>JAMAGU010000002.1:848569-1293396 GCA_023626375.1 Talaromyces sp. PF30-5
CCCGGCCGCGGCGGGCCCGGCGCGCGGCGGGCGGCCCCCCCCCCATCGACCTGGAGACTAGTCATTCCGAGGGTCATCTTATCATGTTGATCTTCACTTCATATTAACTATAGTACGGCACAGGTATTCCAATCAGATGCGGTACTTTCACACGAATTTTCCAAGGGGTCCTGATCACTACATTACGCAACTCGTCAGATTATTCTATCATAGTTAAAAGAAGGGGTTGTCAGTGTGGTTGCCAGCATTCCTCATGGGTGCCGATGGTGATGTACCCACATTCTTGAGAAACAACTGATGTTCCCATAACAAAACAGACCATCCGCACGGGAATGCTACCCAAGATGGTTTCTGAAATCTTCTCTTCTCATCCTCTCGGTGCTGGTTGGACCTTTGTTGAGATATCGTGACTGTACAATTGTTAAGCTTCATCTTCAATTACACAGTTCATGACAATTGCGAACGTGTCAGAATCAACTTTCAAGATTCACAAGAAGCCCACGGATGCAATATTGGACGAAGTGACTCGCTGGGAAAAGCGCCCCTGGCTCTCAAGCACTTCGCGAGGTAAAACGCCAGTGAGGCGGCTATGTTGAGCCTGGGAACCTTGGTCGCCATCGCCGCCTCCGGCGCGGCCATCTTCGTCGTTTTCTCGGTCTTCTGCATCGTTGTTTGGGTCAGAATTCGAAAAGAACGGCATGCACTACGTGTGCTGGGGCTTAAGCATGGACAATATACTCGCAGCATAGGGTATACTGGGGATACATTGACAGAGCTATCGCAAGAAGAGGGAACGGCTCTAGGAGCCCATGGTAGCTTACCCTATGGGAAACCTACAGAATGGGGTCAGATCTCCTCTCGCGAAGCCCTGTTGCGAGGGAAAAATGGATCAGACTCATCCTTCCCATTGCTGGAGAAGGCAAGGTCATTCCGCCACTCGATTTCACGCTCCCGCTCTAAACGACTGTCGAGATCGTCTCACAAACACAGTCGCATGAGTTCAATGGCTACAGTGAGTGAGTCCGTACTGCACCACAGTCCTCCAAGAGCATCTGGTTCGAACGAAGACATTCCCCTCTCGGCTGTAGAGGGAGTTTTGGAATTGCCAGCCGAGCGAACACCTCGACAAACCCCAGATTTGACACTTGAGGAGCCCGGTTTCCAGGGTATGCGTCCTGTTTCGCCGTCCTGGCCCCTACCAACCCAAAAAGAACGATCTGGTTTGTTCCCTGTCTTGGAAAGTCGCAGCTCACAAGAGATGTTCGATCCTCCACCAAGAATCTTCGAAGAATCACCGTCACGAGTTCGGGGGACAAGTATCACAAGCCAAACGCCAGGAAGTGCACCAAATGGGCCCATTCCTCCGCCACCCCCAACTGCATTTCCACTGGACAGGATGAGCTACTTGAGGAACGACTCCATCATGCGACTATCATCAATGAGTCTAGACACAACAAACAGCTCTATTTTGGATGATGGACGGCAGGGTCCACGATCTGCTGATACTGATCTAACGTCGCCATTCTTTCCATCCGGTGGCACCTCTGTTCCATTCAGTGCCAGCGATGTTGGGGTAAAGAATGGCCGCAGAACATTTATCTCAGCCAATACTTCAATGCCACCTATGCATAACTTCCCTGTACGCTCCTCTTCTACAGCTGAGGCTCGCCACCGCTCATCTATGGATCAAATGGGCTCTCCTCGCCGCAGCTTGACGACTACTTCTCGAATCCCAAGTACATCAAGTGACAATCGCTTCAGCTTTACTCCTATTCCTCGACGAAATGATTCTGTCTCATCCAGCCCCCAAAGACACGGGTCAGTTTCATCTAATCTGCAAAGACATGGATCAATTTCGTCCAACCCACAGAGACATGGATCTGTATCATCCAACCTTCAAAGGAACAGCTCAGTGTCCTCTAACCCACAAAGGCATGGATCCTTACGGAGTGGAACGCCTGTTTCTATGAATGGCTATCAGACTGGACCTGCGATCAATTGGCGTCATTCCAATTCTTCCATGTCTTTCGTCCCACATTTCAGTCAATTCCAACAACCAGCCATTTGGGAAGGAGAGCATCGTGATCCCGATCCTTTCTATGGAGGCTCGCCTCAATCAAACGGCACCTTATTCTCAACTGGATCACCTGGGCACACCTTAGGTTCAATGCCTCCAAGTCCAATGCAGCGATCCAGTCTCTCTCTCCGGGGTCAGCCATTGCCGTCAGCACTGAAGGGCTCGAATTCACAAAGAAAAGGGCACAGGCGCCAAAACTGTGTGCGAATTTCCATCCACCCTCCGATGACATTTGGAGGGCCCGCATTCTCTCCGACAGTGGAAGAAGAACCTGAGGAAGTTGATGCAATGGAAGAAGTCGACCTGCGAGAGAGTGCTATCAACGGCAACTTCAAGTCCTTGCCATCTTTGCCTCCTCCTAGCACGACCTCAACGTCGTCTTCACCTCTCTCGAAGCGCACCAGCCGGCGGAACAAACCTGCCCCAAGTACTTTGGGTCCGCTAGCAGAAGAGCCTCTCGCTCTTAAGAGCCCATCCAAGAAAAAGGACACAGTTGAGCCTCGCCCATCTGTATCTGCCAATCCCTTTGATAAGGAGCACAACCTTCCAGACCTTTTCACCTCTGTATCTCCTGTTAATGGAGGTAATCTTTCTCATACCCCCTCTCCTGAGCATAGCTTGCCAATGTGGGCAATCTCAGAGGAACTCCCCTCTCCCTCCTATGAAAATGCCACTGGCGATGGTAGCCCACGACGTACAGCTGTGAAGGGCCCACGTACTCAACCTGGCCGATCCGCTCGCAGCAACTCAACTCCTAGGCCCATGGAGCCTCTCATGGGTCCTGGTTCTCCGGCTGGTCTGCCCCTCATCACAGGCACTCAAGGAAGTGACTGGAGGAAATCAACCGACACTTTACATCGAAACAACACAGATGCCGCGGATGGATCTCATCGAAGATCTCATGGATCTCAAGGCTCACTTGCTGGTGGCATTGGAGCGTCTATTATTCCTTCTCCCGAATGCAACACTCGGCAGCGAAGTGGAACGGTTCGAGACCGTGTTACTATTTGGGAAGATGCTAATCGAAGTGGATCGCCACCTAAGCCCCCAGCAGCTCACCTGGTGGGAAACTACACTGTCTCCGATCAAGATACTTCACCTACGCGCCTACAGAACAGTATCCCCAGATCCCTCTCTAAGACTCGCAATTCCCCCATTCGTGCATCTGGTCAGCGAGGACCATCTACCCCTAATTCGGCCAGGAGATGCATGGTAACTCCAACTGGTAAAGCGCTCGGTCTTGGAATTGGATGTACAGGTACTCCCGTGAGCTTGTATGATGGTGATGGATTCCTGAGAGAGTAGGATCCTTCACTCTTTTCTTCTTTTCTTCTTCTTTTCCTTCTTTTCCTTCTTTGTTCCTTGGTCGCTTCATCGAAGCTTCATTTTGTCCTTTTCTCTTCATCATCTGCGCTTAAAAGCCTTATACCTTTTTCCCGCCTGGAGCATCCTGTCTCTTTTCTGACCTATTTTTTTTATTTCTCCACCTTTTGATGTGTAACGTACATCATGTTTTGATATCCACCGATCTAGGTAGTCGTAATTATGAATGAACACTATAATATCACTCAAATGAAAGCTCCAAAGTAGAAATGAAATCAAACATAAATCTTTATCACTTTTGCATTTTTTTGTTAGATTTGATATCGGAAACGTAGGCCATTTTCTGCCTCTAAATATGATATTCCAACCCCAAGCAGAGGTATCTACTAAGCCAAATAAATCCTTCAATCAGTCCGTCTCCATTTCGTCTCGTCATCATCACCATCCGCAGCCTCCTCCCCATTCTCCTCACGCTCGTGCACATTGCCAGCCCCAGGTCCCAGCGGGAAAGCAGGAGGCTCACCCTCTGCAATCCAATTGCCTTCTTCATCAAAAAACTCATGCATATTGTCCGCAGTAATCCACCCAGAGCTTCCATCGACAGGAGGTGGCAGACCTCCATTCTCATGGGCTCCAACCGCCTCCCGTCCAAGCTGGTATAAAGCAAGTCCACCCTGATCGATCGAGAATCCCTTATCTTCGTCGTCCTCATCCTCGTCGCCTGGCTCCACCGGGTCCGGGTGCAAGTTTGAGCAAGCAGAGACAGCGTTGTAGAGTTGCTGAATGGGCGTCTCTGTTTCCTCCGCACTCAGGTTCTCTGTAGCTTGGTCTTCTGATTGTGGCTTTTCTGACGGAACAACCGTCAAAGTGATATACTCCTCTACATCATCTTCGGATGGTGCGGTGGGTGTCGCAACTTGCATATAGAGACCTTGAACTTCGGTGTCGGAGCCTGGGACGCGGAGGCGCTGGATGGCATGAACGGAGATGGAGGGGTAGGGAATTGAGACTCCGGCTGATGCTGTAGGGGAGTAGAGGATGAATTTACTATAGACAGGGTTCTTGGTTAGTTGATATTCCCTGTGTCTTGCGATTGATGCGATCTCCAGCGATACAGGGTGAATGACAGGAAGGTGACATCCAAGTGCCATCATTCCACAATGACCCTGTAACTTTCAATCGCATCATGTAGGAATTCATATCAGGTGCGAACTCACTCCGATCCAACCCATGTGTCCACAGCCTCGATGGCAATCTCTTTGCTCTCTTCTTCATCGGCTTGCGACGCATCGGTTCCGTTGACAGTCGCGCTCTCACCGCGCAGCGCGTTCAGGGCTGGGTTTGCCACCAGATCATTCTCGAGGATGACGAGTTTGCATCGCTCACTGTGGTAATGGAGTACCGGGGGGCCTTCGTGGAATGAGCTCGGTGTGCGTGCTTGGTGCTCTGCAATGGGGATGAAAGAGGATGTTTCGGGAGCCGCGCGAAGAGGCTCCATTTCTGCTGAGTCGTAAAAGCGAGGTTTATACTGAATGAATAATAATTGTGATCACCGGAACTTCTCAATTTGGTGAAGCTGGAGGTCAGCGAAATGAAAAAGTTGCCGTACCTTTGGGCGTGGGGCGTTCCGAGGTGCGGCAGCTGGTTGCGGAGCCTCAGCTTTATTTCTCACCTCAGGTGGGCAAGAGCTCTCTCGCTGCTAAGGTCATTCAAACCAATGCTCCAGGCTTGTCATTTGGTGTTCGTTTAATTATTTGACTTGACATACATATATTTATCAAAAGTCGATCTTTCATTGACGTTTAATATGATGTTGTATGAATATTTAGAGGTGCTGCCCATGAACTTTTTTCTTCCAAGGTTGGAACTTGAATTGCTAGGTACCTACTAAATCTCGGTGTTCAATTGTCCACAGGCGAGATATATCTACAGTACTAGGTAGTATGCGTAAGTACTAGGTATCCACATGCAGGGCACACCTGCACATGTCTTCGAATATAATGGTTTTTTTCCTCCACAGGTACCTCTAAAATCAATTGATTGAATCCGTTTGGAGATTTATAAGCTTCTACCACAGTTGATTAACTATTTACACAGTTTGAGAAGGAAAAATTCTTGAAAAGTTTTATTACAAAGATGTATTCGTTTGAGGCTCGCACAACATCCATGAGTTCTTCCACGCCTGGTGTGCAGTCGGACCAAAACACCGGATAAACTTTCTCTCCTTGGGTGTACATACAGTATAGGTAAGGTTGGAATGTAGGAGCAAGGAACGCTGGACCACTCTCTTTCATTTTCCCGAAACTCATGCATTCCGTACCAATTAGCACGGCGCCCACTGAGCTGTACGACTTTCTGACCCTGCGGAGAACTACGATGTAACTGTAGAACGATCAAAATGACCTCGAGGACTAGGTAGTAAACAGCGACCTGTAAGTATTCCAAGGTTTGTCGCTATCCATGATCGAGGAAGTAGGGTGCTTCCAGGGAGAGAGCTCAGGCACGTGAGCTTAGAATTTCTTGGCAACCATTGCGACAACCTGGGAGGACATGGCAATGAATATGGACCTTGAGTCTGAGCCAATGACACGTAAAAAACCCGAGAGAGGGGCTTTCTAATATGCGAGTCTGATCTTGGAACGAATGGGTGTCTGAGGTGCGTAATGAGGCCCAAGCAAGGCCCGTTTTGAGAGGATTCAATGAGGACTGAGCAGTTTCCTCTCATTTGACACCAAGACCACCAAAGGCTCTGTCCAGCTCTTCTCCTTCATCCCGAGGTACCATCGAAGGCATACTCGAAGATCCTTGGTCCGCAGAAGAGCTGTCAAGCAGTGTCTCTGTATTTCCCTTGGCCCCGGGGGATCCCGCAGTGTGACTTGGCTGAAGCAGCTTCTCCTCGCGGTCTAGCCATCCAGGCGCAACACGTCGCTTCTCAGCTAGATCGCGTTGTTGAATGGATTCTTCCCAGGATTTTATGGAATTCTCGGCGTCGCTCCTTGTTTTCTTTAGATGTTGTTCCAGCGATTGGCATGCGGCTAGGATCTCGTCTGGGTGCGCGGCATGTTCACCACTGGAAGAGACGACATAACGAGCCTTGAGATCGGGATTACTCGGGTCAACTGTCACTGATGGCGGAAGAGTTGTTGTCACCGATTTGTAGGTGTACGGTAGAGTGACGGAGGTGGGGAGGTTGATGAAAGGTGAGACAGTGAGGGGAACCTGCGCCAAGAGCAGGTGCGGGCCTGGATATGAAGAGTCAGTCTGGCGAATTATGTAGATGGGTAGTAGATGAAGAGCGTACGGTAAGATTCGTGCATGGTATATGTCGAGCCCCAGTACCTATTGAACAAGCGATATGGCTCTGAGGGCGATGATGTCGGAGCTCAGTGGGTGATTGCGGAGAAAGCCACCGCCTTTCGGGAGACTCTCGGGTGGCCTAGCGTGTCTTCACGTCTACGATGGCGTTTTTTTACACCGAACAGTGCCAGTTACAGTAGATTACAAGGTGCTCGTGGCTGTGGAGCTCAACTCCTGACCTTTCCGATTGGCAGCGCTTCCAACGGCTTTGCGGCAGGAATTGCTGTCCAATATCCTTCACCCGAGCAGAGTTGACACGCTACACTCCGTGGAGCCTTCTCCCACAGTGGATCTGCTTTTGTCTGAAAGGAGATTCATTCGCAGCTGGAGGGTTCCAAATACAGGTTCACCCAAGGAAGATCAAACTCTACCATTGTAACCAAGAACACAGTATACCTACCAAACCATGTATGCCGTAGTTTCCTGTCTAATATAACCTGTCAAAGAAAAAAAGTCCGACGGCCAAGGGCGTGTGGCCCAAAGCCTGTTATGCAGATAGATCAACGGCCGCTAGCCCGTCTGGCTGCGTGGTGCCCCGTGTCGCTATCATATTTTACCTCTTCCATTATTGTACACACGCTGTACGCTTAATATCGAAGATCCACTTTTGCAGACAAAGAATCGGTGTCCTCGGCCTGGTCATAATCCAGGTGGAGAATGTTCCCGCCCCATGTACTTTTGCGATTTGTCGTGCCACCTGCAGACCTAGCAACACTGCTTGCTCCCCTGTGGACATCATCCCTGCTCGAGGATTTTCAACCGCCCCGCCCAGAAGCGATTGACTGTATTTGGACTGGCTAGGGCCAGGAAACCCCGAGGGCTTTTTTTATTTTTTCGCTGATTGGAACTAGCCTGCGAGTTGGAATTTTAGGTGTAAAGCCCCTCTTTGTTCGTTCAATAATCCATTTGCTGATTATCGAGAGTTCCCCTTGCAGTGGGTAACAAAAGTACCTTCTCATCATGGACGACGAAAACATCGTGCCTGTTGGTACCCCAGGCATCATGCATGTGTAAACTGTCCCCATGGCTAATGGTCATAGGATCCAAATTTGTATTTCGCTATACACGAAGACCGCGTCGATGATTGGCAATCGTATGTGCCTGTTTTCCCAAAAATTGAAAGAGAATAAGAACTAATAGGATGACCACAGAGAAACTACATCTATCGCTTCAAGTATCTACAAAGGGGTGATGGAAAATGGAAGAAGGTAACCTTCTTTCGCCAGATCTAATTTCTTGTGCTCACCGGCTGCAGATACCAGACTCTACGGAAGAGCGGGGTTCAGTAAGTGGCTCTATCATGACCGACACCTGTATCAGATATTAATCCTTTCAGTGTGCCTGCCGATGACCAAATGTTTGAAACATATGAAACAGGGTAAGTAGCAGTTAGCAGTGCCAGGAAATCCCTACGAGTTCTTCAGCTTATCTCGTGAAGTCATTTAGTAGCTTTAACATCTGATTCACATCGAGATAATCCTCTTTTTCATGCCCCTATAACTGATAAAGCTAAGGTAAGTACCTTCTCCCCTTTTAGCTATGGAGAAGTTCTAACTCGAATAGCATATACTTGATATTGGAACTGGTAAAGGGTCATGGGCTATGTATGCTCGACTCCCTCTCATGGTACTGCAGGACACTAATTAGATGCACAGAGATGTTGCGGACGTCTTTCCAAAAGGTAAGAGAGACATATTTGCTTTTGATGATATTTTTTTGGTTTCTAATTTTTCATAGCGACCGTTCGTGGGGTAGATCTCTTCCCTCCACCAGTTAATTGGTTGCCCCCAAATTGCATCTTCGAAGTAGATGATATCCTCCAACATTGGACTTGGCGACAACCTTTTGATTTGATCCACCTTCGTCTCCTGGATTGCGCATTCAATCCCGAAGAAACTAAGCAAGTTTATAAGCAATGTTATGAGTATGCATACCCTCAATCAGCACGCGGCCACGCCAAGATCACTCAAGTTAATTGACATCCGGTCTACAGTCATCTGGAACCGGGCGGATGGATTGAACAACTAGAAATGAGCGCCTATCTCGAATGTGATGACAGGAGTGTGGCTGAAGATAGTATCCTCCGAAGTTGGGGCCCCCGCTTGACAATGGCAGCTGACAAGTTTGGCCGCAAACTCGGTATAATGCGTACAATGCGCGAGTCAATTGAGGAGGCCGGCTTCATAGATGTCCATGTCAAGGGATACAAGTTGCCAGTGGGGCCCTGGCCAAAGGATAAGCAACTAAAGGAAGTTGGCTCCGTCAATTTTCACCACTGGGCGGATGGAATGGAAGGTTATTCTATGTGGCTTTTGACGAGGTTTGGTGCTCCAGAACCTTGGTCTAAAGAGGAAGTGATGGTATATGTGGCGAAGATGCGGAAGGAATTGTCAAATCCCCGAATTCATTGCTATCATAAAGCGTAAGTGGCAGTCCCAGCACATCTTGAAATGGATTTTGTAATGACTGACGAGGTTGATAGAACGAGAATATGGGCGAGGAAACCGTTCGATAATGAGAAAATGGTAGATCCAAAAGTTGAACCTCGACCGGACTCTTAGTTTCACAAGGATTGCTATATTTGGAGAAGCTCAGCGGTCTAGCTCTTTATAAAAAGTCTAAATGAAACCTCGCTATGATTCACGATCCTACGAAGATCTTTTGTTTGATTGTCTTGAACGACTAGATGTCCCAGTTGTTCTACGGAGCTCGGGGTACAAGTATGTAAACGATACTACTTCGAAAACTGTAGTTCATGAGTGGTTGCGGCTGGTTTGGGGAAGAACCCCGACTGTAGCACATTGAAGTTTCCTTGAATAGGATCTCATGATTTGTGAAACACTTCACCTAGCTTCTCAGTCGGATCCTTAATGAACCTCCAGGGGCTGAAAGTTTATTCTTTGTTTCTCTTTTCGCCCTTTGAAGTTTATGGGCGAGCTAAACCCCCGTTCCTAAATCATCGCCGCGGATACTAATAGCCGAAGAAGCTAGATCCAAGCGGAGGGTTACTCTCATTCAAACCTTCATGTCATCCCTGGAAAACTGTGACATTGAGACTCAGTTTGATCTCTCATCCACATCAATCTTGGCGCTTAGCATCCTAATTGTACATTTGTCTCACATCCGGTACTAAGTATCGGTAGTGAGAATTAAGCTCGGGATGCGCATGATATTGTTTGGTGGTAGGTAATCGGTGGCTGGCTAGGGACGTTGAACCAGTAGAAGGCAATCAAGCAATTAGACAGTCATATTTCAATTGAAATAGCTATAAATACGTGCTAGCTCTCCTGATATCCATGAAAGTTCTAAGGTTACTCCCTTCTACAAAGACAGACAAGAACAAATTAGATTAGTTCTATATCCGGCTTCATAAAACATCAAAATGTTCGGCAAGCTAGCTCTGTCCTTCGGTCTATTCCTCGCTGGTGTCCAGGCCCAGCAATCCATCAACTGCGAATACCAATCTCTGAAGTGCGGTTCAGTCTTGCTTGCAGCTCCCTACAGTCAGTAGATATCTACCCCAGAGTTCTGTTTCAATAAACTTCATACTTACACTCAATCTCTAGGCTACACTGAGGCCCAGCTCGTCGCTGCCGTAAACGACACGACCTCCATTCCCGCTCTCTCTGTCGGCCAGCTCTCCCAGACTCTGTTCCACTGCACAGATATCCTTGGAACGATCACTGGAAACGCCTACTGCTTTGCTGGATGTGATACCAAGCCTGGTACCCGTAACGACCAATGCATCCTGTAAGGAATTGAACTACTAAGATCAACATCTTAAGATAGATTCAAAATCTGTCTTGGTTGTCCGAATGAGAGAATGCCTGGATTGCCATGATATTTCTGAATTTTCAACAATTGAGCGTGGACGAGCTAGCACCCCCTCCTTGAACCATCTAGCAAATATGACCTTTTTTGAATTCTTTGGTAGATGGACAAGAGGTATTCTTTCATTGCCAGGAGTATCCAAACTCTCATTAAACGGAGCTGATCCAGCTAATGCAAATGTCAACTAAGAATATCTGTTTTCTTCGATCATTTTAAGCACGTAGTCCGTAAATCCGATAGTACCAATCCGTGGAATGTACTAAGTTGGAATCCAACAACCAAGGCATAAATAGCTGTATGCTTTGCAGATTGGAATTGTATCTTCATTCTACCAATCAATCGAACTGTAGCGTGATACCTATCTTCTTGCGAGAATATTAGCTCATGCCAGTGGGTACTTCAAATGTTCCGCTCAGCCGTCTGAGTACAACGACAATTTCTTGCAGGTTGGTTACAATTATTATCCAATAAGCTTGAACTCGTAAGCTTTTTAAGGAATTGAACACCAGAAATAGTATAATGACTAGTACTATATTACTCCTAGCTGACACAACTACGGGAGGAAGACTTTCTTTTCACAAATGATCTTATTGCTTGCATGAAATTTCTCTCCTCCCAAGTATCCAGGGTTCCATTATTTCATTTGACTTTAGAACCATATAGTTTGAGGTGTAGGTGCAGGTGGAGACAGAGTACCCATTCCTGTGCCGCCAAAACACAAAGTCTGACATTGCCTAACACACGAGGGAGAGGGTGGGACTATAACAGTAACAGTAGTGGGGCATGCGGTTCCATTCGGAGCTATTTGGCATTCGTCGTCTATAGTCAGACTCATTGAAGGCAGGCATCCATTTATGCAAAAAGAGTTGCCTGTGATGTTTCCGTTGATATCTTCGCAATGATAAATGACCTGCGGGATTTGTTGTGCAGTAAGTGGGGGAATAGAAGGCGTCGTGTTGACCGCAGCAATAAGCTCGCTGAGATTATATCCTAGATGAAAGTCAGGCCATTCCACTTGATCTACTAGTGTATGTCTTGATTTCCCGTCAGGTTTCACCTACCATAGGTTGACATTAATGTAAAGCCGCATTTATCGGACTGATAGATGCATGGCCTCAGGAATGCTTCACTGCCTCCAAACAAGGCAGATAGTAATTGTATGGCATAAAGATAAGAAAGCCTCATGGTTGTTCTTGGTTGTTAGTCAACAAAATAAGCAACCTGAAAAGGATCCTGGAGCTGACACTTCCAAGGTTTGGGGGCTACACGCTTGAATAGTTGGTATATAGTTGTTTCCTGGCGCATCTCCTCGGAATAGATCTCATTCGGGACTGAAAGCCCGGCCCTGGGGGATATAATTGCCGCAGAGTCTCGATTCCCTAGGCCTTCCAAGATTATAGGCTAGTCTGGATTCTACCGACTACAGGCGCAGGTAGGATCCCACGATGCAACCCCGAGGATTTGATTTGGCCAAGATGGTGTCATTGCAACCCCGGACTTCGGACATTGGAGTAGTATATGGCGGGTCTATTTTTGCCCACATGAAAGTTTAGACAAGCTTCCTGGCGATCTGGATTGAGCAGACCGGTCGAGCATCTGGGATCATCTCAGGTCCCACCGCACCGTTGCTGTGCCGTCGAATGCATTGAGGGTCTCTGTGTTTGTCCCACCCATTAACCCCAGCATCTACGTATAAACTATCAATTCTAGCATGATGGTCCATGGAGCTCTTTCTTGGCCTTGCAAAGCTTAGTGGATGTCGGTGCAAACCGCCTCTCTTGTTATCGCAATAATATCTCAACGGCGAAACTGCGAGCTCAGGCTTTGTTGCTCAATCCGTGAGTATGCAGATATTCGCTGACGCTGTAATTAGTGATTGACTTCTCCGGTACCTATGCTTGAATACTCTTCTGCATAGATATGCTCGGTACGACTGAAACGAGCTTGTCGACCTTGGAAATTTCACGCCAGGACCCTGTTCCCACCGCTATATGCCTGAGGCTGCTGTTATTGTGTGCCGATCGCCGTATCTGAGTCTAAGACGGATCGGGATTAGTTCGCAAAGAAGCCTATGCGCGCTGCAATGCAGTATCTTGGGCATTAAATGCGACCTGGTGAGAAGGGGATACGGGAGCATCCTGAGAAAGGATCGCTCTTAGGGGGTTGATCTCGTATCCACAGTGAACCCTTTCTCCCCTTTAACCAGAGAACTATCATTCCGGGGTCAGATGTGGTTCCAAGGTTAGAAATCGGTGGAGCTCGAGTGGTGCCGTGTATGGTGCCTGAGGTGTCAACCACCTTTTTTTAATGCTGTTGATGTTGATGTTGATGCGGATGCGGATATTGAGGCTAATTGGTCATGTTGAATTGTGTGTCGGGACTGATAGATCTGGCTCCCTGCATTATTGTCCTGCTCGATTTTTGTAATAGACAGTGGTAGACGAGCTTTATCTTCTGTTTCTCTTCTTTTCCCCCCTCTCTTCCTACTCGTATTGCGGTCCACACATCAAGCGGGTTTGGAGGGTGAGAGATTGAGCGAAGAGGCCCCAGTCCGCTTATCCGATTTGTTTCTCTTTTTCCCATCTGCCACTTCCATCAACACACGACCCTATCTTTTCTCTGTTCTTATTTGGACCCGCCTTTTCAACATCCTGCAGGGACCTTTTCGATCCCACTGTTCTCACCATCCGTGGGACTTCCTTTCCCCGAACACACACTGAATTCCACCATCCCCCCCGCCACTCGATCTCCGCGCCGTCCAATCCCCTCTCCTTCTTCTACCACCCCTCCCCCCTCCCGCCCCTTGCTCCGATCACCAAATTTCCACAAATACCTCAATCAGAGTCAAAATGGATCGGAATCTTGCGCGCGCCGTGAGGGAGAAGAAGCCGGTCCCTGAGATCGATTTCTCTCTGCATCAGATGGAGGATGGCTCCCAAGTTTCCACACAGGAACGGGTGGTGAAAGGTAAATGCATTTTAATGAGCTGTCGGCTCTTTCTATCATCAAGACCATCGCTAACCTAGACTACGAAACTATAGAGGTCCAAGCGCCGGCCTTGAGTACCCCTCCCGATGACATGTTTTGGTCTCCCGACGACCCATCCAAGCCCAACCTTACCTACCTGAAGCAGCACCTGTATCGCGAAGGTCGTCTGACTGAGGAGCAAGCGCTATGGATCATTCACGCCGGTACAGAAATCCTGCGCTCCGAACCCAATCTCTTGGAAATGGATGCCCCAATTACCGTGTGCGGTGACGTCCACGGCCAGTACTACGATTTGATGAAGCTGTTCGAAGTTGGCGGCGACCCTTCGGAGACGAGATATCTGTTCCTGGGCGACTATGTTGACCGTGGTTATTTCAGCATTGAGGTGTGTTTTCACCCAGCCTGGCTTGGCCCTATCTTGAGAGGGGGGAACCTCTTTTTGTTTGCGCAACGCTAACTCGGACGGACTATAGTGCGTGCTGTATCTCTGGGCGTTGAAGATCTGGTATCCCGATTCCCTCTGGCTATTGCGAGGCAACCACGAATGTCGCCATCTTACGGATTACTTCACCTTCAAGTTGGAGTGCAAACACAAGTATAGCGAACGCATCTACGAGGCCTGTATCGAGTCGTTCTGCTCTCTGCCGCTGGCGGCGGTTATGAATAAGCAGTTCCTCTGTATTCACGGTGGCCTCAGCCCAGAATTACATACCCTCGAGGACATTAAAGCTGTATGTGCCTCTTGTGCTCTATTAGATTGTCTTCGGGTTTCTAAATTGCTAACATCCGCAGATTGATCGATTCCGAGAACCCCCTACCCACGGTCTTATGTGTGACATTCTCTGGGCGGATCCTCTGGAGGAATTTGGCCAAGAAAAAACAGGCGATTTCTTCATTCACAACAGTGTTCGCGGCTGCTCTTATTTCTTCTCTTACCCCGCGGCTTGTGCGTTCTTGGAGAAAAACAACCTGCTTTCGATTATTCGTGCCCACGAGGCCCAGGATGCTGGATATCGCATGTACAGGAAGACCCGAACAACCGGATTCCCAAGTGTGATGACTATTTTTAGTGCTCCAAACTACCTTGATGTATACAACAACAAGGCGGCAGTTCTCAAGTATGAGAACAATGTGATGAATATCCGCCAGTTCAACTGCACACCGCACCCTTACTGGCTGCCGAACTTCATGGATGTTTTCACTTGGTCTTTGCCATTCGTCGGTGAAAAGATTACCGATATGCTGATCGCAATTCTCAACACCTGCTCCAAGGAGGAACTGGAGGAAGACGACACTCCCGTTTCAGAGACAATCCCAGAGGGACCGGCCTCGCCTCCTTTGCCGCTGGATCAAGAATCCAGCGAGTTTAAGCGACGTGCCATCAAAAACAAGATTCTTGCTATTGGTCGTCTATCACGTGTCTTCCAAGTGCTGCGTGAGCAGTCTGAGAGTGTCACTGAATTGAAGACGGCGGCTGGCGGTCGTCTTCCGGCTGGTACACTCATGTTAGGTGCAGAGGGTATCAAGCAGGCAATTCACAATTTCGAGGATGCTCGCAAGGTCGATTTGCAGAACGAGCGTCTGCCCCCAAGTCAGGAGGAGGTCATCAAGACCACCGAGGAAAACCGCCGTGCAGCCATGGAGCGTGCGGAGCAGGAAGCCGCCAACGACACAGGGCTGGCCACTGTTGCCCGCCGAATCAGCATGTAAGTGTTTTCTGCCATCGATTGAGATGATTCATAATAGCTAACACATATTAGGTCTGCTGGCTCTAGCCGCAATCGTCGACAACGCGACCCCCCGTCCCGAGAGGCCTAGGATGGCTGTGGGTTGGGCTGAATTGATATTATGACACGATCTACGCATTTCCTCTTCCTCGCCCTCAAGCGCAAACGCCCTTCTGCCACGACATGATCGACACGATACCCCGAACTATCTACTTGACTTTGCATATTGCCTGGCCCTTCACATGTGGGATGCCCCAGTTTGATGATGACCAACAGGATGGCTCCAGTCCAATATATTATACAACGCTCCTCGAATGGAACGTAGTAAATCTTCGCCGCTATAACCGGACTGAACACCGGCAAAGGGAATTTCAAGGGGAGAAAAAGAATATCATGTAATGAAGGCTTAATTTTAACACATTTCAATTTTTTCAAGCAAAATGAAAACGAATGACATGTAGGATTAATGAAGAATCCACGTACGTTGACGATGCACGCCTTAAAACGGCTTTTAAGTAGTAGATCAATTAGTATAGGCTTATTTCCCTACGCACTTTTATTTACAAAACAAAAGCTGAAATGTATTGTTTAATCCTTTGCCAAAAATTATCAATGCTTAGTTTTTACTATTTCCACCGTTTTGCGCATATTGCTTTATCCCCACGTTGAATCGAGCGGAGGGATGATGGGGCTAATTAGATCACAGGTTGCCAAGCCCTCCTACCCGCTCTCACTTCTCAATCTTCAGGTCCTCCGATCCACCACCGACCCGGTCCTGTGAGGATATGCTCCAATCCTTCGGTCTATAAACAATTCGAAATGCCTGCCAGAGTACGCAGTTCGCTCCAAAGGAGCCTTGCGCGCCCCCTGGACAGTGCCGGCGTCCTCTCCTGCCAATCCCTCCCGATATGCGGCCGAACACCTTCGACGCGTGCCTACTGCAACAACGCTGGCATTAGCACAATTACGCCAGCGCGCCGAAGCAATCGCCTTGTATGCTCGTCCTTCGATCGCTCTTCTCGCTACTTCACAACTTCCACGGCTATTTCGACTGTCCCGCCGCAGTTCAAGGAGCTCCACGATGCTTTGAGCGGAGTGAAGGATGCGGCGATTCAACAAGTTAGCGTTAGTCGGCTACAGCTTGCCTTGCGGGGATTGGAGTCGGAGCAGCCTTTGATCCGTGTGGCCGGTAAGTCTTGGTAATAAGGGTAGTCGTTGAACTGCCATTTCCTTCTTGAGCCTGGAATGGCCTTGTTTTCACGTTCGGATAGCTGATTATGGTGCTACGGTCTAGTTCTTGGTCTCGACAATGTGGACTCTGCGCGCAAGCTTGTTCGATTGCTTCTTGCTGATCCATTAGGCCAGCGCGAGGATTGGGAGGATATACTAGATGGTCATGCCTCTGATCCTTCGCGCGGATTATTGATCAGGTGAGAACATCGCATTTGCATGGGTCATTGTGAAGATGTGCTAACGCGTACGGTGAATATTAGATATGGTGAAGCCTCAGAGTCAATTCCTAACGATCTACTCCCCACGATTGCGATTCGATCGCCCATATTGAAGAAAGGAAATCTGGAGATTCTTGTCAGCTCGATTGGTTCCGAGTCGAATTCTAAAGGCACAGCCCTTACGGCCGACACTTTCCTGGTTCCCACAATCACTATACAAACATCACATTCCGGGCGCCATAATCTGATCCGGTATCCCGTACACCGCAGCATTGTTTGTGGAAAGGGAGTGGACGGATTACTGGCATTCAGCTCTCTCATTGGTCAGTCCGATTTGAAGAATGAAGTAGAATCCGTACGTGGCGCCATAGAGCTTTCTGTGGAAAATCAAAAGAGTAACGGGCATCGTCTCTCCTTTGTGGATATCGAGCGCGCGACCGATGCGTTGGACAGCATTCGGCAGTCCGTGAAGAACGCCACGGATTATGAGCGGGGATGGAACGGAAGCGGTGTTCAGCCGGTGATTGACTGGCTTGCAACAACTTCACAGAGAACTAATGAAAGCTCTCTGAACCCCACATTGGTTCCATTAATCGAATCTCTGCTGGATGCCGCTGATGAGGGCGTCGTTGCTCGTGATGCCAAAGCTCTTGAAACCCAAACAATAGGAGTTGCCTCTCAAAATGTGCGCTCCGAGCTAGACCGTGGAGTGACAAATTGGGCCGAGCGCGGACATTCTGAGCTACGCAGCTCTCTTGAAGCCGGATTCGCTGACTCCCGTTGGAAGGGCCTAGCATGGTGGAAGCTTTTCTGGCGCGTCGACGACGTGGGCATGATCACATCCGAGATCCTTGAAAAGCGCTTCCTTCGTCGCGCAGAGCGAGAGGCGATCTGGTCCTCGGGCCAGTACCAGCAGGCTGGCCTGCTGGACCAACCCAGTATTTCCCCCGAATCACCTTCACCATCTACCCCGACACAATCTACCCCATCTCCTTGGCCCACACAGATCCCTGACATGCGCACTAAACTGCTCACCACTACCGTCCCCTCTCTCCAAGCCCTCGCTCAACGCCTCGTTCTCTTTAGCGTCTCTACTACCACCCTCACCTCCGCTCTCTCCGCTCTAACCTACCTATCTGTGCCATCTGCCTCGGTGTACGAATCATGTACCATTGCAGCAGTTGGTCTCATTTACTGTCTACGTCGTCAACAGAAGAAGTGGGCAACAGCTCGTGGATTCTGGGAGGAAGAGGTCCGTGAAGAAGGCCGAACGTCTCTACGTGAGACTGAAGATCTCATGCGACAGATCGTCCGTGAGGGTGGCAAGGAGGTGGAAGATTTGACTGATCACCGCGCCCGGGACGCTGTTGTCCGAGCCCGTAAGGCATTGGATGACATGAAGGTCTGAGCTTTGCTCGGGAAGTGAAATATTCTGTATATGTAGCATGACTTTGCAATAGATTCCTCTTTAGATGTACAATCAATCAATTCTGCTATGTGCTGACCTTGCGGGTATTATTTGAAACCACTATACTTGGCACTTGTATACTAGTGATTGGCTCCATAGTGGAGAGCGACATCGGGTCCTCGCAACAGAATCTCTGCGTCAAACAGAAACAAGCTTCAGGCTCACTCTGGTCTGTTTCAAAGTCAGTCATTTCATCGGACAATAGTTGACTGGGATCGATGCATGTGGTCATAGATCTGAGGCTGGGAAGACTCTCCACTGTGTTTCAAATACGGCTGAATCGCACAATATTGGCGAAATTATGAACTCGCAGGTCTACTAATAGTTTGTTCCAAACCGAGGGATTCAAGCTAGAGATTATGTTGATGTTGCACTCCAGGGCTCCTAATGCTAGTACCACTTGCAATGTACCTAGCACATATCAATGGATCCAGTAGTACCCCGATACTAATACCACTGTAGGGTAGTACTAATGTATCCCACCCACTGGGACTGGAATTTCCACAGGTGTTCGCAATTTCATGTTCATTTGTAGCCTTGGAGGTGCTTAGTGTCGGTAAAAATATTCTACCTGGGCAGGTTCAATCCTTTACCTACTACTTCACGTTGGAATTCCAAGGTTTTGAAAGTTGGGTCGTGGACATTATGCCCAAAAATTATGAGAACGTTTTTTCTCTCAACTTGAACTTCCTTGGTTGAAAGTTCCGGATTTTAAGTTGCGTCTTCAAACCTCAAACCATACTACATGGTTTCAAGTTGTTCCACTCGGGACATCTGGAGCACTTGAGTTGATAAATATATTTCCTTGATGGATTAAGTGCAGTTTAACGTTTAAAATCATGATGACGATGTTCAAGTTCTGATTATCCGAGTCAGCACTGCGAGTGCACATGTGCCAGTGTACACTATCAAGTGACATAGGTAGTAAGGTGCAGTACTAGGTATATATACTAGTAGTAGGACTCATTGAAGCCTCTGGAAGTGCTCAAGCTCCAGAGTTCCAACTTTGGAACCTTGGGTTAAGTAGCGTCTCAAGCACTCAAGTGCTTGAGCTCAAGTCAATTCAAGTAGGTGCTTCAAAAGTATACAATCCGGCGTCCGTATGTAGGTATCAATTGATCCATTGTATATTTCCACCTTCCACCTTCCACATCATGATTTTTATTTTTATTCTATCCTTTGTACCCATCAGTACGTAGAAGAGACCGTATTGAATGTAATTGCCAGGCTCTCTTGGCATATCCACCGATATCCAAGCGTATCTACAAACACGTTCCTTAATCTAGGCACCGTTTCAGCATGCGCCCGCCCACCCAATCCGAGCGCGCAGCGTGGGGGCAGCCGAGACGGCGGAGGCCGAACCAACAAATTAGACCAGGAACATGCGGTGCACTCAAACGGCTCCATCGAACGAGAAAACGAGACCGCTGGGCATGGATCTCATCACCCCAATGGTGTGACAAAATATTCTCCGCTGTAGGTAGGAGAGTGCTCCGCTGCTATAATGGAAATTTTCAATAGGTCCGATATCCTCTTCTACACCAGTAAGATTGCACGACTCGTATCTCATCTTACGAGATCCGCTCGAGCGCCCCGGTGGACTTCTCATCTCCATTTCAACGGGGTCTAATTTATTTTACGGATGAATCTAATCGCTTGTATGTCGGGCTTGGGTCCTGCGGAGGTCAGAGAGGGGCAACTTAATATCGCGCTGGCAAGGGATTGGTCAGATCAATTGTCTTTCTTGAAGGTCGATGCGATGGAGGTGGTCCCTCTCGCCCTTTAGCCTTGTTTTGAGCCTTAGCACCCTACAGGACTTTGATGCCTTTTATTCTGCCCTGTATGGCTTGTCCTCTTTTCCCTTTTCCTTCTTGTTCAAGTTCTTTGTCCCTGTCGTCTTTGCTTCAGCTGTCCGTTCCCTTTCTACAGTGCCCCGTTGAAGGGTATCTACACTTGTCACTCCTTTCTACTGCGGCTTTTTTTGTCCTTCTTTGCCTTTCTGTTTTTCCATTCTCTCCTTAAAAAGGACTATCAAGTTGTCTTTATTCTCGAAGTCGAGAAGCTACTCAGGTAGGGAGAATTGTCAGTGCGGTGGCAACAATGGTCTCTGACATGCATCTTATAGTTCTTCCCGTCCTGCAGATATAAGACCGATAAAAGCTTCATCAACGATCGTGTTTGTTTGTTTACATCACAGAGAACGCGTTTGGATATCAAGCGGTAAGCTACATGCCATGATAGCCTTATTCTGCCGTCCTGCCCTCGCCGTTATACAGGTGTCGACCCTTACCAAGGGTGGAAGTGCCAAAGCAAGGGATCATTCCGCTCCCTTCGGGAGCATCCACCGAGATCCTCTAGGATCGGAGGTAGACCCTTTCGATGACGCTTGATTGGGCGCTCAGAATCCCACTTTGTGACCTGCTGTGAGCTCCTGCGCGTCTTTCAAAACTACGCGCGGGGTCCCTATTTCTATTCTTCATACTAACATGAATGTACCAGCGCCCTCGACACCAGCTACACGACCGATTCGTCTGATTTTGCTTTATTCATTTCGCGTGTGCGAGACCATACCGATTGAATCGGTGCTCCTGGGGAGTTTTATTGGGTTTCGATCACTTTGTTGAAATAACGTCACTCGTTTTCAATCATCGAGCTCGTTGAACCGGCTCCGTTCATTCTTTATTTTCCTCCCAAGATGCAGGACATTCAGTTCAAGACAGTCTTTGTGACCTGTCTTGCTATCTTTCCCATCTATGTCAATGCATTTTGGCGCCTTCCTTGCCGCGGGCGAACTGGCCTTGCCCGCGTTGACCCCATTGTTGACCCTGGCGAAGTCTCGTCGCATGTACACACTGTGCATGGTGGAGGCAGTGAGTAAACTCGGAAATCGCATGAAAATAAGAGCTAGCATGCTAACTACTGATAAGACTTTGGGCTGAGCTCTGACTCGGACACTTTGCGCCAGTCGAATTGCACCTCCTGTGGTGTAATGCAGGACATGTCTGCCTACTGGACCCCGGCAATGTACTTTATGCATACCAATGGCACTGCTGAAGTAGTCCCTGAAGTTGGAGGAATGCTCGCGTATGTTGAAAACCGGAATTGTTCTTCATTTGACTGTTAAAGGGTAATACTAAACGCTTATATAGGTATTATCTTCTTTACGGACAGAATATCACAGCCTTCCCAGACAACTTTCGAATGATTGCAGGTGACCCCTTCCAGCGCAACTTCACCTGGCCTATCCCCGATCCTCCAAAGTCCTCGTGGTCGGGAGATCAGGTATCTCAAAAAGCGCTGCGCCAAAAGGCCCTTGGCTTCAACTGCTTGAACTACGACAAGGCCCCCGAAGGCTCATTGGACCGCCATTTCCTACCGAACAAGACTTTCCTCGACGAGAATTGCATTGATGGACTCCGCCTCGAAGTCATGTTCCCTTCATGCTGGAATGGGAAGGATGTAGACTCATCAGATCACAAGTCTCACGTTGCCTACCCCGATCTCGTGATGACTGGTACTTGTCCAGAAGGGTACGAAACGCAACTTGTCTCACTATTCTACGAAACAATTTGGAACACATACGCGTTCAAGGACGTCGATGGCTATTTTGCACTGGCAAATGGAGATCCCACTGGATTTGGATATCATGGCGATTTTATGTTCGGTTGGGAAGATGGATTCCTGCAGCAAGCCATCGATACTTGCACAAGCGATACCGGAAATGTGGGCGATTGCGAGCTTTTTGATCTCCAGACCGAATCCGATCAGCGTCAGTGCACTTTCGAGCTGCCTGAACAGCTCGAAAATGAAGACACTGAGATGGATACTAGTGGGTTGCCGGGGACTATGCCAATTGAATGGGGACCTGCATACGCTTTCCCCTGTGATTCATCGTCTTCGTCGTCATCGTCTTCGGCGGTACCTGCTGCTACCACATGGCCTAATATTGTCCCGACTCTGAGCATCCCTGCGCTGTCGATCAGTTTCTCGGCAGAGGCAGATGCTCTCGGAAAGGCTAAAGCTGATGTCGCTGCCACCGCCGGTGAAGCTGTGCCAACCACCTCTTTTATTACCGCCGCCTCTGTCTCTACCTCCTCTAAATCCAGTCCAACGCCAACGCCTACAACGTCTATTGCTATTGACCCCATAACCGAAGAAGTTATCTATCTCGAGCAGGATGTCATTGTTATTATTGACGGCAACGGTGTTCCATATTCGACTACCCGAGGTCCTGTGCGCACAGTGTCCACTGCCACTACAACAGCGACTGAAACGTCCACTGTGGTGTCATTCGTGGAGAGAAACAATGTTCCCGAAGCGCCACATGACCAGGGCCGTGTTCTAGAACACGCGCGTAGACATATCCACCATCACGGTCATTTACACCACAAAAGAGATTGAGAATCGATCTCCTTTCAGGGATGGCATATCTAACCTACGCTGGACGTGGATGTCTTGAATCACCAATGTAACTATATTGGGGATCTAGCGGCTTGATCGCTGGTTTTTTTGGACTGCAACCAGGACTTTTCATTCGTGTACATATTTTCTCTTGCCTATTGTCAGTGATCATATTGTCATTCGTATTATTACTTGGAATTTCAAAGGGCAAAAAATACCATCATGTCCTGGTTGAGAGGCATGCTATCGGTTTCAATCGCCTGATTCAGCCTCAAGAACTCTGTGTAATCCCCGAATTTGACTCAAGACCAGGAAATATCTCCTGCCGTAATCATTTAATTGGAATGATTTGAATGAGAAGTGAGGGTTGAACTGCAGCAAATTGTCTTGCACTATTCTGATACAGGTCTAGGATAGATGGAGCGACTCTTCTAGGGACTATGGCGAGTTCCTCAGGAGATGGGTAATTATAGAAAGATCCACATCTAACGGTGCTCATCTAAGAATATCTCAGCTCTTGTCTTAGACCCGAAAGATACAAGTTCATTGGAGCCGAGACCGTATACTTTCCATTGTGTGACCCCAAGGCGGGACAGATGAGACACAAAAATGACTTGACCATGCGGTGCAAGAGCTAAGAACAAGGTACTTGGCAAGCTTACCGCCTCTTTTGGAAGCACACCTTTCGACGATAAAGCTTGTATTATTCTGTCCTCTAGCTAGAGAATGCATGTCTAGCAGCGAACCAGAACATACGGTGTTGCAACGTGCTAAATCTGCCATGTTGTCCGCAGCAAGTCAATTGGACATGTAGCACGCGCGATGGCACGAGTTGCAACGAACTTATCTCCGTCCAATGGCTTTGATTGAGTCTGTTTATCAATCAGAAGGTCACTCGCGGCATCGACACTGCACCATTGCCGAGCCCTGTTTACCCTGCTGTACTCTGGAACTTGAAGGTTGTTCGCAACACTCGACCCCTGGTCAAGGGGCAATTGAACTTCTATTGCCTCATATTTAACTATTTTTATGAGGGTTCTCTGCATATCACACCATTATCATTTCGTTATTCAAGTTGGATGATGGGTTACATGGTGATATCTGTTGATGTATTGTAGCTTCAGTGTCTCTGATGAGGAGAATCAGCCCATGCAGAGCTACAGCTACAATGTTTCTGACGTGTGTTGGTGTTGGATTGAGGGAATTAGTTACCGTGAAATTTCTTACCGTAATGATTAGACTCACTATTCAAAGGAAGGAGGAAATCTGCATATATAGCCGCTTGATCTCAATTGAACGAAATTTATTCCCGACATTCATCAAGAATTTCACGATTTTCGCTTTCCTTTTAATCTACAAAATCAAATTTCAAATTTCAAATTGAGCTGCTGTAATGGGCCTACGTGAGATCTTCATTCTCCCCTTCTTGTGCGTTGGCGTCGTGGCTTTCCCCCGAGAAACCGGCACCATCGATGAACTACAGCAACTTGCACCCACTACAGACGCCGCAGCACCGGATGTGACTACTGCACCTCGCCTCCATTGCACAGATGGCTCAACAGTCCTGCATACAATCGATTGTACAATGGGGACCCCCATTTCGTACTGCTACAAGAAAAAGCCTCCAATCAAGTGTAATCAAGGGTTCTTCCCTTCAGTCTGGCACCCAGATCACTGCATGGAAGAGTCGACTTGCTTCCCCCTCAATGCCGCATGGATCACGACCGAGTGCTCGAATGGTCTGATTCCATACACGACCAAGACACTTTATGATGGCATGCTCGCTGGAGGAATGTCGACGGTCATCAGCGGTAAGAAAGAATGCGACTCACGGTATTGAAATTTCTCGCAAGAGTACTGACGATATCTTTTAGCTGTCTCTTGTTCATGCGCTAGCGATCAATGGTATAGCATGTCGATGCGTGAAGGCGGCTCGGAGATTGACACGTACTGCTTGCCCTATGACATTTGCCCGCCTGGCATGACTACTTCGACTAGCACCAACGAAATCTGCATCACGGCTGAGGCGGACTATTGCCAAGATGTCCCCCCCGAGACCTCTTTTTGCCAATGTGAGGATCCAATGCAAACTCCGTATTACCCGGATGAGCCTGGAGCTACCGCCATTGGATGTGCATAAAAGGAATGAGGATTGAGCTGTGTGCGTACGTGGTTCTTTGTTGTGGAAGGTAGTTTGTTTTGGCCCATGAAGATTCAGAGCAGAGGGAAGCTCCATGGATTTTGTGAGGCTAATTATCCTTAATGTTTAGGTAATTCGTGCTTTTTGTCCTTTGGTAGTTCGCTTTCAGCAGCTGCAGACTAGCCATTAAATAGCACCGAATAAAATGTTATCTCAAGGTAGAAATATCATAATAGCTTTCTGAACATCTTGACGAAGTATTTCAGCATTCAAATTAATGTACCAAATAGAGGCTTTGAGATCACTATAGCTAGTTTTACCAGAATAATCAGACTTTGAATTTGCAAAGACTTCCAACTTAGGGAACCGAGAACCTGTTGTACCTGAACGGATGGGCGCAGTCTCATACTACTCGCTCAAGTTTTGATGTCAATGCTACATATCAACATATACCGTTTGACTCATTTGACCTATCCCCACACTTGATGTTACCCAAGGCCCTTCCAGCATACCCTTCATATAGATAATGCTCCGCCCCGCGGCATGCCCCACCCCGGGATCCCGGTGAAATACATGAGACCAGTTGGACCGTGACCGCATTGGCTAAATACACAAACTTAATGAACAAACGTAATGGAATAAGCCGGTGCGTGAGAGTTATATGTACTTTTCAATATATGATATTTCACATTCATGGTTAAATTTGTTTACGCACCAATCCACTGTGATCAAATGTAAGCCCCCCCCCCCTCTCAAGTGGAAGTTAATAGCCGCGTTCTTTGCCTGCCTAACGTAGTTTAGGCCGTATGAGTGAAATTAAGCATAATTAATCTCTATAATGGAGTCGATTATACATATATCGTACATGTGCATGCATTAAATCCTGATCCTACTTCCTTCGATCAACCTTTCCAAGGATATGCCAGTGCCAAAAAGACCCACAGACTTCGTGATTAAGCAGAGGAAGGTCCACGAAGCAAAAATCACTCCATACCAAACCTAAATGACGAAACTAGTATGGATCAAATACTGATTTCAAAGCAACGGATCAATTCTTGCTTAACTCCAACGAAACAGAGCTTCGTATCGATGGAAAGTGGAGTTCTCCCAGCCACCACGTCTCCATGACCCCCCATTTCGGCGTCCCAACAAGGGAAACAAGCGTGATGTCACGCCGGACCAGGCCCGTGCGTGGACCCCCCCGCATCGGCCCGGCTTTACTTGTGTGAAGAATGCAAGAGTTACATAAAAGATCTGAATGCCACTTTTCAAGAGCTTGACAGAAGTTTATCTCACCTTCTACTCAGCTCTGCAACTCTTCAAGTGACCTCCTCGCAATGTCTGATGCACTTCCTGAAATGCAGTACCGCCACCTCGGCCGGACTGGACTGAAGGTCTCGGTTATTTCGCTCGGCAGCTGGCTTACTTATGGTGGCCACGTTGGAAATGGTGAGTACCTTGTGACCTCCTGATTTTGAATATTGTATTAACTCAATTACCAGAGGTTGCTTTCAATTGTATGAAGGCCGCGTATGATGCTGGCGTTAACTTCTTCGATACTGCTGAGGTCTACTCCGGTGGCCAAGGTGAAGTTGTGCTGGGCGAAGCTATTAAGAAGTTTGGATGGAAGCAGAATGACCTTGTCATTGCCACCAAGGTATCTACCTATCCGGTCCCTGGGAATAAAAAATTGTATTCTAATTCCTCTGTTAGATCTACTGGGGCAGAGCCAACAGCGCCAACCCCGATAGGCCAGTGAATAACGTCGGCCTCTCAAGAAAGCATATTATCGAGGGAATGGATATGTCACTCAAGCGATTGGACCTTCCATACGTCGATATTGTTTATGCTCACCGTCCAGACCGCGACACTCCCATGGAGGAAACTGTCCGTGCCTTCAACTATCTTATCGATAACGGCAAGGCATTTTACTGGGGTACATCCGAGTGGTCCGCCAGCGAGATCGCAGATGCATGGCGCGCCGCCGATAAGCTGGGCCTCGTCGGACCTGTCGTCGAGCAACCACAATATAACCTGCTTGTACGCGAGCGCGTTGAAAAGGAATACCGCTGGCTGTATGAGGCATACGGACTCGGTCTTACTGTCTGGTCCCCGCTGAAGGGCGGTGTCCTAACAGGAAAGTATAATGGAACATCTGCGCCACCTCCTGGCTCTCGTCTGGCAGAGTCCGAGGATGGATACGTTAAGAATCTGCGCAAGACTGTCGGTGACGATACTTGGACGCGTCAGCTCGAGCAGACTGCTGCGTTGAAGCCTATTGCTGATGAGTTGGGCATTACTACTGCTCAGCTTTCCTTGGCTTGGATTCTGAAGAACACCAAAATTTCCTCCATTATCACCGGTGCTTCGCGGCCAGAGCAAGTACTTGATAATGTTCGTTCTTTAGCTGTTGTCGATAAGTTGACTCAGGATGTGCTGGAGAAGATTGAGAAGGCTGTTGGAAACCAGCCTGCTGAGGAGAAGCGCCGGTTTTAATTTGTCATCTCTGAATGAGCCGAGAAAAATATTTGAACTACTAAAAGGAGACAATTATAGAAAATAGAAAGAATATAACAATCTCAATGATGTCAAAGAGCAGTTGGGCCATCTTCTGGCCGGCCTGCATCGTAAAGATCATTCCAGTAAATAATGTCCTGGAGTGTTTCCTCGCTCAAATTGGCCAACAAAATGATCTCGCTGAGGGGTTCTGATTCGACGGTGAACTTCACCAACAGCTTTCCACCCAAAGAATCCTGCCATCTCCCAGTCAATGAGCCCCACGACTCTGTCGTTGTCAACAATAATATTTGATGGGGTGAAGTCATTGTGCATGAAACTCATATTTGTATCACTACCGAGACTCGAGAAAAGGATTTCTCCTTCTAATGGATTGGTCCTCCCATTACTGAGTATATTGGGATCTGGTACGGCATGAGATCGGGCTGCCAGTGTTTCTGGTACCTTAATAGTAGACTTGACGAAGTATCTCCCTAGCTTGGGCTTTGAAATTGTCTCTCTGTTTAGGAGATAGATATGGCCATGAAACAGCCAATGAAACATCTGGTATTCCTTCTTGCACAAGAACTTGGCGACCATTAATCTAAAAGAAGGTTAGCCCGATGAGTGAAAAGTAGGAAAGATAACAAGAATCAGACCTCGCCAAAGGATCATATCGCCGAAAGCTTCTCGTTATCCATGACGGTCCTTGCTCGTGCAATTGCGAAAGTCTCATTTTCATCGGCATACGAGAAATCAATTTCTTGAGACTGGGGATCATGAAGGTGGCTAGACTTTATGATGACGCCACCGAGAGCGAAAACGTCACGACCACATTCATCAGCGGGATAGATGCGAGTCTATTCAGTACAAAGATTGATAATTAAAGTCCAATATTCTATCGAGGCTGTAACTGGCGAGTTGGAATACTGTAGATTGATACGGAAGTCATCAGGCTTCGGGGGATATCGACCATAGAAGGGCACATCCACATTTAAATCAGTCATGGGGATTGTCTCTGGGTCTGCTTCATATGGATTCATTTTTCTTTTTTGGAACATCAATTATTGTCGTATGTGGTGATGGACAGCATCTGGAGAACAAGAAGGGTAATATTCTCAAGTGCGTTGTGGGGATGAGCAGGCTGGCGAGGCTGGCGCTAGTGATCCTTCTCCTGCGTGAGCAAGAGCCGCATCTCCCGTTTTTAGGAAGAAATTTGCTTGTTACTATACCTATCACATCTAGTTTTCTGGAACTGCGTTATGTGATTGATTCAATGTTCAATTTAAATGCGGGTTCGAGATATTCAAGTTGCTATTGGCTGTGCCGTACGGAGTTCATATGTACAGACACGATTCCTATTTGGGTAGCAAAGTACGGAGTAGGGGGGCTCAATAGAACATGAGCATGCTGAAAAACACTCATCTTGTTTGTCACAGGGCGTGCTATTTCGAGATAATACAAAATAAAATATTGGTTGATAGATTTCCGGACAGGGTGGGTTAAACGCACTTTCCACCATCAACCACCATCTCAGTGCCGTTAATGAAACGCCCCTCGTCACTAGCAAGGTACAGACACATATTGGCAATATCATCAGCCTCAGTAAGACGACCTAACGGTACGTTGCTGATAAACTTTGCCCTATTCTCCGGCGTATCCTCCATTCCAGTAAACATGGAGAAGAGTCCAGTACCAGAAAGTAAAGGCGCAACGCTGTTCACGCGAATATTATGTGGACCATACTCTGCCGCAAGACCCTTGGTCGCCTTGAAGTTCGACTATTAGCACTCTTTTACCCCGAAAGTTAATGTAAATTAGAACGTACATTTGTAACGGCCCCCTTAGAAGCATTGTACCACACCAATCCAGGCCTCGGGCGAGTCGCCCCAGTAGAAGAAATGTTAATGATTGAGCCTCCCTGCCCCTGGTTGATCAACTGAGGGATAACAACCGCGCTAGCCAAGAAGATACTCTTGACATTGACCTTAAAAACACGCTCCCATTCATCTTCCGTCACTTCAGAAGTAGGCTGTACACATGTTAGCAATTTCGCTTCGAGACGAAACCAATGTCCAGCTCCTGACCTTGTTCCGGTATGAGGTGCCGGCATTGTTGACTAGAATATCCAATCTTCCGAATTTCGAAAAAGCGACTTGTGCCACCGCTTTCCACGCATCTTCTTGTGTGACATCTGTGTGTTGGAAGACTAGGTTTGCGGGGTTCTGCGCAGCCACCTTTTCCCCGCCCTCGACGTTAATATCAGCGACAACAACCTTCGCGCCCTCTTCACCAAATCGACGAGCAATTGCAGCGCCAAATCCGGATCCGCCGCCTATATTATAATGGAAAGCTCTGGTTAGCTTCCTTTTTGATCAAGTAGGCCGAGAATAATCGATGTGATTCTTGTAACATACCAGTGACGATGGCAACCTTGCCTTGGAGTCTTGAGCCTTGCGCAGACATTATGGAGAATCCCAAATATCGAACTGGAGAATGATGGTAGTCGGTAAAATGATTAATGAAGAGGTTCGAAAGCTCCGACTTTAAAGAGGGGGAATCTGCTGGCTACAATCGGACTATACTCCGATTCCCCGCACTCCCTCATAAAGCCGTTTTGTGTACCCTGTGGGGTAGTACTTGGCACGGTTTCCAGCATGCATCACGACTAGGACCAAATATCGTGTTCCTCGGGTAGAAAGTAGGCTACTGCTCGCTCAGAAGAGCGAGATTATTACATTTAAGCATTGAAATGCTAAGTGACGCTAAGACTGGTCCGATTGAGCTAACATGATGGATACAGTCATTGACAGACCCAGCATGGTCGCCAATAAATTAAGCTGGATATTAAACAAGTTTAAGTAAGTAATAGTTATTTTATGGTGGCGCCAAGCTCAACGTGTAGGTATAGGAATATTCGAGATGTTGAGCCAATATTTTACCATTCATTTCCATTGCACCTCGAAGGGGAATGAAGCATCATGAAGTAATGGAGCTATGATGAACTTCAATTGAGCTCATCATCGGGTGGTGCTAGGCTCACCTTCGGTCGAATAATCGACCTCCTCGACCGTCTCAACCGCCCCCTTAGAATCGATGAAGTGTGTGATGCGGTCATTAGGAAGCCAGGCACTCTCCGGCATGATAAAGTAAGAGATCAAGGCGAAGATGGTGACACCAGCCATGATGATAGGAGCGTCTAGAAAAAAGTTAGTATAAGCGCAGGCAATACACAGATACAAATCGTTGATGAAACGAACAGTTCAAGTTGGCCCCAGTGACGGGCCACTCGTATGGCGAGAAAAGAATGGCCACAACCCATCCGTTCCAGAAAACGCCAATTAGCTGGAAAGGCTTGCTCCAGCGACCCAAGCTCCACTGAGGCTTGGGGAAACGCTTTGGGGTGCAGAATAGTCGACCAAGGCAAATAAGACCGTATGCTGCGGCACTAGGAACACCGGCGGCTGAGACCAGGGATGTGAAAGCCACGTTCGACGGAAGAATGGTGCAAGTAACAAGGGCTCCGACACCCCAGACGACGATGACGGCGTTTCGGGGTTGACCGTTGTGTACTTTCGAGACCCAACCGGAGAATGGAAGTACTCCGTCACGAGCAACGGCGAAGACCAGACGGGAGGCGGCGATAATAGCGATAGCAGTGTTCTATATTATATTAGAAAAGACGGGGGAATTTAAAGCTTTCATAATCTTACCAGCCAGAGAGCAACAATACAAACAATGTTCATAAAGATGTGTCCACCCTTGCCCAGGACCACAGCGTAGAGGGGTACAAAAGGCTGAGGTGATCCAAAGCTCATGAGAACATCAGCAGTAGGCTAATGAATAGCATTGTTAGCCACGTAATATTGTGAGATAATCGTACAAGTATCTTTACTCACCGAGCAGAACAGAAACAGAATGATAGTGGCCAGGCCACCGATACCACTGGCTACTGTACTCCAGAAGATACCGCGGGCAGCAGTGATGGAAGCATTCTTAGTCTCCTCAGCGACGTGACCAGAGGCGTCGAAACCAATCAGGATACCTGCAGTGGCGAGGTAAGAAAGACACCAGTTCCATCCCTCCGGAGCGCCAGTGCCGTTGTAAGTGGTCATGAAAGCCTCATGAGTGGAGCGGAAACCCCAGGTGTTGGCAGCTCCAATAGGCAGCCAGATCAAGTTCAGGAAAAAGTCTAACATGACGAAGCCAGCTGAGACCCAGAAGACATACTTGAAGTAACGAGCTACAGGAAATAGTCAGTGGTGGGTATCTATCAGAAAAGAGCAGGATAGACGTACGAGGCATGAAGTTGAGCAGGGCAGCCAGAGCAAGCAGAACCTCTGTGCAAATCCATTGCACGGCGCGGAATTTGACACTGTCAGTATCCTTGGGGAAATCGACATTGAATACAGTCAACTCCTGTAAGATCGTTAGAAAAGGCGTGTCTAATGATTGATGTCTTTTTGAAGCATACGGAAAGCATGTAGTTGGCCGCAGCCTGAGTATTACTGGCACAGAAAGTGGTCCATGCTGTGGTACTCCACCATGCAACGATGAACCCAAGCAGACGACCAAATGTTGGACCTCCTGCCTCAGCAGCCCAAAGATAGATAGATCCAGCAGAGGGAGAAGCCGAGCAAACCTCGGCAACGACAGCAGCGGTGATGAAGGTGAAGACCAAAGTTACCAAGTAACTAGTCCAATAGGCCAAGTTTCCACCGGCCGCGATACCAGTACTGTAAGTGACACGCACACCACCAACAAAGTACAGCGCAGCTATACAACGGTCAGCTCTAGCTGCGGGGTGATGGGTGATGCGTCCCACTACTCACCAAAGGTAGTCGCAAAGTTCTCGAACAGAGTGTATGTCCGATGAAGAACCTAATCAAGATATCTTGTATCAGTTGCCGATCTCTAGGCTATGCATATCAGAGAGCCCGAAACCCACCGGCTTATAGCCCATCGTTTGCTGTAGCACCTCGTTAGCCAGGTTCACGAAGAACAAAAGGCGCTAATCTCCAATCACGGATACTTACCAACAAGGCCGCATCATCCTTAGCCTCATTCTCGCTACGATCAGCTTCACCCGCGACCTGGGCAGCGTGGCCCATCACAAGGTCGTTTTGCGACATCTCCGCGGCAGTGGACATTTCCCGAAGATGCAGAGTCTGGATAGAAAAACTCTACCGCCAAATGGACCAGATCACTTCCTCTATGCAGGCGCGCACCGCTCTATATTGTCGATCGATCGAATGAGAAAAAACAACGACAGAGATGCAGTGAAAAATTTCCCAAATTAACTTTGGCCCCGAATATGGTAACGCCGTTTTGCGCCCCCGGTCAGGAACGATGTGAACTCCACCGCGCGCGGGAAGATTAGGGAATCCGCCTTATAATGGAGCTAACGCGCACGTACTCCGTATTCGGTGGGTTCTACTTGTTTTGGCTCGCGCTGTGGTCTAAGTCGATCAATAGTATTTGGTCTTGTAAGTCTCATTTCACGCAGCTATGGGCTCATGAATAGGCGAATGTGGAAATGGCACCGAACGATGAGGGGGTTTGATGTGTAAAACGCCTCTGGAAAAGAGAAAACAAGATCTTTAACTGGCTTACTATAGTAAGAGCTCCAACTTCGGAGCTTTCACTGCTTAAACCGGAGCTGTCTGGTCCGTGAGCGAGTAGCCCGAGACAAGTTTTTCATTACTTTGCAGCTCTTTTTTTCTCCTTTTTGCTTTCTGCTGTCTAAGGTCTCTATTCGGGAACGAGAGCGGGTACTCAAGATTTGACGCCGGCTGCAAGAACAAGAATCAAAGCTTTAATGCATGGGGCCAGAAAAGAATCCCATGGCTGTGGCGGATAAGATCAGATTCGATCGCGCAAGACATTCGGGGGCAGCGAAAAGAATTTACTGGGATCTCTTGATTCGCTAGATTCGCATCCACCAAAAACCGGTTCAGTTCAACGCGGTCAGGACCCACATGCGGGCCGGAGCCTTGTTGCGATCACACCAGGATGCGACAATCGTTACTTCTAAGGTTGTTCTTCGATGTCAGGAAGTCAAGACACAGCGGGAACTTTCTTATCTGCATACCAGGGGTCGGTTGTGTGACAATAGCCACGTTGCCCGCCTTGACTTAGAAGGTGAAACAAAGTGTAGACTATACCAAAGGGCCGAAGATTCCAAGGAAGTTTTATAGGGATGCAGGGAATGATGGATGGGAAATAGAGGGCAAACTTCCTGTAAAATTACGTATCAACTTGAGAATGAATGTGTTGAGTAGAATTCAAATTGCGAATAAATACATGGCATGATATGCAGCCTTTGTGAGAAGAAGGAAGCTATGTGCATGGTTGTAAGGTAGCTACAGGGTATTCATCATCGACAGTGTTACGGGCATAGGGATATGAAAGTCGCCATGTATCTTTGGATGTTGTTGGGGTATGTCTATCATAATAGATGCAGGGTTTCGTATATTGAGAATCCAGGGATTTGCGTGAGTCGTCAAAAGGGGACCGATCCATCAAGACAATGTCTCTTGGATGGCATGCGGCTCCCTGAAGCAGCAGCATTGATCATGTATGACTCCAATGTTGCCAGGAATTCGAATCTTGAGCCGGATGGTGTTAATTGCCATCAAGGTAAAAGAATATTGGACTGAATCTCATCCAAAGTTTCAGTCCAGCCCTCAGGGAAAGCGCGCCGTTTGAACCAGACTGCCTCTAAAAGTTCGAGACCTTTATCAACATTCTTGAAGCCAAATCGTTTGAGTTCGTTCATGGTTTGGCGCACGTATTGTTGCTCTCCCTCCTTTCGGGTCTCCTGTCCAGCAATAAAAAGAGGCCAGAGAATGGCTAATTGACCGACACCTTTCGATAATTTTCGGATTAGTGTGAGGATCCGCGTGATGAGCATGTCCAAGTAAGCTCTGTCTGTGATCCAACGTGGTCGGCCCGCGCCGGCTATTTGATGAAGATGCACAAAAGTGGCTTTCTCATAAGCTTCGACGCAACCAACATATTCCAACATGTCGGGAAACGGGAACTGCCGAAGACTCTCATCGTCAAGACCCATCTCACCCAGCAATTGAAGACTGATAGGTGTGCTGGCCCGCCATACGACCAGCCGATGGAATATTTCCTTGTAGACCATATCCTGGTGATCTGGGGACATCCATTGCTTATCACGCGCGAACGTGCTGATCGCTGCTTGCACCTCCATCATGCCGGACCATGCCTGTCTAAGTTCCACTAGGGTCGGGTTATCAGGCATAGCGGACGAGGACAGACTAGGTGTTCCAAGGTTGTATTCCCAGCCGCCTCCGAGTGTCTTCCAGTAATTTCCTTCTACGACTGTGCCACCGGGAGTCGCACATGCACCCGCAACGTCGAGGTAAGACAGTAACGAGACGAGGAATGATCGAAGGGGATGGTTGCATTCAGCGACACGCTGTTCCTCGCGAGGGGAGGTGTGGCCTGTGTGTGGGTAGAAAAGGAGGTTGTAAATCTCACGGGCACCCTTGAGGTGAACGGCCCAATTATAGTTCTGAGAATCCATCATCTACATTTGATTCCGAGTCAGTGGCACATTCCTCGTGTATGCTTAGTAGTACTTGTAAATGGCAAACAAACCTCGAACAAACAAAGTAATAAACATGTTGCGAAATCGGTCATTCCTAGCTGTTGAGCTGGGCGCGCATAGCGGGCGCGAAACAATTGTACCACCTCGCCATATTTTCCCATTGCTTTCTGCAAGTGTGAGTTTCGCTGTGGGCCGACAGATGTATTGGCCAGATGCAATGCGCCTAGCGCCTGCATGGCGCCGACCATAGACGGTGATGACCGCGCGAAATCGGGGAAGTAACTGCGATAAGGATTGGTGTTCATGGAATTGTCGTATATCAGGAGAAGAGTCGACACTTGGTCAATGAAATGCGTAAAGTAGCGTTCATCTGTGCCATGAATACTCGGAGGCACTCTAGTGGGGACCAGCGATATAGGATCTTGGAAGCAAAAATTAATTTGCGACGGCTGAGACATAGTGGTTGGAGAGACCACCACAGCTTCAACACGCTCATCTTCTTCGGTCTGGTTTAAAGCGAAAGCTCCCGTTCCAGGTATACCATCGTCGGTACCAGAATCCAAGGTCTTCTTCCGTGCCTTGGACAATTTTGGCGCCGGCCCTTGATTTTGTGTGGGCCCGTAGACCTTGAAGGTCATTCTTCCCTGGGCACCATCGCATTCCAGGCCTAGTCTTGTACAGTTATTGCAAGTGGGCGAGGCCTCATCGCATCGTACGTGGCGACGACGACATGTCGAGCACCCCGTGAATCCTCGGTGGTGCCAGCGGCGCACTCGTTTTCGGGGCGGGGCGGACTGCGGCGGGTGGGATTCGGGCGATTCAGACGATTCGGACGTCGGTGGTGCGCCCGTTGGGCGAATCTCCATCGGGGAGGGCGACTCGGGGCGCGGTATAGAGTACAGACATCAAGAACCCTCATTCAAAGCATGGCTCTTAAAGGAAAGAAAGAAAGTCGAAAAATTGACTTGAAGAGGGACAAGGCTGAACAACCCCAAAGTGCGCCAAGGGCGCCGGGAAGCTTGAATCCTATTCGGTGCCGCCGTCGAGAGGTGTTGGGGTCGTTTCGGCCGATCCTCTCTAGTGGTTGATCACGCTTAAACTCTCTCCACTCAGCCACGTTAGCTTGGGGGTGGGTGGTTTTTGCCTTTTTACAACTTCTGCTCATGTCACTTCACTCGCGCACGCAGCCTATTTATCATGTCCTCGAGTTCTCACCGGACTGTGCCCGAGCTGTCGGCTAAAGACTCCCCTCCCACCGTCTGGTGGGAAACGGTGTTGATCGTCATGGCGGCTTCCGCGGCTGGAGACTCGTTGCTGCACCCCAATTAATTAGTCTCAGCTGGGACCGCTTGCGTTTAAAATCCGATCACGTTGATAGGTCGAGCTGGTGTTCACAGCGTGAAACCATCAAGGAGTCAAAGAAACGGTCAAAACACAAAATCCAGTGGGATTTTTGGAGTAGCCAGTTGGGCAGAGATACAAATGCCTGTCCCATGTTGATGACCCAGTAGTTTGTGCCAATGTGGAGGCGTAGAGATATGGAATCCCCACTAGTGTTGGTTTTCCAAATTTCTACCTCGAGATCACAATGGGAATCAACATTTGAGCCTGGATGATGTGGCATTCTTTAGAGAGCCTTGTCATCTGGTGGCCCAGCAGCCTCAGGCTACCATCCTTCTATACTCCACAATGCCTGAGGATTTAAGGTTGATCCTGAAGCAAACGAACGATGCGTGTACTAGAAACGAGAATGCGGCAACAGCGGGAAATAAATTATGCAAATTGCCCTGGCCCCCAAGAATACACTCGTGACAGCGGTAGCCACCATGGCCACCTGTGCAGTCCATATCACCTTTCAGATAGACATCCAGCGGGAAGCAAACCAGAGGCCGGAATGAATTCATACATGGAATTCTATGCCGCACCAACCCTACCTAGAGTTTTAAGTATACATACTGCGTTGATTTTTCGGACCAATCTGCTCTTCCTCTTCATCCCATATCATTATTTTGTGTAGGCTCCCCTCAATGCTTACATTTCCGTTCAGTGGAGAAACCACTTTTCATTGTTAGCTCTCTAGAAGTATTTGAAGTGCTTGCCGCGCCAAGATGCTATCAGCGCAGGAAGAGAATAACTTGAACAGTTCTGGAAGTTATCGGAGTAAATGGTGCATTGAATGCTAGGGAAATACTAGTACAGACGCTTTTACAGATCGAAAGAAAGGACGGCCAGCCTTTCACTGAGTTTTCAACCGACGCGGGTGCATGGAGATTCAAGTTTGAATGAGGGACGTTATCCGGTGAGAGTCTTCTTTGGACACTGATCTATACATAGTAGTATATGTAGATAGAAATGAGAGCGGTTTTTGTCTTGAATCCGGCATTGTGCATCGCATACTATGATTTAAGATAACGAAAAACTGAGAATCAAAGTTTCTTCTTAGATAAAACATTCGAAAAGTCATGGCTTGATTGAAGGCTCGAAAGAAGAATCTTCCTCAACTTGGAAGAAGAAATTACCATGATGACCGATCGGGTGTTCATCGGCGCGCTGATCCAGTGGGGGAAGTTCCGATCTTATCTTTCCCCACTGCGATACGCCCAATGAACATCGCATAATGCCATTTTGCTCTTGTATATTATTTCCTGTCTGTTATAAGTTGGTGTATTGTACAGGCATCCAGGATTTCAGACGGGAGAATCGGCGTCCCCGTTGAATCTGCTTTGCTTGCCTGCATTAGTTGGCAAGCTGAAACACTTGCTGCGCTGGAAGGGCTGTGAATCCCTGCAAGCGCGCTATGCTAATGCATACCAAATCCATCTCAGCCCCAGACATGCAAAAGCACAGTGCCACAAATGGGAGCTATCCAATCGCGTTTACTCAACTTGTCTATAATAGGGAATTATGCCGTGGTCATGTGGCTTGGAGGGGGGTGACTATTTCACAGATGGTACCGTATGAGCACCGCCCCTAAACTTAGCACCATTCTGCCTTGGGATTTCTGGCTACCCTGCTAAGTAGTAGTGGGGGCATACCGAATGTGATTACGCGGTGCTTGAGTTAAATATGGACTAAACACTCGCCCCCAGCGGTTGTCCGATTTTGTTTGTCTTGAGGCCAAACCAGCAGATAACTCTACACGACAGAGCTTGCCATGTCTACGGAAAGGAAAGAAGAAATGCCTGAACAAACTTGGTATCTTGATATATACACTGTCGTGGAAAGAGTTTATAATCACTCCAACGCTTGTCATTGCATGCGACGGGTTTTGAAAGGTCCCAGTGGCTCAAGCTATAGGTACTTGGACGTTTGTACCAACGGGATGAAGAAACGCCATAGAGACAATATCAAATCTCTAGTTTCTAAGATCCCGAAACTAATGAACCCCAAAGATCGGGAAGAGGATGAGGTTCTCTTGAGTGCCCTCGCAGAACTTGCTAAGGAGGTTGTTTGCACAACTCATGCTAGCCACGAACTCGGTCTTTACGTCAAATACCAATGGATTTACGAGCTTCGAGACCCTGAAACCACGGAGAAAATTCTGGCCTTGGTGAATCGTCATTCAAACAAACTTGAAAGCGAGACTCTCGATGATCAATCAACAACTCCCATGCCGTCAACTACTGACGGGGAAATGTTTACCCCTTATAGGGAATCATCGGATTCATCACCGCGAACTTCAAGAGAAGCAGATTACGATTTGATGTCATTGCTTCTGAAAAGTCTCAATGGAAAGGATAAATCCAAAGGCCACATCTACGCTTTCTATTGCCCGAGATTCGAGGGGATGTATAAGGTTGGATACGTGACCGAGCAAAAGCCCCAGACGAGGTTAAAACAGCACTTGAGATGTTATCCGGATTTGATTCCAGTCACGGCAGATGATGGATTGAGCGATAATATCACAGAATATGCCCGCCGTGTGGAACAAATTATTTTCACCATTTTCAAAGACCAGCGTCACAGCACCATGAGCAAGTGCGTTGGTTGCAAGAACAAGCACAGCGAGTGGCTCAAAGTTGATCGAAAAACTCTTCTCGATGCGATTAAGGAATGGACCGTCTGGGTGAAGAAGGCCTATGAAGGAGGAGGTATCCCTGATCTCAGTATTGAGCGACCCAAAGTTCCTTGGCGCGAACTTGAACCTAAGCCAACTACACCAACCAAAAAGCCACCTAAGAGCGAAGCCCCGAGAGTCCCCTTGACACCACCTGATACGCCGGATACCGACTGTAATGAAACATCAACTCAAGGTGAAGACGATTTTCATGATAATTCAGGGCTTAGAACAACAAAAACTGCACGTCGATTGTTTGTGCCAGGGGAGGTAAGTTTTGTTCATGAGATGAAACTTCACAGAATCTTGCTGAGCTCCGTTATATTAATTAGTATCCTATCTTCAACATCGACCACTTGAAGTCCGCAACTTGAATAAATATAATCTTACCTAGTCATGTCATGACTGAATCTTCCCTATCTTGAGATGGGAAGGCGGATAGGTGTGTTGATGTTTACTTTCTAGTTTGCAGTTCACATAGGAGTGACCTATTTAGATCCGAAATGCTCAATATCTTCTTTTATATCACCACCCGTTCAAGCACATAAATTAGATACTATAATTCTATGACTATTAGATACAGATATAGACTGTAGTAACTCTAAACATGGATGTGCAGGCGAGGATCTGGTTAGTGCCGATAGCGCCACTTCGCCTTGACCTACCGGGCTCCGGCTATCGGCATCTTGGCCGACTTTTGATTCATTGTGGGGGACGAGGTCTGTGAGACCACCATGTTTGGATCTAATGTGGTAGGATTCAAGTCATGGTATTGAATGTTACCCTTTAGAAATGCCGCAAACCACTGTATGTCCCCATACGCGATCGGGCGTGGACTTGTCAACCATCTAATCCTCCGTGTGGGGATAACTCGCCCCGGCCGATCCGTTCTCCACGACTCCACCAAACCCCGCAAGCGAAAAGGCACAATTAAGGCTGTGGCTTGTGGAATAGCCGGGGGAACCGTGATTCAAAGAGGGCGCGTGCCGTTTCATCGTTCCATCGCAAGGTGGGAGTCCGAGTGTTCTTCTCCTCTTCTGTTTACCTACGCTGCCTGACCACCCTACTCTCCTCCAACTCCCCTCCAACTCCTTCCTCCACCCCGTTGATCCACTCGATCTAAGTCCATCCTTCGATGTGGTCTGAAATCCTGTGAGCTGCTTTTTGTTGAAACTCTCAAACATGAGTGTTTCCTTCTCCCTGCGGTCGACGCTGAGACAGTGTCGAGGGGCTCACAGCACCTACGTGGGGAAAGCATTCCTGCCAGTGACGCACGTCGGTAAGCTTCTCCTCACCAACACAACCGACTCCAAATCTGAGCGCTCCGACTCTAACTGGTTTGCTTCAGCTTCTACAGTTCGTGAACTCTCTTTTCTTGCCTCGTCGCAGAATAAACACACGCCAAATCGATCTCAATGGCCTCCCCGGTCCAAGCGAACCTCGTCAACTGCTGCAGCTCCCGAGCCCGTGCCCGTGCACACTACCGCCTATTCTGAGTTAACGGTGGGGGTTCCTCGTGAGTCACACCGGGATGAACGCCGGGTAGCCATCACGCCACAAAATGTGGGTATGCTTCTGAAAAGGGGATTCTCTCGCGTTTTGATTGAGCGCGGTGCAGGTGAAGGCGCACAACTGCTGGACGATGCCTACCAAAAGGCCGGTGCGACAATTGTCGACCGGGATGCGATATGGTCGGAAAGTGATATTGTTCTGAAGGTTCGAAACCCGCAGGCGGAAGGACCATTCAATGAGATTGAGGCTCTTCGTAAAGGCTCGACTATTATATCCTTTTTGTACCCGGCTCAAAACAAGAGCATTGTGGATGCGTTGGCTGCTCGTGGCGTGACTTCTTTCGCGATGGACCGTATTCCGCGCATCTCCCGTGCACAGACATTTGACGCGTTGAGCTCCATGGCCAATATCGCTGGTTACAAGGCAGTTTTAGAAGCTTCCAATCATTTCGGTCGTTTTTTGACTGGCCAGGTTACTGCTGCTGGAAAGATCCCTCCTAGTAAAGTTCTGGTTATCGGTGCTGGTGTGGCCGGGTTGAGTGCAATTGCCTCAGCCCGCCGCATGGGTGCTATTGTCCGAGGCTTCGATACCCGTCCCGCTGTCCGTGAGCAAGTCCAATCTCTGGGCGCCGAATTTGTCGAGGTAGACTTCCAAGAAGATGGCGCTGGACAAGGTGGCTATGCCAAGGAAATGTCCAAGGAATTTATTGAAGCCGAAATGAAACTGTTTATGGAACAAGCCCGTGAAGTCGATATCATCATCACAACTGCCTTGATCCCAGGCAAGCCAGCTCCGAAACTGATCACCAAGGAAATGGTTGCCGCCATGAAGCCGGGCTCTGTCATTGTGGATCTTGCAGCTGAGGCAGGAGGCAATTGCGAAGCCACTATTCCGGGCCAACTTTCCAGCTACAAAGATGTGACTATTATCGGCTATACGGACCTGCCTTCTCGCCTGCCAACCCAATCGTCAACCCTCTACTCGAACAACATCACCAAGTACCTTCTCTCTATGGCCCCTAAGGACAAGTCTTTCGGTATCGATTTCAAAGATGAGGTTGTGCGAGGTTCCATCGTCACTCTCAATGGCGAAGTTATTCCTCCTGCTGCACCGGTCGCTCCACCTCCCCCTCCCAAGCCTGACACCCAGGCCGCGGCGGCTAAGAAAGAAGAGGCCCTTGCCCTTACCCCCTGGCAGACGGCTACTCGAGATGTTACTGCCGTTACAGGCGCAATTGGCACTACTCTGGCCCTTGGAAAAGCTACCGGTCCGATCTTTATGAGCAATATGATGACCTTTGGACTGGCGGGTTTGGTCGGTTATCGAGCAGTATGGGGAGTAGCCCCAGCCCTTCACTCGCCACTTATGAGTGTCACCAATGCCATATCTGGCATGGTTGGTATCGGTGGTTTGTTCATCATGGGCGGTGGATTCGTTCCGACTACTCTTCCTGAATACCTCGGTGCGGCGTCTGTGCTTTTGGCTTTCGTGAATGTATCTGGAGGATTCGTTGTCACCAAACGTATGCTAGACATGTTCAAGCGCCCGACCGATCCCCCAGAGTATCCTTGGCTGTATGCTGTACCCGCACTTCTCTTTGGTGGTGGCTTTGTGGCTGCAGCCAGCACAGGTATGTCTGGCCTCGTACAAGCTGGTTATCTTATCAGTACCATTCTTTGCATGAGCTCCATCTCTGGTCTGTCTTCTCAGCAAACTGCACGCCGCGGAAATATCTTCGGTATTCTGGGAGTGGCATCTGGTATCCTTGCTTCCTTAGCCGCAGTGGGGTTCTCTACCGAGACACTAACTCAGTTTGCTACGGTTGCCGGAACCGGTGCCCTGGTCGGTGGACTTATTGGCCGACGTATCACCCCAACTGGGCTTCCTCAGACCGTTGCAGCATTACACTCGGTCGTTGGTCTGGCTGCTGTCCTGACCAGTATCGGCAGTGTGCTGGTCGACATTGGTGACATTACAACCCTTCACATGGTTACCGCCTATATGGGCGTATTGATCGGAGGTGTGACATTTACTGGTTCAATTGTGGCGTTCATGAAGCTTGCTGGTCGCATGTCCTCAAGTCCAACAATTCTTCCTGGGCGACATGTCATCAACTCGACGTTGCTGGGTAGTAACATTGCGACTATGGGAGCATTTGTGACCATGGCACCTGCAAACCCGGGCATTGCAGCAGCATGCTTGAGTGCAAATACTCTACTAAGTTTCCTGAAAGGATATACAACCACAGCAGCTATCGGAGGGGCTGACATGCCTGTCGTCATCACCGTGCTGAATGCTTATTCTGGATTCGCACTTGTTGCCGAAGGCCTTATGCTAAACAATCCGCTACTCACTAGCGTTGGATCCCTCATTGGAGTGAGCGGTTCGATTCTCTCGTACATTATGTGCGTTGCTATGAATCGATCTCTCACAAATGTCCTCTTTGGCGGTATTTCTGCACCAGTTCAAAGCCAGAAGAAGATAGAGGGAGAGGTCACACAGACGAGTATTGATGACACCGTTGAAGCTCTTTCTGGTGCCGAGAACGTGATAATTATTGTCGGCTATGGTATGGCTGTAGCAAAGGCTCAATATGCACTGGCCGAGATTGTCAGCATTCTGCGCTCCCGTGGCGTCAATGTTCGCTTCGCCATTCACCCGGTCGCGGGTCGTATGCCAGGTCAATGCAATGTGCTTCTTGCCGAGGCATCCGTGCCGTATGATAGTAAGTCAATCGGGCTTGTGAAGTTGTGTCCTACTGCAACAAATGCTAACTCTATCTAGTCGTTCTTGAGATGGATGAGATTAACGAAGACTTTAACGACACTGATGTTACACTTGTCATCGGCGCTAATGATACCGTCAACCCTATTGCCATGGAGCCGGACTCCGCTATCTCTGGCATGCCTGTTCTTCATGCGTGGAAGAGCAAGGAAGTCATCGTCATGAAGAGAGGAATGTCAAGCGGATACGGTAAGTCTTTCTACTTCCATCCAATCTTTTATGGCATCTTACTAATGAAATATGCAGCGGACGTTCCCAACCCCATGTTCTACATGCCAGGTACCAGAATGCTTTTCGGCGATGCCAAAACATCTTGCGATGGTAAGTGCTTCTAATCGGATTTTCGAGGTGAAATCTAACCATCTCTCCCTTTTAGCCATCAAAGCTTCTCTAGAGGCGCGCAAGTAGATACCGGACTGCTCCCACATTTACTTCACGTTTGCTGCGATTCGTATTCTGCACTCTCTTGACTTTATTTCTTTCTCTGGCTCTTATGACTTCGTTCTTATTTTCATATTTTCCTCTGAGGTTACTATTACCATATACCAAACCTTTGCTGTAGCTTTGCCAAGCAGTCATTGCACCGTACATTCGGCCATTAAGCAGCCTCTTCAATGCCAAAGCCAATACCATATCGGAACCACAGTAATTAATTTTTGGGTAACCTAAGAAGACATCATGATCATTCGAGAGGACAGAGCGCGATTTAGAGGCTTGGATTCTCTTAATAATGGTAGCATGTACGTAGTAATGATCAGTTGATGTTATCGAGATGCACGACCCCAATACTCATTCTGTCTGCTTAGAGAACAATTTGATTGAAAGAAATCCACGACCCCAATCAATTGGTGTATTCTAAAATATCGAAGGTGATAGATTATACAGTCTGAATTTCCAAGTCTAATACGGTGATGGGCCACGACACAATGTGGATTTACCAATGTCAAGACAACTGTTTGTTGGACCCCTTCCATGACAAATAACGATTGGTGTACCGCCTTAAAGACCACGAGGAGAGCTTTGTCAGAAATGCTCGACGCGCTGGACATTCCGTAATCCCTGATACACACGGCCATGTGGTACTGCTTTGATTATACCTCTGTTGGTGGGAAGGATCATCGCAGTTTCAATTCTGATGAAGCGCTGTGAAGCCACCTTCAAGACAAGCATTACAGGGAAGTCGATTGTATCGAGCGGATCGGAAAGAATGTTTTCTCGTCAAATTAACCGGAATTCCAATTCGAGAACCAGACATAGGGGACCTTTGACTCAGAAACTTGCTAGAAAGCATATGTTATTAGAAAGTTATGCCATTCGGTAGAGGCTGTTTTACCAAGGAGTATAAAGGCCACCCCATAACCAATGTGCTATTACTTACTTTGACCTTATTAGTGTCTTGTTCAAAGCACCTTGGTTACCTTCAGTCTGTTCTCTTGTCCCAAAATATTGATATAGAGAACCACTTGCGTATGATCATTTCGAGTCTGATATTTTCTGTCACCTAATTACAGGTTCGAGTGAATGATAATAAAAGCAGGATGTAATCCATGATAAATCAGACAAAACCGCCCAAAATAACTAATAAAAAAATGGAAATAGACATTATCCAGTCCTAAAACTGCGATGCACACAAGGAGCCACCCATTCCAACCCAAAACCACTTTCAGTATCGTGGTAAGTGATACAAATAATAACGCCGCAGATGATCATTAAGTGCTTGATCATATATTAAATCGCCAAAATAAGACAATGAGATCCGAGATAAAACACCATTGCAGCGCCAATAGACAATACCGCCATGAAAAAAAAAACCATAAACATGACAAACAATTGTGTCACATAGTATAGAGAGAGCACATATATAGAGATAAAACATTACTTAGACTAGACTTTGTTAAAAGCCCGCTTCCCAAGTTTCAGCCCCATGAACATTCGCCCTGTGCTCGAACTAGCGTGTCGTCCATGACGCCTCTGACTCGACTTTCGTACAGGACGCTCATGGATCATATTAACAGCGGGCTGACTGGAAGCCGCATATGCAGATGTTTGTAGACTCAAGCTCGAAGACATGGGATGAAGATCAACTTCTGAACGCAGGCTCGTCATTGAATGGATGCTAGATGCAGCAGAGTGTTTGCGTGTCATGTGCCGGATCATCGGGGAACGATGAGAGTATGAAGACCCGCTTGACTGTGGAACAGGACCACGTTTGGAAGAGTGGGCATATTGTTGCTGCGGCGGGGAAGGGGCAGTAGAGGCTGGACTGCATGTTCTAGAGAGGAAAGAGCCTGATCCCTCGCTGTGGTAATCTGGCATATAGCCTCTTTGGTCATCTGGGTACGGAGAGCCAGATCGAGAGTAGGTTGGAACACTGCTGTTGCTGTTGCTGCGAGTTGAAGGGGGCCGTCTGATTGGATCTGTGGGGCGGCGACCATGAGTAGGGCGGGTTGAGGCCAAAGTAGGGAATTGTTTCTCGATTGAGCCTGCGGTGTTGGGGCGGGGGCGAAGCACCGAGACTGGTCTCTGTTTTGGGGATGGAGGGAAGTATGGGAGTACGGGGATGTCGGCAACGCTATTAATTGTGGCGCTTTGTGATGTGGGGGTATTTTCATAGAGAGTTTCATTATGTGGGTGTTCCTCTATCTGTTGCTGATAGATTTCAGATGGCCGGGGAGATGATGTAGGCTTGACGTCTGTTAGGCGTGGAACTTGCACATTGCCTTCTAGCTTCCCGTCGAAGATCCGAGATTCACGGTTTCGAGCGTTCCCCCGAGGTCGAGAATGAACGGCTCGTGGGCGGGAACCTTTGGATCGGGGCCCTAATGAGTTAATGAAGACCAGTGTAGGACGAGTTGGAGGTTCCATTAATGTTATTTTCTTCGCAACGTGAATCTCGGCGTTTTCCACAGAGAAGATAGAAGACGGTGACGGAGACCGGGAGCGTTGGTGATGGGTTGGAGGCGTATCCGGCGAAACGTAGATAGATGGCTGCAAGAAGAGATCCGATGGTAGGTCTGGAATATCTGGAGGACTCTGTGGGAGAGGAAGTGCAAGAACCATATCATCTTCTGGATCGAAGACACGAGTGTTTTCCACGAAAGTTGCATCACTGCTTCGTTTCACCGTATCCATTGAGACTGGTCGTGGTCGTTTAGCCACATGGCATGGGGCTAGTAGGTGCTCTTCTCGGTCAGAGTCAGGATCGATATGCGAGTTCTCATCGGCACTAAGATCTGAATCGATACTAGTCCCAGCCCGTTGTGAGCCTACTAGCGAGGGAACAAAGTCTGGTCCACCGGCATCGGATTCCGATACATCTTCTTCGTCGGACTCGTACCGTTTCTGGAGGCTCTGCCGGCTCAGACGGTGAAGATCCAGCGCGGTAGTTGACTCGTACATCTTTGCTAGATAGAAAGTGACACTCCAGGGGTCAAGCAAAGTATGTTTGAATCAAAAGATCAGCAGGTGTTTCCAAATAACGACTACCAGCAGAATAGGAAACAAAGAAAAAAAAAGAGGGCAATAGAATGATAAAATAGAAAGATGACACCAGCCCGGGCTCAGGGAATAAAAGGAAAAACGACTGAAGGAATGAGCCCCTCAAGGTAGTAGAAGATCTGAAACCCTAAGGTCGAGATGTGCCAGACCCCCCCGGTTATGAATATGCCACAAGTTGGTCTGTGACGGAGATCGAAATCCTTCAGGAGACGGAACAGGGTAGTAAGGTCTTCTTTAAGGCTAGTGGAACCGGCCCAGGATTAGAATGATGAACAGGGGAGCCGCCCTCGATGCCATTCAAGGTACCGCAAGTATGAAGAAATAGAAAGGTCCCACCCGTCAGGAATTGATCCACAGCAGGGTGAAGAGGCCTTTTTTAGACCCGGCGCCAACGACAGGAAGAGGGGTCACTTTCAATCCCTGTCCACGTGTAGTCGACGCCAGAATCCTGTATTTGTCCACTGGGCATGCTGCAAGAGTCCCTAGCTACTGGTGGCTTTTTATTTTATTTTATTTATTTTAGTTTTATTTTGGCGGGGATATTTTCTTTTCTCCTGTGCCATTTTGGGTTCCTGTTATCTCCTGCAGGACGAAGGAGATGTACATCCTGGATTGGTCGGAAGTGCCCCAGCTAGTGAACTATCTATTGGCGGAGTTTATGCACGCAGGATGTGATTGGTGATCGGGGGGAGAAAAAGAGTGGGCTCGAGTATCACCCTTGCAGCTGAGACTAGTTCAAGCGACTGGGGGAAGAGGGGGTTCCACTCCTATTTCTCCCCCCTATGGATCCTTAGGATGCACAGTTGCGCCATTCGGCAACGCGCACCCTCCACATCGTGGCGAGGCTAGGGTCAAAGTTTACCTGCTTGTACCTCCGTGCGGGAAATTCAAAAAATAATCTGATAGATCAACGTGAGCTGTCGTTGGTCTATTGGCCCATGCACCTTAACGCTGGGCCTGCAGCAAGTCAGCATGGGCGAACATCATTGGTTTCCCATTTTCCTAGCCGCAGGAAGATGGTGGCGGCTTGAACTACAAATTGGGCGATGTGCGATGGGACCAGATAAAGAGGGAGGTGGGAGAATGGAACGGAAACAATTCAATTCCATGCAATCAATTGCTACTATAGATGATCCCCAACCTTTCATGAAAGAGGGAAGATCTTCATCGAGCGGATAGAGAGGATCACACCACGGCTCGTAGATTATCGGATGGGGGGACCAAGTTTGGAAGCGCCCGGGGTGGAGATGTCAGGAACAGAACATCATCAGTGGAAACATGCGATTCCGATGTGCCTAAGGGATTGCCAAGTTAGCCGCCGCACCAGAAGAGTGGAGACGTGTATAACTCAAACACGCTACGACGAACTCTTGGGGGGATTGGTGCTTCTGAAACTTGGAACATTTGAAACTAGATCAGCTTCATTAATGAAAAGAATCCACTCGATTACTACATCTATAGGACCTACTTTTTGAGTCCTAGTCAGGAACCATGACTCTTCGATATTAACCAATTCAACAGTTTGTCTTCATATATGATTTCTTCTTTTTTCCTTTTCCTTTTTCTTTTTCTTTTTCTTTTTCTTTTTCTTTTTCTTTTTCCCATCTGCATAACGCGCGGTCCTCATTTCATGCCAGGGGCTCATCGGCACTGGGTTGTACACAGCCTAGTGCAGGTACACAGGCATACAGGCACATAAGGACAACCCCGCCCTGTCACCCTAAAGGGTTTAAGGGCTTGTGCTATGCTACAGGGGACATTCAGGGGCCCGAGGAGTACAGTGATCAGATGTCATGAATGTCGCCTTCCCTCTACAAGTCTATACTGATTGAGAAAAGGATGGTGTTCCTGTAGGCATGTTCGCCCCAAGGAGAATTCTCGAGTAAATTGGGATAGTTCAACTCGAATTCATTGCGCTCGATACCGTAGTTTACTAGGGGTCATTTCAGGTCACCAGGACAAGAGGCCGACGCCATTGAGATCATCGAGCATAAAAATAATCATAATGCAAAACTACGGAGAAGTAAAAGAGTACACATATCCCAGACCGACAGTCTGGGGAATTGCATTTTCGACACAACTCCATCAGGTCATTCAATCAAAAGTAATATAGTTTGTACGAGAAGAGCGAAAAAGAAGAAAAAAAAAAGAAAAAAAAAAAAAAGAATAATTAATATGGAGCAAAGCGACACGCTCCTTGCATGCAGTGATTATCGGCGAATTCTCTCCACACCGTCCCACCGTCCGGAGTCGCGCGCTATTGTTTCGCTTCAAATGTTATTTATAGCCTGTTTGAGAATGGAACATGAAAAAAAAATGAAATAAAAATGAAGTAGAATAATTCTCCCTATAGGTATTCTAATTGATATCATATATCATCTGCATCCCATAGATAATGCCGTGGGACCCGAAAAAACCATTGCCAAACCATCCCCCCCATAACAGCCACATCAGGCAAGGAACTAGACTGAACCAAGGAATTCATCGTAGCTCCTATTCCAACGTACCCCCCCCCCCCAAGCTTCAACTGACAGCGGCATACATCCCACATGAAGTATTGATGCTCCGCCGCTACACTACTTTCATACGATCCGTCTTGCCGCTGGCCCCAACGATGATACTATCTACGGACACGAGCGACTCCACCGGTTTCGTCTGTTCGAACGCAGCTTAGACTACTTTCCCAATATAGGTGCATACTTCATGTCTTATTGACATAGGAAGTTTTTAAATTGGTCTGGCTGACTTTGCAATTAGGCTACTGCCATGACTTCGGCGCCACGCGTGTTGGCCCGCTAACGTGGGCACTCTATATCGAAGAAATTTCTTTCCTTCCCCCTCCCCCCTTTCCTTTTTCTTTTGCCTTTTTCCTTCCCGTTTGCTTTTGTCTGTGCTCTGTTGCTTGGTAATGAGTGAATTGTGGGCCCTGCAAAATGCTGGATTGCTCTCGCATGGGTTATCGTAGACTTTTCTTTTAGCCTTTGCTTCTGGCATTGGTTACGCAAGGAATAACTCAATGCGTTTTATCATTGAGTAAGTGAGCGTTTATTCGCTTGCGATAGATTGTGGATACTATCAGCCTCCGTCTCCATGATCTACAGACTATTGAATATCTCCCGGCCACGTTAAGATGGCTGGTCAATGCGATCTACGTAGACGACCTGTCACTTGTGACTCCATTACAGGTACCACAGGACCTTTGAACCTTGAATTCAATATCATAGAGGTTGGTGCGAGAATAAGAAAGGCTGGATGAAAATTCAACCCCAATTATTGACCTTGCCATGCGCCGAACCATGCCTCCGATCCCGATGAACCTAAATCATGGCCGGAGGACGGATGGCTGGGAGTTTGATTTCGAACTGGATTGCTCTCCGTCGGCAAATTGTTGATCGTCATTTCGTGGTATTTGCCGGGAGTCCTCGATGTTGTTTGGATCTGTCACTTCGTGGCGTTTGTTTGTGCTGCACAAGCCTCCTGGGATCTACACCCCGGTTCGTTCCTGCATGGGTTGTGGGACGGACGGATGTGATGGCGCACATTGAGCTTCGAATCTTTTTTGTTTCCATATCAACGCTCACTGTTTGTTGTGGTTGCCGCGTTGGTGAATTTGATGGATGGAATAGATGGGATATCATAGCTTATGATACCCTCCGTTGTGACCTCTTTCCAAGGTTTTCTTGTGATATGTCCCTCAGACATGTGCTGCAACGGGGTATTTCTCCTCGACCTGCCAATATGTACGGAGTATCCTGCATACTCCGTACATCCCCCATATGCCCGCTACCTGCACGTATACACGGGTCTATAGCAATGTCAACTGGAGTCATGCACATGCCATGCTACTGTTCCTTGCTTGAGTCCTTACAAACCCAACCACCGAATCCATTACTTGGATAGGATTGATATGAATGATTACATTTAACATGATATATAACCTAACGTCTATAATACTAACAAATAAGGGTGAACAGATGCAATCAAAAAGGGCCTGCCACCAGCAGGTCAAAAAGGGGGGGTAACAATGACAAACATGAACAGAATATGGCATTATAGAATACAGCCAGCACAGAACTTTCCCAGTCTGTCTGTGTGAAAGTGAAAAAGAGAAGAAAAAAATGAAAATGCCTCAGTCCAAGGACTCGGGTTTTTTCCAGGTCGTTGTCTGACATCATGGCCCATCTCGACATACCATTTCTCACAACCGGAGTCCATGTCGCGTAGACGACCAGACTGTCGAGTCTGGCATTGTGAAAGGTCATTCATTAAAAACAGTTATAAAATGAATCATCATGGAGTAGCATCCGCACTGCTCTGTACAGGCTCCCCATGTCGGATTTCAATGATGATAGAATGATTTTTGCTCCTCTTCTCAATCCCTGAGGAATCCATTTACAGGGCTACTCAGGTATATGAAAATTGCAGTCCCAACAAGATACAGATGCTAACTGCATCGAGTATGTATTTGATCGAAGACTGGCTTAGGCCTTGCGAGAACGAGTGACGGGGCCGTTGGAGCGGCCAGTAGAGACAGCAGCGCCGTTGGAGGACTTGGCACCGCCGTTGGCGTTGGCGTGAGGAGAGGGAATTTCGAAGTTGCGCATGTCAATAAGAGACTTCTTGCCAGTGTTGCGACGAGGACGGCCGACCTTGGTCTCCTTCTTGTAGGTGGCGATGTAGAAACCGATGAACAGGAAGAGGTAGGAGGTAATGATGGCAATACCGGCGAAAGCGGCGAACTCCTCACCGGCACAGTTACCCATGTTAGGGGCCCAATCGAAGTAGGTGGAGGAGAAGTAGGTGTACGAGGCGAAGTAGATGAAGCCTACGCGAACTTGTTAGTAACCATGTTCGAAGAAAGTCGCAATCGCATGATCATGATCTACTTACCAACGTCAATGACGAACTGAAGGATCTGCAGCATGGTGATGTACTTCTTCCACCAGATGCGAACGCCACGGGCGCTCTGGAAGTAGTACCAGTACATGACAACGTGGACCAGCAGGTTGATGGTAATGGGAACCCATTGCACGGCGGTCAGACCAATGAGCTGAGTGTAGCACAGAAGAGCGGTGGCACCGTGGTGGTAGGTGTGAAGGAAAGTCAGGGGCTTCTTCTTGAGGACGAGGAAAACGGTGTCAATGAACTCCCAGTACTTGTTAAGGTAGTTGAGCTGAGGAGAAAATAGATGTCAGTCATGTCGCATTCTATTTATTCACATTCTTATCATTCGCGCATAGTAGGAGACTCACGTAGTAAAGAACAATGAGAGGCTGAGTCCATCCACCGTTGTAGTCGCAAATGGCGTAGAAAACGCCGTGGTTCCAAAGGGTAGGGATCAACTGCTCCAGGAACAGAACCAACAAAGCACCGGAGATAAGGGTCAAAACCAGGTTGTGCAGCATGAACAGGGTGTTCAGCTTGAAGGCGGGGAAGTTCTTCATCACTTCACGGCCACCGAAGATGACGACGTAATAGGTGACCAGCATGATCAGGGTCTCCTTGAAGGTGGACATGGCGGTCACACCCTCCTGGAACTTGAACTCGCTGGCAGGGTATCCCTTCACCTGCTCGAAGGCCTTATCGAAGATCGGCCACAGGTGAACGCCGAAGGGGCGCTCGATGGATGGGAGGGGCACATTCTGGAGGAATTCGGCCGCCATTGTGCAGGAGAGGTCCGGTGGACGAGGGATTGGAAAACCCTGCAAAAGAAAATAATATTAAAAGGTGTACGAAAAAGGCCGAAGCAAGCAAATGCTCTGTCTTTTCCCTTCAGGAGCAATTGCGACCCGCCAGAAAGAAAAGAAAAGGAAAAAGATGTAAAGGACCGGATGTTTTATGGGGGGGGAGAGAAGAGGAAGAGAAGAACAGGAGAACAAGTTACTTTTTGCGGCGCGTTGAGATCCCAATGCGGACTAGCGCCGCAGGTAAAAGGGGGGATAATCCCCCGTGGGCTTCCGGGCATCAACAGTATACCGCAAATATGCAGGTTTTTGCACGGATTCAATACTATCTAGTGATAATAGTAATTGTCGGGGCTGTTTATAACAATTCTTCTGTTCTTTTACCCCAAGTTTGACAGTCTCTGGATCCCTTTGTATTCGTGGGTTTCGAATCATCGAACATCTATCTGGATGTCACATGCTTACTCACTGTTTGCGGGTGTCAGCCCCCAAGGTTTGCTGTTGTCTGGCATCTTACTTGCCCCCAATGGATCTAATTTGACCAGGTAGGATTCAAATTACTCGTTACAGGTTCTCTCAATGTAAGCCGATCTCTCGGTACTCTTAAAAGCATGCATATGAGAGACAGAGGGTTGCAATTCCAGGCTGTCGGAGAGTGTACCATTCTAAAATCCTATACTCCCTCAGCCGAGGCTGTACCACCCCTATTCACAGTTTGACCACCTTTAAATTACTATGCATAACAGTCTAAAGAGCCTAATATCAACATGTCTGGAACGATCCATCCATACACGAATTTATATACTGACAATGAAATATGTAGGGACTGGAACTTTAGACTTTCAGGTACCAGGTACCAGGTACCGCTGAGAGTACTACTTCAAGTTATTTCACCACTCCTGGAGCTCCCATTGAGTTATGTGCTGTCTGTGCATGAAAAAGTGGGGGCTCTCGTTTTTTATAAAGAACTTCAATGATAGCTCGTTGTCGACTTGTCCAGCATCTCAACAATCGTGCAAGAGAATTCTGCTGCTTTGAAAATGACCCACAGTGCATGTGGATACCATGTAATTATATGTCCCCTGATTGGACAATCTCCCCAGTAGACAGGGTCAAGGCCACATCGTGGTGCTCGATCACAAGTTCGGGCAAACATTTGAAGAAACCGCAGTCATTTACAGATAAGAAATTTTTGCGAGGGAATTGTAAATTGGAAGGCTCCCAACTCGCAACATTGGGGTTTACGTGTGCACATGTGGTCAAGCCCTCAAGTTTACATTTCTTTAGAATAATGTTAAAGTTCAAATCGCTCCGATCGTACTAAAATATATAGCATATAGTATTTAAGTACTAACTACTAATTGTAGATACTACCTATGTATAACGTTGAATCACCGCAGTTCCAGCTTCAAGTTCAACTTGAGGCCAACTGGTTGAGGCCACAGCACTTGAAACTTCCACAACATTTCAAGTTGTTGAAACATTCAAGTTTGAATTAATCTAGTACTAGAACGGTAGTACAAAGCATATGTACATATACCTAGTACTTAGCATGCACATGTCATGTGTACATACACCTGGGCATAGATTATGATTGATTGATCAAGACTCCAGAGCCAACAACCTTGCAAATTCCGCATCGGGCTTTTTGAGTAAAGCATGTGGATGACCTACCTCGACGATCTGGCCGCTGTTCACAACAGCAACCTGATCAAAATTAAGCAAGGTGTGAATCCTATGCGCAACCATGATAACAGTGCAGCCACTGAACACTTCATTGATCACGCTTTGCACCTTTGCATCCGTCTCGGAATCCAAACTGCAGTGCTCACTCATCAGCGATCACGGAGTAGAAATAAAGGGGAATAAAATGGGCCGTGCATGTACCTGCTTGTTGGCTCGTCGAGAATCAAAATTCTGCTCCTCTTGAGCAAAGCCCTGGCTAGACATAGCAGTTGCTTCTGGCCTTGCGATAAGTTATTTTCGTTTAGCTTTTCGTCTAGTACCTCTTCCACATGACTGTGAGTCGTCGCAAGAACGGTCCAGATTCCTACAGATTGCAGAGCATCAACAACCTGTGCGCTAGAAACCTTACCATGTGGATCAATATTCTCTCTGACAGTCCCACGGAATAGGAAAGGCTCTTGGCTTAGACAGCTTATTTGATCTCGGATTGAGGACCGAGACATCAAAGAAATATCCTGCCCATCAATGAGAATTTGTCCAGAGACAAGCTCATTTAGGCGGAGAAGAGATAGTGCCAATGTGCTCTTTCCACTAATTCAGAATAAATGATCAGTATCGATAATTTGGTATTCATCGATGAAGAAAAATTTGCCTTTCTTACCTTCCGCTTCTGCCACACAACCCGAATTTCTGTCCTGCTACAATTTGAAGGCTAATTTTATTGAGAATGGGCTTGGGATCACTGGAGTTCCAAGCAATACTGGCAATCCACAAATTTGATTTGCCCGTTCGTTAGCCACTCAGATGCCTCACATTGTGCCTGAGAAGCCCCTTGTATTTCTTCGTGGGGGGTTTGCTCTGCAAAATCCTTGATACGCGAAATGGCGCCCAGTGAGGTCTCCAGCAAAGTCCAATTTTGGATTAATTCCGAAAGAACGACCCCTAGGTCCATCATCATTACAAGTACAATTCCCAGAAGACCTGGGTCCATTTGTGACCGAAGTGGTACGGATAGCCCGACAAGCAGGACGGTTGTACCGGCGACGATCAAGTTTAGAACTAGGCTAAGCCACCTTTGGATGCAAAGCAGAAGATAGTAAGGCCGCTGCGCTGTGTCTAAGATAGTGAGCATACGATTTGTGGTCGCATAAGTCCAGCCGAAAGCGCGGATGGTGGTCACTCCAGCCAGTGACTCAATGAAGTGGGTGTAAAGGGGACTCTTGAGTTCAATCCTGAAGAAAAAAAGACGCATCAACTTACAGCGACCCCAGTGAAAACAATCACAGTAGCTGCTACCAAGCCATAGCTCATGTATAAGGATAACTCATCACTTTGCTCTAAAACACTGACAACCTTACCAATTAGAAAGGGCTGGGCAACAACGAATCCAACAACGCAAAGCCGTGGAAAGGCAATCGCTACCATTTCCCATCGTAGACATATAATCAGCGCCCAGAAAAATGCATTTTTTCCAGTCTGGTCGCAACAAGCCCAACCATCGGCAAATCGATCGGACAAATCCGAAGACAAAAGCTTTTCGTGGACGACCGGGAGATCATCTACACCAAGGAGCATGGAGCTACCCCTCAGGAGGATTCCGTTAAGCCAGGTGAATAGACCACGTGTGAATGGCCCACTCAAACTTTCTGCAGAATGAAATTTCCTAGCTGATCGCAACCAATGCTTCTTTTCGATACTGGCCAGCACCAAGAGAGCCAGCTTGATAGCCTGGGAAGTAGATAGGACAGCGGAATAGACATGGTTATCTGGTAGAAGCCAAGAGGTGCGTACCCGGGCAAAATCGAAGAGGAGAGTGATAAACAGATATGCCGATACTAGGAACGATGGCCGAATAGACCGGACATGCTCCAGATCAATAATAAGTATAAGGGCCAGTGCCGACAAGAGGTCGAGAATGGCACTGGCAAGAATTGTAGATTCTCCGAGTGGATGCTTCTTCACAACAAGAACCAGCAGTGCAACTTGTAGAGCTGCAAATGTTCCAGAGACACTCTAGTACCCGGGCAAGTTAGGGATGTCTATCTTCTCCTGCCTCGCGTGGAATGTCAGAAGGTACTCACCAGCGTCAGCATTCGGAACGTGGAGGATGAAACATTCGGCGATTTGTTGAGCAAATGAAATAGGCGGAAACATGCTAAACAGAGAAAGCAAGCAGCGGGAATGATGCTCAGCGCGACTGACTCAAAGTTTACGGTGAAATCGAAGCCTCCGCGACATTCTGTTGTGGCAACAATAGGGCCAAACTGGGCATCCCCGCATGCGCCTAAGGCCCGAGAAAACACCATCACGGACTTTAAGATAAAAAAGGTACAGCCCAAATGCCTTGTGAATTTCTCAAGTGCCAATATTGGTGTTGGACTATCACGTTCAACCGCAGATCCCTAAGTACATGGGATAACAGTGTAGCCTAGCAATGGCTCAGAAGTAACCAAGCGCCCTTTTCTGTCTAACATAGCTGACTATTACAGTAACTAGCTCAATTATGGCTAGTGATCACGCCTTCGCGGCTCTTACCTAGTTCATGGAGGTTGCAGATTCGCCGTCGGGCGTCCGATAATCCCCCAAGAAAGGCTGGCTTGGCATTCAGTCATCCTTATCTCGACATGCGCACCTCCATAGACCCTGGTTGAACTAGCATTATTCCCAAAAACTATCAGCGAAGAAGATATGCTTCCTCTGTGAAGCATCACTGCCTACCAATGAGCAGATTTTACTGGTGGATTTCCGTACAACGCATTCGTGTCGCGACTTCGAGGCATTACTGTAGCCTGAGTGGTCTTTGATGAAAAGAAGAAAATCGCTTAAGGAGAGAGAGAGGGAGAGAGAGAGAGGGAGTGGAATGAAGCACACAGAAATCGCTTCATTGAAACTTTTAAAATGCCTGAATATTACAAAAGGCAGATAAACTAAGTCTTGGTTTGAAACCAACGTGGACATTACAACAATCAATGGTTCCTAAATTTAATGAATCTCTTTGTATTCTTATGGTCTTTCGTAAGTTATTCAACAATAACATACCTATTCCGACGAAGGGCTTCTGACAAACGATAAACCAATGAAGCACAAAGCAAATGATCCTGCAAGGCAAAAATATGGTAGCCCAAGTCCCATCCCACCCAGTCTCATTCCAGTGTCGAACGACCAAGCAAGTACAGGACCCGCAAACAGTGACCCTGTCATTTCAACTATACCAATAACTGTGTTGAGCTTAGACGTATCTTCCTGTGCTACATAGCTGGTTGCTAGTGAGCGACATAGCGGTGCTAGTCCCGATCCTAGACTATGCACTACCAAGCCACATATCAGCACTCCTATCTGAGGCGCTGCCATGAGGAATATCCCAACACCAGCGAATGCAATTGATCCACGCGCAAGAATGAGATCCTTAGTGGTAGCATTGTGGTGCTGAATAAGAATCCTGGATAGCAGGGGGAGAATGAGAAGCAGAACAGATAGATGAATGGCTCCACGGAGGGTCAAAAGGTAGCCCGCTTTGGCGAGAGACCAACCAAACCGCTTGCTTATGTATAGTGCCATAAACTGAGACGTTCCTATAACTTCAGGTGCGATGGTAAGAAACGTGGACAGTAAGATAATCAAAGAATAGGACTTCAGAGAAGAGAAAGAGGCTAGGAGCAATTTAAAAGACCGAGAATTATAGTGGCCAAAGGAGTTCGGTGCTGATTGTTCCGAATCAATATCATGATGATCGGCTGTCTGTGTATCCTTGACCGTAGATAACGTTTCGGGCACGAAGAGCAATGGAGCCAAGGAAAGCAGGTTTATAAATAAGCCTGTCAAGGCGGCAATCCACGGAATATAGTTTTCCATAAGCTTAGAAGAAAGTACTGGACCTATCGAGGCACCTGACAAGCTGGATAATGCCATCAGGAAAAAAGCCGTTGCCCTGTCCGTATGTAAGCCATTTTCTCGTCCAACAGATTATGTGCGAAACAGTACCTGTCCGACTGATCTATCAAGTCCGAGGCGCTCGAGTAAAGGTTAGCGAGGAGTACAGTGTTTCCACCTCCAACGGCTGTGAACATAGGCCCAGCCAAGATCGCCTGGATATTGATGACTTTGGAGAACGCAACAACGGCTAGCTCCCATATTGCAGCAAGTGAAGTCCCTATCACCGATAACGCGATAATGAGTTTCCGACCAATTCTGGAGAAGGTAAACTTCAAGCTCAATGTCAATCGACTGAAAGTCAAAGGTCGTTCTTACCTATCGGCCAAGGTACCAAAAGGAAAAGCAACAAAAAGTCCTTGGAAAATAATAAGCATTGCACGCCAGGGGGGACTGGTGGATTATACATACCGACAACAGCCTCAACGAGCGAGATATTCCCCATGAGGTAGGCCACCTTAGACTGGATCTCGCTGGTTTTGCAATCCCTTCCCGCCAAATTATTCTGCTGATAATACCGACTGCAAACATTGTTCTCGACGAGTTGTGTCAAAGGTACACTGAAAATGGATCCCGCTCCAGAGAGGCAGAAAACGACAGTAAATAGCCAATAGACTGGTGGCCATCTTGACTTGGGCTTTTGCTGTATGGCGAGAAGTGGAGCAGTCTCATCGAACATTGCGATGGGGTTGAGAAACCAATGGACCCACGGGTGTTGTGTCCGTTAGTTGGGTCTAAAGCGACCTCAAACAAGAAGCAATGACAACGACAAGCTCAGTCCAGCTGACTCACTATTTTCAATTTCTTGGTTATCAACAGTTTGCATATTCATTATCTGCACAGAATGAAAACAGAGAACGGGCGAGGCAGACAAGCTTGAGGAGGGGAACCCAATCCAGTCTAACCCCAGATAAGGGAATCAGGCAACAAGGCAGCGATTCTGTATTTTCATGATTTCCGTGGATGTTGCTGCGACACAAAGGAATCCCAAGGTCACTTGCATTTTTCTCGGCAGCAAACGCGTCTCTATTTTCGACAAGCAACAAGCTGTCAAAGTCTTTTGCATTGGATCTCGGGAATAGACAAATAAAACGGATGTGCCTCAATACTAGCTGAGCCATGAGACCGTACAAACCGGATTCCGGCCTTTGATCCGATCGGTGAATCACGCGATCGCCAGAAGGCTTCTACTTAAACAGCTTCACCGGGTACTTAAGCACTGTACTATAGACTAGTCAGACTGTTTTGGTATAACTGGGAATATCGGCTAATATTCTGAAATAGTCAAATTGAAAGATTTTTTTTTTTTTTGATACAACTCATCGGTCTCCTACGTATCATCTGGACGTGCTTGGCTGTTCACCATTGATCACCATCCGAAAGCCTCTTCGAAGTAATCTATCTCATGGAATCCATGCTTCATAGTCTCATAAACGCATGCCCGACACTCATCAGCCATTTGTGCTGGTCCGCAAGTAAGGACCCCGAGACTGGAAGAACTATTCTTGCTTTCTGCCACCTCGGCCATGAAAAGCTCACGCATGTTGGGGCGACCCGGCATAAAACGCACACCACTTTGGGTAGGTGAGCTGACGGGAGTGGACGATACTGCTGCGGATTTCTCATGAGGAGTCTTCATCGTATCTGAGCTCAAATCTTGCGAGCTCGAATCTTGCGAGCTCGAATCTTCAAGGCTGCTTGCGAGTTTGGTGCAGTAGGCAGTTATGGTAATATCGCTGCTATGCAACAGATGCTCGATATCCTCCGTGAAGATTTGATCCCACATTTCACGTTGACGCATAACCCAGATAAGATTGATTCTGGATGTCTTGGTCTGGCCGCTTTTGACACGCTCTAGGTGGGATAGAAGGTAAGGCACCGCTGCGGCGATACCAGTACCACCAACGACAATCAAATTTCGATCAAAGTGGTGCATAGGCTCAGTGTGTCCGTAGGGACCTTCCACGAGAAGCTTTGGCTGGAAAACTCCATGAGCTTTACGGCACTGATCGCGAAGACGACGAGTCCATCCATCGTAGGGACGAATGTAGAAGATCAGCTTGTTTTGGTCATTTGGTTGAGTAGCATCTCCCTCTTTCACTCCAGGTGCAGCTGTCCATGCGCCTAGCGAGAAAGGGTGATTCTCCCAGAACTTGAGAATGCCTCCCTGGTACAAGAAGTAATGTTGACCAGGCCTTGGGGTTGTTGGTGCACCAGGAGATATCTCAATCTTGATCAGATCGCTGACAATGTCATAGGTAGCCGTGGAAGATGTGGTCGAGAAAAAGCGGCTCCCTACGCGCACGTTGACATTGCAATAGACCATGCGGAAGACGCGCAAAAGCCTATCAAGTATCCACAATCCAGCAGGCGTCCATAGGTACCCAACAAACTCTTGACCGTCAAAGCTGGTGTGCCTGGATTTTGTTAGCTAGTAATTCATGCCGAATGATCATTGTCAGACTCACATAAAAAGACCAGCAATCACAACCACAGCAAATATTATGTGGATAGCCAAAAAGACTTCATAAGAATGATGTCGGAACCAAGTCGCTGCTTGAAGAAGCATGAAACACATGAGAATAGTTGCCTAGGTATCATGAGCTCTAAACAATTAATCTCTGAAAAATTGGAATAACTTACCACCACCCCCATGTACCAATACTCCTGAACCCAGACAGACCAGTATCTACCATCTTTAATTCCAGGTCAGCATTTCCACCTTCCTAATATTTCAATGAGAGGAACCATCCTACCGTATACAGCAAAGACCACGCTGTAGTTGATAGAATGTACCACTGCAAGAATGGTGCATGCCCATGCAACATGACGGTGAAAAGTAATGAAGGACTGATTAGTGAAGTTTGTTGCCCATAGAAAAACGTTATTGCGGCCACTGAACAGCCACAAAAATGGCAGACAGGCGTAAGAAAGAATGCCAGTGCGGTCTGAAGAGTATTGCCAGTTTTGTTGGTAAAGGCTCGGGGTCCTAAAGGTATGCTGTCAGTAGTCTAAAGCTGATAAATGCATGGTTTATGGGGGTAACAGAGCAACTCACTGAATGTTCCCCGAAAAACTATCATATTGTACACAACTTAAGATGATAGTAACAGCCCAGAAGCCAAGTACAATGAGTGAGTCAACGCGCTTGGGAATGGTATGCGAATACCAGAGTGTCTGATGCTTGGAGGAGAATGGCGCAAACGTGGCGGGGACAGTGACGTGTGTTCGGAACTGGTGGCATAGGCTCTCTAGAGGGGTCCGTTTCTGTGAACCCTTCTGTAGAATCATCCACAGTTTTGAAAACATGCCGAGGACTAATACACCAGCCCAGTAACCGAGGATACCCCATCCGTAAAGTTTATCTTTCGAGATAGCAAAGTCATGTGTTACCTTTGAAGAAAGTGTCAGCACGATTGAAGCAAAAAGTCACCAGATGAACTTCATACATAGGATTTGTGGGCTCGCTTGTAGTATGCATGGCTGAGTAAAACAGCGGAATCGATGGATCCGGTGCTAGTGGTGCTATTTTGCTCCGGATCAATCACAGATAGCGAAGAGATGTAATCATCTGTCACATTCTTCTCAATGTCAGTCAAATCCATCAGCGTCAGACTGCTCTGTTCACACAAAGATTGCCAGTACGGAATAGCAGCCTTGAGTTCCTTCTTTGAGCACCATGCTTTGGCGCTCGCATACATTGAGGTGACCTCAATAGTTGCGTTGCAAGGTCCAGAAGATGATCCGCTAGAGCCATGATGACCACGCTTGGCGATCTGGAGGCTTCGACGTGATCCATGAGGGGTAGACTCGACACCTGAAGACGATCCTGACGACGATCCTGAAGATGATCCTGAAGATGATCCATGTGAGGTTTTGCCTCCACCTGAGTCACTTGATATGGTCACAGCTCCTTGGAACGTATATTCAGAAAGAGTGGTGTAAATTGTATAAAAGCAGTACTCGTCGCGATTTGAAGCAGCATTGTGACTCGAGCTACCACCTCCCTGTCCAGCGAGTGCTGGAACAGCTGCGAGGCAGAGAGCTAAAGAAATTCTTTTGAGATGCATCTCTTCTTCACTCGGTACTAGACTTGAAGTCGTTTAACGACGGGACTCTGGGTCTTCTATTTATATGAGATAAAAGGTCGAGATCTAGTCGCCGACAGTGGAGTTACTTGAGCCCTGTTCTCTGAATTAAATGGTCGGCTATTGGATCGCACCATGTTGCGAGGGAAAAATTTGTCTACACCAAGAATTCTACAGAAAGTCATGTTCCGGCCAGAACCGGACAGAAGGAGTACGTAGTCTGTCTCCACAAAATCAAGCCTTCGGAGATAAAAGCAACAAGAAAAGAAGGTGTAGATCGATATTTCTCTCGGGTGTTCCGAGCTTGGTAAAAGAGCCAAGAAGTACAATAGATCCAGGAGTGTTGATTTGACCTTTCTCCATCTGCCAAGCTCGACGATGGTCAGACACAGCATTTGCAGTAGTTCATTTTATGGGTCCAGCATAAAAGCAATCGCTGAGATTGGAGATAAATCCCGACGTTCCTGCGGTTTTTTTCGTAGAACCTTGTGTATGTCTGATAATACACCGGTAGTACGCCGGCGTCAACATCCGAGATGCCAAGCAATGCGTCTCGAGGGCTTAGAACAACCACAGCCTTGGAAAATAGACCCGCTGGCTCACAGGCCACTCCAAAAGTGAACGTATTTGCTGAAGCGAATGGAGCGTTGTGGCGTTGGCGGGTCCCGCGTAGCGAAGCAAGAAAACATTTGACTCGGAAAAATGAAGACCGCAAAGCCTCAAAAGAATGGCTTTGCAGCAGAAGTCAATTGGTTATCGGAACTCTCCGACGCCACAAGTCGCAAATGCGGATACCATAGCAAATGGAATCGTTCGAGGAATATCCATTTCCCTGTGAGGTCAAGAAAGCGATTTTTTTTTTTTTTTTTTTTCGTTCCGATTTGGCACGAGTTTGCGAAAAAGCCCCACTTGATATCTGATAAACCTAGGCAAAATCTTATCAATCTCTAACCTAACGACGCTAGTCGGGCGGTTCAACTCTCTCCCCATTCTCGTATACTCATTGTGGGAATGGGTTTTAGCCATTTCGACGAGAGGAGCCAGGAAGCCACCGAAGATGGGAAAGGGATGAAATCAAAGCGGAGAATGAATATGGAAAATTTCTATCTTCAGGATGATCGTGTCGATTCAACAAAAAAGAATGAATGAATGAATGAATGAATGAAAAGCTTCTCATTGAGCCTTGAAATCTACGTTGCTGTCAATACACTGTTTAAAGCTGTTTAAATTCCTAATCTTTCGTTTGAAAATCGAGCATTGAAGATTTCAAGTTGAAATCATTTCTATTCTGTATGCAGATTTTTGAATACGTTCAAGGTTCAAATGTTGATAACAATACTTTTTTTCATAGCTACCTACACAAACGAAAATATTCAAATGTTCAAGTTTGAATATACTCACCATGTTCTACATACTACCTAGCACTAGACCTCCCGTTCCCTTCAAACCTTGGAACGTTCAAGTTTCCCACAATTGATCTTTGATCCCCCACGAGCTTCTGTAGTCCGCGCGGTTGATCACTTTGTCTGAACATTCATTTCGACAACCTCAGAATCGTGAAACATGCTCGAGTTCACCTGCTGTACCACACGGTCATCCTGGATATTCATCCCCTCCAGCTTCTTTTGAGCCAGTCTCTTCAGGCCAGGGACACGAGTCATTCCCTGCCAGAACTTTACAGCGAGGCCAGTGCGACCAGTGCGCTCTTCGTACATCATCCAAGCAACGCATGCTATGATGAAAAGCCAGTAAATGTTGTAGCTGATAATTGAGCCGTATGTCCCAGTATTTTGCCATCCCAAAATGGCTTGGAAAACGTCCCAGCCGTTGTCGGTCTCGGGGTTGCAGCAGTTGACATGCCACACGGTCTCAAGAATGTTGTAAGAACCAGCGCCCGAGCCCTCTTCAGACACATCGCTACCAACTCCAACCTCAAATTGGTAGTATTGCAGACTCCAAACAGCTTTGGAAAACATGCCAGCGGCAATGAGGTAGAGAACACACGTGGAGGCAATAAGGAAGATCTGAATAGACATCATGTTACCACCACGATAGATCAACCAGCCAGTAAGGATTCCAGCAATGATTCCAGTAACGACGGGAAGTGGAAAGGAAGTGGCAGGATATCCTAGGGAGACACCACCAACAAAGACGACAGCCTCGACTCCCTCACGCATAGTGGTAATCAAGGGCAAGATGAACATGGCATAACGTCGTCCCCAGTCACTTCGCATCCAGCGGGATTTGCCATGGCCTTTCTCAACCAAAGCTTTAGCGATCTTCACGCGCCATTTCTGCTTGGTTTTGTTGATTCGAAGAAGGGCGAGACCCATGATAGTAATCATGACCTTTTATTGAAAGAGTTAGTTATGAACGAGATCACATTGGCCTTGGTTTATTGGCCAGTGGTTGACTTCTTACCGTTGCAATAATGTAAAAAATGCCCTCCCACAGATCCTCAGATGTTGACCAGGCATCGTGGCCCAGGCCGTAAAACAAGCCGATAAAGATCGCTCCGATACATAAACATAATATTACACCAACGATCGATCCAACATAAACTTGCTTTCGCAATCGTTTATAGATCGTTTGATCTTGGTTCGGCTGGCCAAGGCATTGTCTGAGGAAAGAGAGAAGGACAGATACAATGATAATAGCCTCAAGGCATTCTCTGAACACGATGAAGAAGACCTGAACAGCGAAGACATTAACCATTTTGGCGATGTGGCACAGAAACAATCAAGACGGCAAGAAAATCTCAAACTGCACAAGTTATCGACTGCTTTTATGTAAAAGAACCAGCGCTACCGAAACTAGATATTGACACGAAGGTGGGTACCGGTAGCTCATGTACTCGCAACTAAACCCGTACCTACACATCTCAGCCATCTACATTTTCACTCCAGCCGGAAAGCCATTTCCCGTGTTGCTCCAGATGCAAAACTATCCACTTAGCACTTCAGTGTCAAACTCTGCCAAGATGAATCCGGTCAAATCCGCCGAACGCCGAAAGTTGTGATATTTTAGATATCACGGATGGGTGAGCGCCACTGAGTCGTGGTATACTCACTAATTTCTTGGCAACCGGAGGGTTAAGGATGAGTTCTACCAGCGGATAGGGCTACCGAGTGAAACGGCGGATAGACGCGTGGCTAGACAGCTTAAACCGATCGGACCCACACGTCTACTCAGCCAAAACGGTAGGAGGTTGCGAGCTTTGCTCGCGCAGGGTAATATCACCATCGAAAAAAAAGTGCAGAAATGAAACTAAAAAGGATGAAAAATGCTAAGTCAATCTGATAATGCCTCGCTTCGTCTTGCTCGGTAATGTCCGATTATCAATCGGTATCCACAAAGCTAAACTAGCGCTCGAAGCCCTCGGACATCAGCCATCGAGCCATGTCAGGTCGTTCCATACCGGAAGGAACACCTTGGCTAGCCATTATAAGTTTTTCATGGATATGAAATGAAAACTCGGTATGGCCCAGCAGAGATTGATTATCTTTCGTTCCTCCCACTTTCGATCCCCATCGGGCTCACATCACTTTTCACCATGAGGAACTCTGTTCTTGGACTGGGAGTTTTCCAACTTCTTTTCGGAGTTAGTCAGGCAGTCACCCATACATTTGACTGGAATGTGACTTGGGTAACAGCAAATCCAGATGGTCTTGCTGATCGCAAGGTTATCGGCATCAACAACCAATGGCCCCTGCCACTTGTTGAAGTAAACAAAGGAGATCAGGTCGTTGTGAACATGCACAATGGCCTCGGCGATAAGAGCACTTCCATCCACTGGCACGGAATGTATCAGGAAGGGACAAATGACATGGATGGTCCTTCAATGGTCACGCAATGTCCAGTGCCCCCTGGGTCAAGCTTTGTGTACAACTTCACTGTCAACCAAAACGGCACTTATTGGTACCATTGTCATACGGATTATTGCTATCCAGACGGCTACCGTGCTCCATTCATTGTCCACGATAACTCTTCTTATTTTGCCGATAGCTATGACGAGGAGATGGTTCTTACCATGAGCGATTGGTACCACGACATGATGGAAGATATCAAGCCAGAGTTTATGTCTCTCTACAATCCTACCGGAGCTGAGCCTATTCCTGATTCATTTCTTTTCAACAACTCAATTGCCCAAAGCTATCCCGTTCAGGCAGGGAAGACCTATCTTCTCCGCTTGATCAACATCTCTGCCTTTGTAGGACAATATTTCTGGATCGAGGGCCACAATATGCGTATTGTGGAAATCGATGGTGTCTATGTCGATGAGACTGAAGCGGACAGTTTGTATCTCTCTGTGGCACAACGTTATTCTATCTTGGTGACGATGAAAAACTCCACGGAGACGAATTATGGTATGGTTATGGTCGCTGACTCGTCTCTTCTTGATACGATTCCTTCTGATCTCCTGCTCAACCAAACGAATTGGCTTGAGTATAACTCAGCCGCAGCACATGACAATGTGACCATGCCTGTGGATGACTCGTCGGATATCTACCCATTCGACGACCTCACTCTGGTTCCTTATGATCGAGTTGAGCTTTACGAGAACCCAACCAAGTCTATTGAGCTTACTGTGATCATGGAAAACCTTGATAATGGCAAGGGCTACGCTCTTCTGAACAATATCAGTTATACCGCCCCTAAGGTTCCGACATTGTATACCGTTAAGTCTGCCGGCGACCTAGCCGTCGACGCGACTGTCTATGGTGACTACACTCACACGGTGGTACTTGAGAAAGATGAGATTGTTGAAATTATTCTCAGCAACCAAGACACGGGAACCCATCCTTTCCACCTTCACGGGCATAACTTTCAGTTACTTGATCGTTATCCTTCTTATGGTGCAGACTTTTTCGACTACGATGCTGGAACAACCTTCGCCACATTTGATACCGATAATCATACGACTTTTCCGGCGTATCCTGCTCGCCGTGACACTTTCGTCGTCCCTCCGGGCGGATACTTTGTCATTCGTTTTAAGGCTGATAACCCTGGTGTCTGGTTCTTCCATTGTCACATTGACTGGCATTTGATGCAAGGTCTGGCAATGACATTCGTGGAAGCGCCTCTCGCCATTCAAAATGAGTTTAGTCTTTCCTCGAATCAAAAGGATGTCTGTGAAGCTGCGGGCGTGGCTTACGAGGGGAATGCTGCTGCAAATACTGAGGATTACTTGGATCTAAAGGGAGAGAACAAGCCTCCTGGCTTTATTCCCCCCGGCTTCACCACTCGTGGTATCGTTGCTCTTGTTTTCTCCTGCATTAGTGCGGTACTTGGCATGGTCGCTATTACAATTTATGGTGTCTCCGATTTGAAGTTTACGATGACTGAGACTGGTCTAGGCGATGGAACCACCACTGTCACCCCGAATGGCGAAGTTTCAGTGTCGGAATACCATGATTAAGTGCTTCAAATACTAAGGCGACATATATTATAGCCAGATGGACGAAAAGATAGGTCAGAATCTCTAATTTGAATTTACATTTGTTTTTTTCTGAAAGTGATTTCTTTTCCCGAAACTTTTCTTTAGTCTAATACTGCTCTTTTTCTCCTTTGGAGACTGGGGGAGGAAAAGGAATAGAAAAGAAAAAGAATCCTATTCCGTATGTACGCATACAGGACATAGTCCACTCCAAAATCTCTGCCTCGGATAATAAGCTTTGAGCCACTCTAGCTTTGTTGACTCGTCGGAACCGTTGCGATTTCCGCCCAGTGCCTCACTTTGACTTTGAAAGACGCGGAAAATTCAAAGACCATCGGCTTATCTGATTGATTGCTGCAGCATTTACTCCGTTCTCAACTGCCGGATCTTCTCGCAGATCCTCGGCCTCTTTTTCCATTTTAGTGCCCTTTCTGTTGCCGCTTTTGCATGATGTGTAGATCTGAGCATGGGAATATAAACTCGCTGCCAAGACCCATGCCAAGACGCGGCCCCGCCCTTCTGTTGCTTGGGGCCTTTGACTTGATACTCTAACATAGAGAAGCAGGGACCAGCGACCGCCTGGCGGAAAGCTTATGTGCTAGTCATGAAAACGGGGCAGGACCGACAGGTAGTTAACAGAAGGTGCTCATACCTGTCAGGCTTCTGAAGTCTAAAAGCCTTCCCCTTGAATGGTCTACCCTGAAAGGCTGAACCCCTTATGTCCCCTTTGAAGTGCCAACTGTTGGATCTCATCCTCAGTCAACGCTTTCAGTATACACTTGGCGTATTTGAAAATGCATATTCAAGGTCATATTAAAATATCCTTATATAGATCAATAGTAAAAGATGATATCAGAAGGGAAAAATTGAAGATACGATCCGAGCCCGGCGAACATTTGAAGCAATCACAATACCTATTGGGGAATGAACGGCCTGCACTCAGTAGTATTAACAAACGGTCATCCCCTGGCTATACGTCTCAAAATGAACCTGTACATTAATTCCTTATGAATATGGCACATTACACCATTCAAAGGTGCCACAGATCGAAAAGCTAACCCGGGTTCAGATAATGGCATCGGTACTACATATCATGGCGAGAGACAGACGGCTGTCCCCAGTAGGCTCAATTCTGATTTTCTCATCTACACGATTTGCATGAAGCAAGGCTACCCTCCAATTTTGAAGCCCAGGCCCATCGTGTTCAAATGTTTCTTCTGAATCTGTACAGTGCATATGTATCACGTGGCCCTGTTCCCAGACTCACGGCTACCTACTCAGCACCCGCCCGTCCAAGCCTGCAGGGCCTGAGGCGGCCCCGGTTAAAGCGGCAGCAGAAGAAACAAGGCGAGCCCCACAACGCCCCCCAAGGAAATCCGGGACGACCACCCGCCGAAGTACCAACTGAATTCCTCCGATGAAAAATGCAATCAGGCGAGTCTTGGCATCGCGGCGGGGCTCAAACGCTTCTCTCCTCATCTTTATAGGCATCGGACATTAACTCAATCCTGAGTGGATCTGAGCGCGGTCATCATTGATGGTGTTTCCCGGGAGATTAAGCAAAGGCTGCCATGTATGCCGCAGGCGGAAAGTTAAGGTGAGCTTATCGTCCCATCATCCGCGATATCCAATCTAAATGATCTAGTGCGATGGGGCCAAGCCCGAGTGTCATCGGTGCATTAAACATGGCATCCAATGTACTGGCTACCCAGATGCGTTTAGCTTTCGTGAGTACAGACCTACTCAGGAGGCGGCGACTGAAAACTCGGCTTCACCGCAGCGAGCAGCGGTAACAAGCAGCCATCTTCGAATTTACAGATCTCGAGAGACAGACTATCCTGATTCACCGGATGGCACCTCTCAGAGTGTATCATCGGTGGAGATGCCGTCGCAACCAGAGCCCTCTCGTGCCCTCTCTGTGTGCACAGATTGGCAGTCTCTTTGTAATTTCATGCATAACGTTGTCTTAAAAGTCCACCGATCACCCTGCGAGGGTCATTTGGCTTTTCTACCAGACCTTTTCAAGGAGAAGGGCGATGACCCATGCTTAAAACATGCTCTTTTGAGCGTCTCCTATCTTACGCTATATAATCTATCTGCAGCCCCAGAGCTTCACATCAAGGCTCGACTAAATTACGGCCAGTCACTGGAGCATCTGAATATGGCGCTGGGGTCTCGTGAAGACGCCGCGAAGGATGAGATTCTTGCGGCCTGTCTCTTACTGAGTATATTCTTTGTACGTGAACCATATTAGCCTCCATTCAAACTCTATCACTCATTCTATTATACAGAATTCTGTGCACGAAGGAGGTGGCTTTCCCGATCCTCACATGTCTGGTATTTCTCATCTTTTGCAGCTGCGCGGGCATGAACAAGCTACAAGCAAGTACACACGATATTTAATAGGCTGGACAATAACTCAAATTGTGAGTAGATTATCTCAGGCCATCACTTCCTTGTCTAACCTGTCCCCTACCTACTAATCATCTCACGTCCGAACAGCATATTCAAGCCATCGGAACAAATAAGTTCGAATACGTCAAAATTCCCCACTTTGTTAAAGCCATGCCAAATCCTGACTGTGTGCTTCGGGCCGGTGTTGTCAACAGCATGATCTCTCAATTTTGTCAGTCCGTTTCGGATATGTGGAGTCTTTCCTCCCATTCTAATCCGCCTGACGAGTCACCACAACAAACGTCTTTAAGGGCCCTTCTCAAGCGTGTTCCCCACGTTTTGAAAGAAATTGATATCTGGAATTCATGCATTCCACCCCACTGGAGAAATCAATATCATCTGGGAAGCATTCTTCCTTCAGGCTCAGAAGCTCCACCCCCCGATCCGTGGACCATCACATTCTTGGCGATAACCCATTCGGCTCAAATTGTTTTCTACCTTCACGCCCTCTCGTGTTGTGAAGAAATTCAAAGGTACGAGCCAGGTTGCAGCATACTAAATTTTCCCGGTAGTATAATGGAGTTCTGTGAGATGCTCGAAGATCGAATAGCTCAACTTCTCAGCATAATCTGCTACTCTGTTTCCTCTACCATTGGATTCATGGATGGGAACGATGCTTTCCAGCCCTTGCCCACTGCTAAATTTGCAAACAGCAATACTTTGCTCTGGCCTATGTGGACGGTAGTCGCTTGCCCATTTGCCTCCAAGGATCAAGTTTCACTTTGTCGCTCGGCTTTGGCCTTTATTGGACAAGTTATGGGGCATAAGTTGGCGTTTTCTTTATCCACGCAGGCTCCTGGTCTGGAGTATCAGGGATATTGATAATATCTTGAAGGGGTGTGCAAACAATGTATATAGAACTTGAACAAACACGGGGTTGAGAATGTACATACGAAATGATGACTTTAAATGACGAAGGATTGTTGAAGCCGGCTCGGATTGAACTTGAATGACTTTAGCTTCATATTCTACTGAAGCCACCATTTACTAGGTACTAGGTAGTACTACCTAGATACTACCACCGTGATTGGCAGCCAGGTTCACAGTCGTAGGGTGCATGTGCCACATGTGCACTGTGCACTAGCGGATTATTGGGTTTTTCTTAAAACTGTTTTTATAACCCTTCACTATACAATTAAGCAAAATAATAGTTGGCGCGGTATCTAGGTATTCTTCTAGTCTCATAATGGAAACGTTGGAAACATTCAATGGTTGAAGATTTTAATGGTTTTCTGACAGTCTTTTGGCAGTTTGCCTTGTCATCTCTTTAAACAACAAATTTTTTCAGCAGTAAACTTTTCTAGCCATTTCAATCTCCTACCACTATATTTTTAAACTAACAAGAGATGGTTATACAGTAGGTTTAAAAAAATAATGAAACAGATTTATCGATTTTTATTGTTAATTAATCGTTTTTTTTACCCCCCTCCTTTCCGGAATATTCCGCTATTCTGCAGCCTGGGTACCCGATCCAGGTGTTCGGATGTCCTCAAGTGCTCGAGAGTGGCCTTGCTCAGGTGCTGAACCAGAAACATCTCTAAATGCGACAGAGACCTCAAGTGCTCGAGATAAAATAATCTGATAGAAGCAAAATTTACACCCATTGCCTACTCCTACTTCAAGTGCTACATACCTGATGTGCAAACATTCGAGTTCCAAGGTTTGAACGTTGAATTCGTTCTGTACTATACCATAGGTTGAGAGAATAGGTAAAATGCCCAGGTTGCATCAATTGCACATGTGATACCTAGGTACTATATGATGTATGTAGTAGCCTGAGGTAGGTAGGTAGTGCATAGTAGAACAGATCAGTCTTGAAATCTTGACAGAAAAAAACCCTGGAATAATGAGTCTATTGAAATGTTTTTTTACTATTGCGCAGGTGGAACTTGAACTGTAATAGTATCTTATCTAAACTTCCTTGAGGTTGAATTTGAGAATGGCAGCACTGGAGAAAAATGAAGAACTTGAAGAATTTCAAACATCTTGCGCCCCCATTGTCTTCTCAAGCCGTGGATATCACGTACATAGCTTTGTTGGAATGTCAGCCACTTAATACTACTCTTCGCAATCATATTTGTAAGGCTAACCGACATCCATCGCAAACCACATACAGTTGACACCAGCGGAGATGACATGCACTCGGGAGCTACCATCCACGGCTCCACCAATCACGAGCAAGTGATTGAGATCAAACAGCCCCGGGCCATCTCGGCGAGATGACTCAGCTGATACCTCAGGCACCAACACCACACCACCCGCAAAATCCAGCCGGGTACACGACAACTTCGTCCTTCTCCCTTCCCCGTCTCCATCCACTCTCCCCTCACCAATACCCTCCCAATTGAATTTGGCCCAACCAATCGACCCGCCATGTCGTCCCTCTCTATCTTCCGTGTCGCCACCCGCGCCGTCCGCCCTGCCAGCTTCATCCGAGCTCCCATCGTCCGCTCCCGAGTGCAGACCCCAGTGACTCTGGCCGCCCGCGCCCGCACCTTCGGCACCACTTCCAAGCTCCTTTCCGGACACGAGGATGAGACATATGAGGAGTTCTCCGCACGGTATGATATACCCTGTATACCATTGGCACCCGTCGAGCCTAGTGGAGGACGGGAATGGGATCTTCAATCTGCGCCTGCAACATATCAGCGCCAGTTAATGTATGATAAGAACTTGTCACACTGACCAGTCATCCCAATTGCAGATTTGAGAAGGAATTCGAGGGTGTGCAGGATGTCTTCGAGCTTCAGGTAAGATACTACCTCACTTATCATATTCTGGAATTCTCCCCGAAACCATGCGAATATCAGTTGCCGATCTTGCCCGATCACAAGCCTTCATCCATGATTCGCCAATACCATGACAATTCGCCTGTAATTAACTTCAATTTCTTGTACAGCGCAACCTGAACAACTGCTTTGCTTACGATCTCGTCCCCTCCGTTGAGGTCCTTACCGCCGCCCTGAAGGCCGCCCGCCGTGTTAATGACTTCCCCACCGCTGTCCGCGTTTTCGAGGGTATGCGCACCCCCTTTGCAAAATGCGACATGAGAAGACCAATCGCATTCCTATCTACAAGACTATGTATTGCGAAAGAAAACATTGGCTAACCTGGTTCGCTCAATAGGTATTAAGGCTAAGGTCGAGAACCAGGAGCAGTACAAGCAATACCTGTCTGCTCTCGAAGGTCTGCGCCAGGAGTTGGGCGTTGCTCTGCGGGAAGAGCTCTACCCCCAGGAGGAGTAAATTAGCGTCTTGAATTCTTATCCTTTTGTGTTCCAACACCAAATCCCCCCCACGAGCCTTATCACTTTTTCTTCTCACTCCATACCGACCCAAACACAAACTCCATTTACCCGTCGCCGATACGTTTGATTATGCACATCGGTTTGCGTTGGCTGGGACGCTAATTGGGTAGAAGATTGAAAGCTGTATACATACTTTAGAGATCTCCTGTGTTGTTAGTACTGCCGTTGTCTGGAAAAGGGACTTGCGTGCCTTGATTGGTGCTTAATTCATCTTCCTGTCTTGCCCATTACTGTCCCATTTACATAGTTTACTGCGTAGGTCTAGTAGGAAAATTATTTCATGTCGAGCATATTCCAGCGTTTTGGTTTGATTCAATTCATAGTGCGGTTCAAAAGCCAAGTATCTATTTCTCTTTATACTTGGATGAGTTGATATCTCCCATCCGAAAAAGATAATATGCGCAGATGAAAACCTTTCTGAAGGCCATAATCTTTGCACAAAGGAAACATCCACATCCAAGAGAATTTGGTAATGTGCAATCAATATAAGTACAACGAAGGCTGGGTATGCTGAACTACTCCAAATGAGCTAGCATCTGCAGCCAGTAGAACATATTTTATGAAAGGGGGAATGGTGCCAAAAGAAACAAGGGGAAATAACAACAAATAGAGGAAGAAACTCCACAGATAATCGGGCACCAAACGCAAAACAGTATGAAGATGGACACAACAGGTCATCAATAGGCATGTATCCGCTGGAAACGCCGGGTACCGAAACCACCGAGTGTGAGGGGGAAATATACTCATGGGGAATGCAAAAAATAATGCAAAGTTATCAAGTCATTAAATGACAGGTCTCGGATTGAGATTGCCGTCAAGCTATATCACTTAGTGTGTTCCAACATACTTGAAGTATGATGGACGGCAATCTTCTTTCGAGAGCCAGTCGGCACCTGCGAAGAATTGGCCAGCGTCACAGCCGGAACATTTGGGTGAGTTGGGACAGTTGTAGTAGGGAATGTGGTTGTACCCGATATCGCGGAACCTGTGAGTGGGAAAATAGAAAAATTAGCAAGAGATTGAGAAGAAAAAAAAGGGGGGAAGGCTATTTACCAATGCACGTTGTTGGAGTCCGCAAACAGACCAATACCGAGAGAATGAACTGGCGCATCACCCCAGCGCTCATAGAAGAAGCCACCAGCACGGTCCAGGTGCTCAAAGTATGCCTCGTACTGTTCACCGCGGAAGAAATCCATGTCACCGATCTCAAAGTTGGACCAGAAATGGCAAGTTGAGTAGCCATTGGCACCTTCGGTGTGCTCAGGGCGAACCTTGTCCTCTGTAATCCAATCTAACATGTTGTTCTCACTGAGGTAGGATGGGTTCGCGGTAAGGAACTTCTTGGTAGTAGGCCAAAGCGAGCGAATAGTCTGGGGTGCGTCGTAAAGGTTGATCGTGAAACCGTAGGTCTTGTTGCGATCCTCCATGTATCGGAAGACATCGTAGTCGACATCACAGAAGAACTTGACATTGGGTTCAATACGCCAGTAGTAGCGGTAGTTCTCGAGGGCGGGGTGTTTGTAGAACATGCCACTGTTCCAGCGGCACATTTGGTGATAGGAGATCTTCGACGCGTACTGGATGTTTTCCTCCTCCAGCAACTGTGCAGACTCGCGGAAGAGATCCATGCTGATCCAGCTGGGGACATCCCAATGCTCCTTGGGAACGAGTTCTGTAAGAGTTCGGCAGGTTAGACAACGACTAAGAGGAATAGGAGTGCCAGCCAGAATGACTTTAAAGACGAACCGTATTGACATTTGGCCTTGGTCATAGCCTGAGTCTTCTGCTTAAATTCATCGGTGAAGGGAACGTCGTTGAAGAAGATATAGGGGTAGTTGAATTTGCTGTTCCAAGTGCGTTCGATATCGCGCATAGTGCGAAGCAAATCGCTCAGTTCCTCGTTGCGCACCAGCGAGATCAGAGCGGCATTGGTGCGCGCGGAGTTGGCGCTATCCGGGGAATAATCATGGTCATCGGCGCGCCATAATTCTCCATCCGGTTCTCCCGTGGCTATATTCTGCAGTCAGCACCGTATTCGTGTTGGGTATTAACGATGAAGATGGGTGGCGAGGGACGCACGGTCTAGAAGGGGATCCCGGGACATCCCATTGACCAATTTGCTGGAGGGTTGGTCGGAGGACTGGCGCAGGTTAAAGATCATGAAAAGAGTAAGTAGGATACATGCTGCACCCAGCATGCGAATCGGACGAGCGACCGCCATGACGTGAAGTCTAAAGAATGATAAGATGCGAAAGGGGGGAGAAGAAGATACGAAGGAACAACTCGATGGACTCCGGAGGCACTTTACTCCTTCAGGGTTAGCCGCCGCCGCGTCATCCAGTTGGCTCCAGTTGGCCTCCACGCGGCCACTTTAAAAAACACGGAATCCACTCTGGTCCTGTGATTGACCTCGGAACAACTCTCTTTCTAGTATCTCGAGTGCAAGGGTTCAATCATGGCTGCGGCCGTGAGTTCCCTCGTGGATGAGCTGGTTCATGCTGTCACGAAGGTTCCTACCAACCAGAAGGTGAGTAGAACTGCGCATATTGCAATCTTGGCGAGGTCTATTTTTCCTTTACTTTTTAATCTTCATTTTTTATCTTGTTAATGTGGGAGACTCATTCGCTAACTATCACGTCAGGACTCTACACGCGTTGTGAATTTAAAAAGACGTGTGAAAGTAGCTTTACGGCCTGGTGCTCATGGCCTCACTGATCAATTTGCTGTGGCACGCCAACTAGATGGATTGAAAGAGAAGTTTCAAGTCGTCAACCGCGATGAACTGGCCGAGGCTCTGCACGAGCGCCTGCTCGAACTAGAGAATCGCCGCAGCTCATGGAAACCGGAGATGCTCAGCTTGCTCTTGCAGCTTTCTGACCGTCCGGCCTTGTTGTCTACCATCGAAAATCTTTCAAAGCCAACAGAGACTCCAGTCCAAGACGCATTATCATTGGCGGATATTAAGGGTTTAGGAGGTGCTTTCGACGATGAAAATATATGGGAGGAAGTAGATTTTGGCGCGGACTCGTCAGATGATGAGTTTGCCTCCGTGTCCAGCGAGGCATCGCATCCTCGAGCCATGCCTCAAACGCCTAGCATTACCGAAGAAGACTACGTCATCCCAGCCGAGGTATTCGTGTCGGGGGAGGACAGGGAATTGATCACTTCTATAGAGAAAGTGCAATTCTGGAAACCCGAGAATACTAGTCCGGTTACTCGAGAGACGGCAGATGCATCGCGGAATGTAACCGAATTGCAGGTGGCCAGAGAAGTCATCTTCATGCTCCAAGGTCTGCCAACTTCCATTTTCTGGCGCCTGGACAATGAAATCGAAGTTGATCGCAGATATACACTTGCACATTCATCCACCGATGCTATATTGTCTCTGCTGTATGAGTTTACACATATCGGATCTAAAATCGATATAGTGCGAGGATTCTCCCGCCTTCCACAGACAATCCCTTATATGCAAACGTTTAGCCGTGGGCTTGAGAATCTTCTGCTCAAATATGATGGATTCCTGTCTCAAATGGAATGCGAATATCTATCTCCTGGATCAACGATCAGCCTCCTCCAGCTATTTGATAACGCTCGGCCTCGTTCCCATCATTTGCTATTGTTAGCCGACCTAATTTCTAAATTAACCCTCAGCCAGTCACAACCCATGCTTTGTCTCGACTATTTATTTGAAACGGTATGCATGCTAGAAGCACTTGGCGACGAGCCCACGTCAAAAGTCCTAGCTGCTCTGTTCTTTTCTTGTTTCAAGACTTATACTCGATCTATTCAGCTTTGGATGGAGACGGGTCAAGTAGATTCATTGGACAGTGCTTTCTTTGTACGACTAAAACAAGCAAATGGAGACCTGCGCACACTATGGCATGACTGGTATATCCTGGATGAGGGAATCCAAAGACATAATATTCCGAAATTTCTAGAGCCAGCTGTCAACAAAGTCTTCACCACGGGGAAAAATATGGTCTTTCTGCGGCACTTGAATGCTTTCCCATATGATGCAACAACATCCGAACAGTCTGCAGATACATTTGACGAAATCACTCTATTGGAGCCATCTCTGTCGTGCCTGCCATTCTCCGCATTGGTTGATGCGGAATTCGATAAATTAGTCAATGCCAATCATTCTGTTAGCGCAGCTCTATTGCGATCAGAACTTGATGAGCAATGTGACCTTTGGGGCTCCATAGATGCCTTAGAGCTTGTGTACTTTGGAAAGGATCTAGGAATCGTCGGAAATGTTGACGCAAAGATATTTGAATTGATGGACCGTGGCCTAGCTTGGGATGACAAGTTCTTACTCACTGAGTCAACAAGATCGTCTTTCAGCGTTCTGCGTGGGATCGATCCGTCAAGACTAGTTGTGCGTTCCGAAGGATCTTCGCAACATGACCCCCCAAGCCAGACCCGATCAGTCCGCGTACTTGAATCAATATCAATTGACTACGTCCTGCCATGGTCAGTGGCGAACATTATCACTGAAGATGCCATCCAGTCACTCCGGTGTATCGCCACATTCCTTATGCAAATAAGACGAGCTAAATATGCACTTGTCAAACAACGAGTGCGGGACGCGCGAATCCAAAAACATGACACCAATCACACCCTCGTCCATGGCCTCCATCATAATCTCCTCTGGTTTCTTGACACCCTCTACTCTCATCTCACCTACCTAGTCATATCAACGGCGAATGAATCGCTACATTCCGCTATCTCACAAGCTAAAGACGTCGATACTATGATCGCCGCGCATCAATCCTACATGTCCACTTTGGAAAATCAGTGTCTTCTTTCGAAGAACCTCTCACCAATATACGACGTCATAATCAACATTTTAGACCTCTGCGTCTATTTCGCGGACCTACAAGCTGCGCATGCTTTCGAGATCTCTGCTGTCGAGGACGAAACATCGGATTCCCGCTTCATCCCCAGTACATCACGGCAACAAGCAGGAGCCGATCACGAGCTCTATACTGACTCAGAGGACGATGAAGATGATGGCCTTGAGCACGACCAAACCATGACAATATCCTTCAGAGAGTCACCTTACGATCTACGGTTGCGAAACCTGAAGGGTCAATTTGATCATTTGCTAGGTTTTGTTGCAGATGGTCTGAAGGGCATCGCTCGCGCGGAGGGTATTCCCAGCTGGAATATTCTGGCAGAAAGATTGGAGTGGAGAAAGAATTGATATATACGATTGAATTTCAAACTCTATTTCACTCTAGAAGGCCAAGCAGTTGATGATCTCTGTCGATTTGCTGGAGTGTGGCTTTCGCGAAGAAGGTGATGATACGATATAGCATGACACAAATCCTTTAATGATAGAATACGAAAAGCAAGCTCACGGTTTATTACCTCAAATTCCATTTCCAAGGCTACTTATTATATCTGTAGGTAGCATGAACGTTCAAGTTCCATGTCCACGGGTTGTATATACTGAAACGGGGAGCGCTCTTTGGCTATACGGTCTAGCCGTACAGGTCGATATGGAGAAGAAGACCACCCACAAACAGTATGTGCAGGATGCCTACGGTCGGGGATGGCTGGATGAGCTGTATGAACGCGTGTGCGTTGTGTACTATTCCGTGTCTGTCCCTCTAACTAAAATGTACATAAACAAGTTGGCCTTATACCTTTCCGAGCCAATATTCTACCGCCAAATTTGGCAGAATCTGTAGAGGACGACCTTCCTCACTACAATACCTAGGTAGAGAATTGAGATCCGAAAAGAACACGTAAAGAGGAATGGCATTTTATTTGTTCAAGTTTGGTATATCTTAACTATCTTTCGTATAGTAGACAAGGTAGCAATGCTACCCAGTCACATCTCATTTCAAATACTGTGTCTCGTGAATCCATTTTCAAAAATCCTTCCACTCCAATATTGCCGTGACCAAGAATAAAAAAAAATGTAAACAGAATGTAACATGATGCAAAATTTATAAAAAGAAAAATAAAACAAGTCAGGGCTTTGCAGGCTTTCAAATCCCCTTTAACCGACCCAGCGTCTGGCACTGAAGAAAATACGTCCCCAAGGACCAATGTCGCCCCACTGCTCAGCATTGGGAGACACGTAGCTGGCAATGCCATTCATGACAGTACGCTCAGGGTGAGGCATGATGGCCAAGACACGACCATCAAAGCTGCGAACACCAGCAATACCCTCGGGGCTACCGTTGGGATTGAAGGGGTAGCGAGTAGTGGGCTTGAGAGTTGCGTTGTCGACAAAGCGGACGGGAGCGAGGCCTTCACGGACAAAGTCAGAAGCTGAGGTGCCGGGAGTACCGGTGAAAGAAGCGCGACCCTCGCCGTGAGCGACAGCGATGGGGAAGGAGGAGCCATCCATTCCGTGGAAAAAGACACTAGGGCTGGATGGGTCTGGGTCAGAGATGCGAACCATACAGACACGGCCCTCGTACTGCTCGCTAGTGTTGCGCTCGAAGCTTGGCCAGTTGCGGGTACCAGGGATGAGTTCCTTGACACGAGACAAGAATTGACAGCCGTTGCAAACACCAAGAGCGAAGGTGTCGGGGCGTTCGAAGAAGTCCTTGAACTCCTTACGGGTGTTCTCATGTAACAGGACAGACTTGGCCCATCCTTGACCAGCACCCAGGACATCACCGTAAGAGAAACCACCACAGGCGGCAAGACCGACGAAGCTAGCCAGCGAGACGCGACCAGAGATGATATCAGTCATGTGAACGTCAACGGCGGAGAAACCGGCGGTGTTGAAGGCAAAGGCCATCTCAGCCTGACTGTTAACACCTTGCTCACGCAGGATGGCGACACGAGGCTTGTTGGTGAAGGGGGCGTATTGGGAGAGGCTGGTCATGAAAGGCAAACCACGATCCTTCGGGTCGAAAGTAGGGTTCCAAGACAGACCAGGGTTAGCGTTGTCCAAGATGTTCTCGAACTCCTGCTCTGCACAATCGGCGTTGTCACGGATCTTCTGCATTTGGTAAGAGGTCTTGGCCCAGGTCTGCTGAAGGTTGGCACGATTGTTGCGGTAGATGAGGGAGGCCTTGTGGTAGATAACAAGATCTTGCTTCTTCTTCTCGGAGACACGACCAATCTTGTGAATGAGGCCGGGTGGGGGACCGCAAGTGGCGAAGCAAGAGCGGAATTGAATCTCGTGCTCCTTGCGGACCTGGAAGACAGCACCGAGCTCCTCGTTGAAGAGTGCCTCGACGACATCGGGAGTATGGAATGATGCGGCAATGTTATCAGTCATGATTTCAACACCACAGCGACCGGCGAACATCATCTCAGCCAAAGTGGTCAACAAACCACCATCAGAGCGGTCGTGGTAGGCCAAGACGATACCAGACTCCTGAAGTTGCTGAGTAGCATCGAAGTAGTCTCGGAAGATATCGACATTGCGAATGTCAGGGCACTCAGAGCCGACTTCCTTGAAGACTTGAGCGAGAGCGGATCCGCCAAGTGCCTTGCGACCGAACGAAAGGTCAACAAACATAAGAACGGTCTCACCAACATCCTCAAGGCTGCGAAGAGCAGGAGTCCAGGTCTTGCGGTAATCACCAACAGGGGCAAAGGAGGAGATGACGAGCGACATAGGAGCAGTAACTTCCTTAGCCTCGTTTGATGCCTCGTCCTTCCACTTCATCTTCATCGACATAGAATCTTTTCCAACAGGAATGCTGATACCAAGCTTGGGGCATAGTTCCAGACCGATGGCCTCAACAGCCTCATAGATAGCAGCACCCTCGCCAGGGTGGCTACTGGCAGACATCCAGTTGGCTGAAAGCTTGACTTGGCCGAGACGATCGACAAGATCAGCAGCGGAGATGTTCATCAGAGACTCAGCAACAGCCATGCGAGCGGAAGCAGCTGGAGAAATCAGAGCCAGGGTAGGCTTCTCACCCATAGCCATAGCCTCACCAGTCTTGACACCCTGGAGCAGGGAGGTGGCGGTGACCGAGACGTCAGAAACGGGAGTTTGCCATGGACCGACCATTTGATCACGGGCAGTAAGTCCACCGACAGTGCGGTCACCGATGGTGATCAGGAAAGACTTGGATCCAACGGCAGGAAGCGAAAGAACTCGATTAACAGCTTCACCGATTAACTCAACCTTGGAGGAGAGCTCTGGCAGATACTTTGTGAGGCTAGAGTCCACTGCGGGCAGCGTCAACTTGCGTGAGTCAACGGTTCTGGTCATGCGAGGTGGCTTGCCAAACAGCACTGACAAAGGCAGATCGATGGGAGATGGGTATTCCTTGGAGTCGCGGTCGAGAAGGATAAGTCTCTTCTCTTCCTCTGAAGTGCCACCTCCACGGCCAACAACGGAAAAGCCGCAGCGCTCACGCTGAGCAATGGCAGTGAACTTGTTCATGCTCTCCTCGCCGACGGCGAGGACATACCGCTCCTGAGCTTCGCAGCACCAAATTTGCATGGGACTCATGCTCTTGTCAGCGCTATCCACTTCGCGAAGTTCGAACTTGGCACCAAGACCAGAGTCGTGGATGAGCTCAGGAAGAGCGTTGGACAGACCACCAGCGCCAACATCGTGAATGAACTTGATGGGGTTGTTGTTGCCCATTGCAACACAGGCGTTGATCACCTCTTGGGCTCGTCGCTGAACCTCGGCGTTGCCTCTTTGAACACTAGCAAAGTCAAGGTCTGCAGAGCCTTCACCAGAGGTAATACTGGAAGCAGCACCACCTCCAAGACCAATCAGCATGGCAGGACCACCAAGAACAACAAGGAAAGAACCAGGCTTGACGATATCTGGGTTTTTCAGGGCATGTTGAGGTCGGACAGTACCGACACCACCAGCGATCATGATAGGCTTGTGGTAACCACGGACTTCCTTCTGGCCATTGCCAACATCGATCTCTGTGAGAAGGGTACGGAAATAGCCACCAGTACATGGGCGACCGAATTCGTTGTTGTAAGCAGCACTACCAATTGGTGCCTCCAGCATGATATCCAAGCTGCTTGCGATATGGTTAGGCTTGCCAACCTCGAGCTCCCAGGGCTGCTTGAAGCCAGGAATCAAGAGGTCAGAAACACAGTAACCGGACAGACCGGCCTTGGGGCGGGAACCACGACCAGTGGCACCCTCATCACGAATCTCTCCACCAGATCCGGTAGCAGCACCAGGGTAAGGAGAGACGGCAGTTGGGTGGTTGTGGGTCTCGACCTTGGCCAAGAAGTGAACAACTTCCTTGGTATGCATCCATTCTCCAGTGGTGGGGTCAGGAGCCCAGAAGGCGGCCTCTGAGCCCTCAAGGACAGCCGAGTTGTCGCTGTAAGCACTAACTGTGTGTTCGGGGTTCTTCTTGTGTGTGTTGCGGATCATAGCGAACAGGCTGTTAGGCATGGCCTTACCATCGATAACCCATGACGCATTGAATTGCTTGTGGCGACAGTGTTCTGAGTTGACCTGAGCAAACATGAACAGTTCAACATCAGTGGGGTCACGAGCGATAGCGCCGTTAGGACCATAGGCTTCAGCCAAGTAATCAATTTCAGACTCATCCAAAGCGAGACCCAATTCCTTGTTCGCCTCTTGGAGAATCTGCTTGGGTGACTTGTCATCACTCTTCAGAGAGATGGTCTTAAGGGGCAGACGATCATGCTCAGAGAACATGAGTTTCAGATCGGGCTCTTCCTCGCTGATGATCTGGGTCATGCGGTCGTGCAGAAGATCCTTGTAGTTGGCATTGTAGTCCTTAGATCCATCACGAAGACACGAGATCTTCATACCCCGCTCGATACGCTTGACACACTGACGCAGGCCGCAAACGTGGGAGATTCCGGTAGCTTGGGAGCTCCATGGTGAAATGGTTCCGGTTCGGGGGAAGATGTAGAAGGTATCAAATTGACCGTCGTCGGAGTTGAAGGTGGGGGGGGTATCGGTGATGTCGCCGTACTTCAGCAATTGCTCGAGGATAGCATGCTGAGAATCGTTCAAAGGCTGCGAGGTGTGAACGTAGTGAACCCACTGGGCCCGAACATCCTTGACATCCAAACTGGCAGCAATGGCTTGTCCCCGCGAGTGGGAGAACGCCACCGAGCCCGGGATGGCAATGTATGAATCGGTGGAAGTCATGGTGGAAGATTACTTCTCCCGATGTGACAAGATTGGGTCGGTGAATACCCTCCTTTGGGAAAAAGGAGGATTAGGCCTCTCAAGTTTTGGCTTGAGCAAAAGAAAGACCCCGCGATGACTCGTAACTTTTTTTCTGGGAAAAACTTAGTGGCCCCGCCCTAACCCGATTACGGAGCGCTTATCGGGATGGCACGTGATGATATGGTGGGTGGCCGTAGTATGCACATCACGAAGTATGAGGATTATGTATAGGTGATTATTCGATGGCGTTCACAATAATGCGAATGGTTACTTATCTTGAGAGATGCATCTTGAGCTATATATTTCTATAAGTTAAATATAAATAAATATATAAGGGTCACGGCTAGCTACCTACCCGGAAGAAAATCACTCGCTGGGTGGGTCTTTTTGGTACTACTGCAAAGTTACTACGGAGCCTACATGTACTGAACGGTCCAAATGATGAAATCATGTATCTCGTGATGTATTATCGAGGTATCTCAGAGCTTGATCTACCTAAGTATTGTTTGGCCTTGGACTTTGGCCTCCAGGGCTTGTTCTCTCAGCCATAATCGGTCCTAGATACTGTCCGGATGACTCGGATGTCGAAAGGGGTGAGACATAAATAAGAATAAATAACAGGGGTGGGAATAAACGAATGGCTTCAAAAGCATGTCAGGTTCAAATAAGATCAAGTCATCGTCTCAAGTAGCAGGGGAAGCTTCCTCGGTAATGGATTGGTTGTTGGCAGACTGGCGCTTGGACACATCCTTGGTTTCTGTCTGGAGCGCATCAGAACTGAAAAAGCCTGAATCAGGAATCTCTGAATCCCCAAAAACGAAAGGGTTGAATTCCGAGTTATGGAGATTCTCTTTAAGGACAGAAGGGTCAGAGAGAATTGCATTGATCAAGTCTTCGTCAGGATCGCCATTGTTCTCAGACCCACTGGGAGATATGTAGTCTGTGGGAAGCCAATCAGCCCAGTTGTGGCCTTCGTCCTTGGATCCAGATCCAGACAGTTCAAAAAAGTTGGGTTGCCCAGGCTGATCATCAAAAATGTCGAGAATCATGCCATCTAGAGACTGGAAGGCTTCCGAACCCATTTCTTCATGTGAGAATATGGTAGAAGTGGTGCCATGCTTATTGCTGGCTTGTTGTTGTTGTCGAAGAGCGGACTGCGGTGATTCATGAGCCTCCTGGATACGCTGTAGCCGCTCTGCGGTCAGACGAGTAGAGGGTGTGGCCAAAGCAACTTCTTTACGACGGTTACTAGTTGGCGAGTCGCAAGGTAGGGAGAGTCGTCGCTCGTGCATCCCATTAGAACGACCTGGTTGGCGGCGGCGTGGAGTTGGGCTGACAGGCATATCCAAGTCCATGGAAGGGCTCTCGAAAAGATCATCGAGGTCATCATGGGGAGTGGGTTTTTGATTTTCCTTTTCTGGGGACCGTTTTTCAACCCGAGAGCTAAATCGAGGGCTGCGTCTAGGAGAGCAGCTATTGACCATTGATGCATCCAACTCTTTCAAGGGTCTATCGTTTCGGGAAGTGGTAAATAATGCTCGTCGCAAAGGTTTGGGGGTAACATTTGCTTCTTGAGATGTAACGTCCTTATTGGTTGTCATGTTTCTTGCTGGGCTAGATTGGATGGCACGTTGCAAGGCTTCCATGGCATTCTCATGCTCCCACCGAGCTTTCGCACTTTCGGTCGATCGTGGAGGTTCGGCGCTATTGGCTCGGCGGCGTTTGCTGGGACGTTCCTCAGCTTCGTCATCTCGGTCCTGCTCTTGATTGACTTCCTGGTCATGATTGTTCTCGGCGTGAGGAGTGGTGCCTTCTTCGGGTTGGACGGAGGAAGCCTCGGTGGGGGCTGGGGAGGATGCTGCTGTCACACTAGATACAGCCTTGCTGCGAGTCCTAGCAGATAACGGGGCACCGTTTCTGCGGCTCCTCGAGGGGCGTTTCTTCTTCGCCTCGGCATTCTCGGCGTTTGTCTTGCTCCATTTCTCCTCGGGGCGCATATTTTTGAACTTGTAAAGCCATAGTCCACAAGGATTGCAAAGCAAAACCTGGGTCCATCCGTCCTCTCCCCATTTGTTTGGCGTCCTCTGGTAAATCTTGAACTTGGAGATAGCGCCTTCAGGATTGCGCTCCAAGCCCAAATAGAACAGCATAGTGCTGTCCTTCATCATTTCCTTCGCCACTTCTTCCCCGCCATCGATATCTCTTGACCAAGCCCTGCGCCAGCTAGCCGTTTCAATTGAACCACAATTCTCACAGAAAGGAGGGACCTCTCCACATTTGATGGCCTCGTCTAAGCGGTCTTGAATGATCTTTGCTCTCTTCTTGGCACTGCGTGGTTTAGATTTTGATGCCGACTCGACAAAAACGATGTCACTCATTGGCTCAGGCCAAGTTTTAGAATGTTGAAGAGGGGGACATGTGGGTGCCACCGGGTCACTAGCAGAGGTGTTGGTTGTAATCGGGGCATGCTCTGGTTTTGTTGGTTTAGGTGCCAGTCGCACACTATTTCGCGAACTAGGTCTGGAGCCAGCAGAAGACGTTGGTCGCGGTTGTGGTGGCAGTGATGGCCTCGATATTTTCTCTTTGGGAGGCTCTGCCACACTAACGGGCTCTGACTCTTTACCGGTCACTGTCCCCGCTACGCTGGCGGGAGAGTTAACTTGTACCGCAGGGCGGACAGAACGAGAACGGTTGACATCAGCAGGACCATGTGATTCGGCTGTTTGTCCTCTCTCAACGGGGGTTGCAGCTTCATCGTCCAAAAGATCATCCAGGCCACCACTCATAAAGCCAGAGTCTGTATCTAATCCAATGGGTGGCAGAACAGGACTTGATTTTGCTGCAAAACGGGCATCCATGATTGGAGGCGATGAAGGCATTGTAAACGGAGGCTCGAACAGGCCTTGGTAGCGAGACTCCTCAGGGGATTGGCCGGTGTGGTCAGTGGCTATGTCGTCGCTATGAGTGTATGGTGTCACGTATGAGGAGACGGAGGACTCTCGCAGCAAACTTGATGCAAGGCGTGGGCGGCGGGGTCCATTGCCAGGTCGCATGATTGGGGTTGGAGGACGGACAGGTTCATCTTGTGACTGATCTGCAGAAATGGCACTGGAAATGGCAGGGTTGACGGGGGTTGGGCGGTGGATTCGAACGGATGCTGCAGTGCTAGCTGCCACTCGCAAAGAGCTAGGCTGTCTTTCTATGTTCATATCAGACTTTCCGGGCCAGCTTGCTTGATAGACCTTGGCTCTTTTGCGTGGCTGTGGATCGATATCCTCGCCTCCACTGGCATAGCCTGACTGAATTGAATCTCTTCGTGAGTGGCATCGTTGAGTTTGAAAGTTCTCGTCTCGCATAGAAGCACTTGAAGATGGTCTGATAATGTCGCTGCTTTGGTGAAACTGATGTCTTGAGTGGGATTGTAAATGCTGGGTTGGGGTGTGGGCTCCTCCAGGGGTGGATACTCGGCTGTTGGCAACAAAAGACTGAGTAGGCGAGGTTGACCGCATCGGCTCATTCCGTTCATATCCTGAGAATTCTCTTGGGGTGGCGCCTTCGCTTAAAAGCTGGTGAAATCTCTCAATCCCAGATCCTCCCATTGGAGAACTAGCATTCATCCGATCCTGTGATTGACTCCGGGAGGCATCCATGAGTGCTGGATTTTGACGAACGAAGTTTGTCCAGGACTGTGCGTCGAAGTCGTGAGGGATCACATTGCTGAGGTCTCGGTATTTTTGCATGCTGTCGAGATATTGGCTTTGCATGACAGTCGGAACGGGAACCAATCGCAGCTTCACTTCCAGCGTTTCCTGAGCGCCAGCGCCATTAGAAAATAGCCCCAGTGGATTCTTACACACCCGGCCTGTGACCATTGTTTTCGATTGATGGGCAGGTGCCTCTGGCGTTGGTGAAGCGGAGGCCAGGACCCATGATAGCATTCCTTGCCCCACGAGAGGGGTCTCATACTCTGAGTAGTCGTATGCGTACACTGTATAGTCTTTTCCAAGCTGTGCCACCAACTCCGGACTTGACAAGAGTTAGTACCCAAACAATTGTAACATTTATATAGGGAATCAAACCTTGCCGACACAATTGCTTGAATGCATGTCTTCAGTTCGATAACCCCGACCGGAGTGTTTTCATCAAGATATGCCGTCTGAATATCAAGGACATGAGGCCACCGCGCAAGACAGTTGGTCTTGCTTTCGTTATCAAAGGTATATAGCACCTTCACTATATGAACAACACAGTTTAGTTACCATTGTCAAATTTTTCTTTGTTCTTCAGCAAAGGAGTCATACGCCTCATAGGGCGGACGGTGATTCCGTCCTGACTTGTCATCTCATCCGATTCAAATCGTCGCCATGCACAGTTTTTCGGAATAGGTGGAAGAGGTCGAAAAGGTCGGTTTCGAAGAATTGAGTGCGCTTCGAATAAGGGAGAAGGTGGGGAGAATGTCGAGAAGATAAGGGAGGATGTTGGAACGCAGGGGAGGTGGGGAGTCGAACGTTGTTGACAGGATGAAGATCAAAAGTCGATTCAGATTCTTCCACAGTAGCCCTTGAAAAAGGTCTAGCTGAGGTAGTAGGGAGCAGAAAAAACTAATGGACAAGCATATCGATCAAAAATTCGGTTGGTCGGGAGAATGTACAGACTATGCAGATTGTTCCATAGAGTCTGCAGGACTGGAATGTTGGGCGGGTCGATCGTGAAAAAGGGAGTTGCAGTCGTTAGTCGTCAAGGAAGGGGGATTCCCAATTAGGAAAGATTGAATAAAGATGGGAGAGATAGTTCTTTTTCCTTGGGGAGATGTAGAGTAGAGGGGGGGGAGGAAAACCAAGCTGCATCTGCAGGAGGTGAGGGGAGGTTGGGGACTTTAAGAGACCTTGCATGCGCGGACTTGAAGCTATCCGCTGATCTCAAAACAAGCGTGTACGCGACGTGACAGAGCCAATCGCGAGCGAGCCGCGGTCATCGATCTCGTGCACTGACACCTCATCCGCCAGGCACCAACTTCTTTTTATGTCACGTGATCGTCGAACCTGCTCACCTTTCAGTATCTTGCGCACCGGCGAGGCCCTTCACGGCCCTTTTATACCTTCCACACTCCACACACCATGTCGACAGCTTCCGATCCTAAGATTCAGTATGTGATACCGGAATGACTCACCTATTTATATATTGTTCCTCAGCTGACCCGATCCTTTCACAGAGACCTGCTCAACAAGCCTAAGGCCGAGCTCACGTATGTTTCTTCCCAGATTCCGCCATCCCTCGAATTACCCCCGCTTCTTCCGATGAATATCTTTTCTTCCTCTCCATACAATTTTTTCGTCTCGTGCTGTTGCCTGATTTCTGCGCGAATAATGTGTGCGGGGTCACCGCAATGCCCCGATCATCCTTCCTACTCACATTCCGATGCATGCGCGATCTGAAAGGCATATATGAACCCGAAAGGCTAATTTTACATCGCATCTCAATAGAGAATATGAAGTTGCTCTTGTTGAGGAGCACGAGCTCACCGCTGGCCCGCTGTCCCTCCTGCAGACCGCCACTCGCACGCACACCCAAGTGCTGATCTCCTGCCGCAACAATCGCAAGCTGTTGGCCCGTGTCAAGGCTTTTGACCGACACTGCAACATGGTTCTAGAGAACGTTAAGGAGATGTGGACCGAGAAGCCCAAGGGTAGCAAGGGCAAGGGTGTGAACAAGGATCGTTTCATCAGCAAAATGTATGTGCAATTGAACTTGCAACAAAATTGCTCTTTTTCTTTTTTTTTTTTTTTGGTGGACATCGAACATACTGTCCTCTCTACTTCTTGGTGCTCATTTACTAACCATGCTCTTCAGGTTCCTCCGTGGTGACTCTGTCATCCTCGTCCTGCTGAGCTGATCGCTTTATCTCTTCACCTTATCTCACGCATCTACATCCTAATCCAGGGTGGTTCATCTCTCCCTCTCCATCCGATCTACCCTGGTATCTTGGAATCCCGAGTCTGCGAATCAATTCGATCTATGCTTGCAGTGTAGATCATTCAGCTTGCGATTTGAGGTCCATCATCTAATCGATATCGATACCCTTTTTCTCCTTGTTACCTCCACATTGAAATACTACTTTACGAAATTTGACTTTTTCACCCTTGCTTATGGTTTTCACCGCCAGGACAAGGTGGGGAACTTGACTCCCGTGTCTATGAGGTAACATTCGTATGCAATGGCGACTTATGGGCATACAAAGAAATGTTTGTTGGCGTTGGTTTGTCCCGCTCTTTTAGAAGGAAGCGTCGGGCGGCGCATATCTGAGCTGAAATTCGTTCGCAATGAATCTTTCTTTCCAGATGTGACGAGTTTCCAAAGTTGCAATCTTAAAGTAGCCCCTGCTTAATGTTTGTGGTGGTAGTTATCTGGCATACTAGCTCTTATTGTAACGGGCGCCTCCATCTCCATTGGAATGTCCTAGTCCTACCTACTCCAGAGCTCCCAGCCCCTCCGACCGACTTGTACTAGGTAGTATAGCTTGTGATGAATTTTTACTAATATCCTTATACCTATGAAGGTCATTACAGCTTTAAGATGACTTGATCGTAATATAAAATCATGTTGCAAGCTTATTTACTTGCACTAGCATTCTTGCGATTCTCAATGCGATTAAATGTTCATCATTCTATACTTCGTCCACCCGACCCTGCCTAAACCTTGGAAAGTCTGTGCCGGATAATCGCCCCACATGGCTTCCACCTTCTTAGTCAAGTACTTGAGTTCCGGCGTACTATAAAATGGCATTACAGGGCGCACATTGAAAAAATTAAGCAACTTGATAGAACTGAAAGTCTGACTTCGATACTCCCAGTAGAGAAATTGGCCAGGTGTTCCCTTGAAAACAACTCAAGGTTGGTATCGTATATAACAAACTTTGAATGTTGAAAGGACTACTGGCTTCAATCACCCTCAATGTACTATGTGTACCTAGGATAGTAGATCAGAGTATGAGCCGAAGAAAGAAAATGCCCGTGAGGCCTACATGCACTGGCAGTAAGGTCTCTTCTATCTCAACAAAATCTCGCAATCCAAGCAATGATGTGCAATCACAACCTAGCTCCCTTCGCCAGTCGATCCCGAAAATCAGCCATGTAGTAATTCTTCGAAAAATGCCGCACGGATTCCGGCAACCAAGGATAAAAAACCCTGTCAACAGCCACCTTAGCCCAATACATACTCCTCGTATACGCCGTGGATGGAAACCCAAGCTGATCCCGAATCCTCTTGGGTAGATACTCAACCGTAGCAACACGCTGCATTGGTCCAAGAAGTTTTGCAAGTATCCAAAATCCCCACGGCATGTTAACACCAGGATACATAACATCCACAGCCACCGCCCTCGCTTCATCAGTAATCTCCAACTCTTCGATCATCCTTTCCCAATAAGCTCTGAACGCTTTCCGATCTGCAGGCCACAAAGTAGAATCGACACGCAGCCCCGTCGCCATAACAGAAAACTCTCTGTACACCTGGTCCGCAAAGTCTTCCTCCATAGGCCCGTATATCTCTTCATATCCCAGGACCATGGACCAGTAGATCGTGGCAGCAACCCAAAGCTGAAGCTGGACGTCATCGGCATCGTAATCGGGGCCCTTAACACGCATATGAGCTTGGTGCGTCGCATCTGTTATCTTTCGGCGCTCGGCCTCCGTTCCAAAACTCATTCCGTAAATGTAGACGAGACTTCGACGGGCACGTTCCACGGGTCGCTTTGTGAAGCTGCTGTGGTCAGAGACACCCTTGCCGACGCCTTTGGCGGCTATTTGGAGCAGCACGGCGGCTTTGGCTGGGTTCATGGCACATTGCTCCGATACTATTTTGCGCATGGCGTTTGCTTCTAGGAGTGGGGTGTTATATGGGCCGTAGCGGCCTCGTTCCGTTATGGTGCTGTTGGTGGATGTCTTGGTCTCTACTGCTGTTGAAGACATTTTGTTGGTCGTCTGTCTCAATAGAATATCTTCAAGGTTAACTCTTAGTCTGAGGATTATCAAGAGAAGCACTTGAGGGGCTTTATTGATTAGTGTGTACGTGCTCGTGTACATATGAGATGCATAGTTCAATGTGCCCTTATGGCCCTTATGCTTCCAGAGCGGACCGAGGCAGGCAATATCGACCCCTCCTGAAGCCGACAATGTGACATGTACTGCATTCATTGTTCAATATTTTCATCTCTTCTGAGTTCACTTGTTCATTAAATACTCGGCAAGCGTTCCTCCCGGTAGTAATGCACAGCAGTGCAGTGCATGATGTTACTTCAGATCTAGATTGTTCCCGCCACTTCCTACAGCCACGATCGATCAATCGGTAACTCTATCCTATATGGAAGTTGTGCACAATTATGTTCATCTTGATATGAAAGGATGCTTTCGATTTTTCTTTGAATGATGCCTAATGTCGCTTCTGCATGTACCACTGGCAGCCGCCCCAGGGGGATATGAACGTCAGACTTCCAGTACTACTACTTAAAGTCCACTTGCAGTATGTACACCCTTACCTAATTATAGAATTACTTTATTTATCCAAAGACATCATGGACCAATTCTCAACTTCCTATAGGTTAAGAGTGAAAGCCAAAACTCATGTGATACGGCTGGCATTCTGCTTGCTACCCGCGGTCCGGGGGCCTTGAATCTATTGGTCGCCACGTAGGTTAAATTCAAAAACCCGCGGGGCCCGAACTTGAAGTCTCCATCGACAGTTTAAAGTGAGCTGGAAAATTACCTAGATTATCTTATTCAAGATGTCATCACGTCATGAACATTGTATTAAACGGAAGTCCTCGGAATCCCGAGTCTTGGTATCAAACTATATCTATTTATAGAAGACAGAAGCCAGCAGAGATAATTCTCTACCCACTTAAGCGGCATCGGCGATTCCAGCCAGGAACTCACTAAGACCATGAGCACCAGGGTCAGGAATCTTGCCGATCCACTCAGACTCTCCCCCAACGTACACAGAGCGACCCAGACTAGCCTTCATGTTCTTGGTTGACTCAGTACCTTGCTTAGCGGCATCAAGGGCAGCATGAACATCATGTTTCGAGAAAAGAGTTTCACAGAAGGGAACAAGAGCGTCCATAAGTGTACGGTCACCAGGCTTGGCAGGTGTGTATCTGCCCAAAGAGGTGACAGAGTGCTTCAAGGCCTTAGCCCAGACCTCAGTGTTAGCCTGGAGGGCGGAGCCCTTGTCCTGATCGCGCAGGCCGTGTGCCAGGGCGTTCAGGAAGATAGCGTAGATGGCTCCGGAGGTGCCGTCCATGACGTTTTCGACGACTGTGACGATTTGGTTGACGGTGTTTACAATATCGTCGCTAAGGGTGTTACCGTTCAGGAGTTCTTGGATAGCCTCGGCACCACGCTTCAGGCCAACACCGCAGTCACCGTCACCGACGATGGTGTCGAATTTAGTGACTTCGGGCTCGGCTGCGATGACACGCTGCAAACCAGAGCCAAGAACTTTTCTCACGACGGCAGGGTCCACTAAAGGCAATTAGCTAGGGTCTCTGAGGTATAATGGTAAAGACTTCAAGACTCACGCTTCACGTTGCTTGGGTTCTCATGAGCCAAGTTGGAGTCCTTCAGCTGCACTGGGGTATCGATGCGGTTTTGCCAGGTGGAAGCGGAGATAGGTGCAGCCCAGCCAACAGCTTCAGCGGGGGCATCCAGCAGCTCGAGGAGAGACTTGCCAGAACCAAGACCGGTATCAGCCAGCTTGAGGAGTGAGATGCTGAAACCCAACCCGTCCAAGCTGCTAAGGAAAGTTCCCGGGATGACACGGACCGGGTTGATCTTGTAGTCGCGGTTGAGCTGACGGTGGACCTCGTCGGTGATACCCGCCAATTCAATGGGGCTAACACCGCCAAGGTTGTTGATTAAGAGGACAAAGTCGTCCTTGGAGGTATAGTTGATGTATGCACGGTCCGAGTCATTTTGATCAAGAAGCGAACGCAGCATGGTGGAAACGAGTTCAACCAAATCTGCCTTGGCGCGGTGCGATCCAGGCTCATTGTGAATACCCATACCAACCTCGGCATCACCGGGGGCAATGGTGTCCAAACCTTCTGGCACGCGACGACCAGGGATGTGCACATGCTCTAAGGAAGTACCAATGGAAACCAAGTTATTGTTAACGTGCTGGGCGAGGCCGTAAACCTCGTCGAGAGAACCACTGTAAAACAAATATTAGACAAAGACAATTGCCGAGTGATTAAAGTTTATATCTTACCCAGCTTCAGCCAAAGCTCCAACAAGCTTCAAGATCAATGCAGCGCCACCAATACCACGGCGACCGACCTTACCGCTCTTCTTACGGCCAACGCCCACATCATCAGCCATAGCGAAGAACTCCGTACGAATGCCAGCCGCACGGGACTTCTCCGTGGCCATACCAAAGTTAAGCACATCACCAGTGTAGTTGTTAGGAATAATCAAAACACCACTATCGGTAGGGACACGGTCCATAGCAGCCCTGCGGATCTGCTCCGCAGAGGGAGACGCAAAAATAGTACCAGCAACAGCCGCATCACAGAGACCTTGGCCGACGAAGCCCGCAAAGGCAGGCTCATGGCCAGAGCCACCACCAGTTACAATGGAGACCTTCTTTGACTTGCGGGGCGCATCTGGGCGGCGGAATACGATCTTATTCTGGACATCCAATGCAAGGGATGGATTGGTGACGGTGATGGAGTTGAGCGCGGTCAAGACCAAATGGGTCGGGTCGGAAAAGAAGTGCTTGGCTGTGCGGATGGTCAGTGGATGGGATTGGCTTGGTTTTCCAGACCGCTGGAACGGGTGTGTCACGGTGGGGAAATCGAGTTGGCCCTCACGTCACGAGTGGAGTCGGGAGAGGGAAGAGCACATACTCTGCATTTTATTGTTGATGGGCGAACGTTTTCGGGGGAAACTTTTGCGGAACCACAGTTATTGAACCGCGGGGGGGAATAAAAATCAATTCGAAGGTTTCTAAGGTGAATTGGATCGGGGGATTTTGAATGAAGCCGGGTTTCTTTTGAGAAACTTGAATTTGCTTGAAAGGCAAATTGAGAGGAGAAAAGTGGGGGGTTGACGCAGTGCGGATCGCTGGTGGTGGCATAGTATTAGTACAAGTTATCTATGCATGTCGTGGTTCTTGTCGTGACACGAATTGCTCCGGAGGATTTGAAGCTTAGGAGAAGGAAAATATATGCTGGGGACTTACGAAAAAGAGTCACAACTGCGAATATGAGAAGCTGAAGTATATAGGAGGGGAAGCTCGGGAGCTCAGCAGCTGGAGAAGTAGTATATAGCAAGAAAAGAAGAAAAGATCAAGACCAGCAGTTCACGAGCATGCAGCTTGACCTTTATAACAGCAGAAAAAAAAAATTTAATTTTTTTCTTTCCTTTTTCTATAATTTCCGTTCTCCAGTCGATCCTCTTTTTTTTGCTGCTCACATGAACCTTTTGCCTCCCGAATGCTCCATCAGTCTCCAGTCTGGACTCTGGGAACGGGGCGCGTTCGGCTTACCCTGTGGGGTAATTCCGGGGTCGAGCTGGGCGTCACTGGCCAGGCACAGACGATCAAGAAACCAGGAAGACTAGGGAAATCTTGATTGAGATCATTCAAGATTGACATCTTTTAGTTTGAATGCTTTAAAAAATCTCACCTCATAAGGATTGCTCTGTCAACTTAGTATCATCCTTAATTCTCATGCCATATCATGTCACTACCAAGGTCTCTCCACGGGTAGCGGAAGTTATCTATGGATCAGAGCTCTCGCCCGAGATCCTGACGTCGCTCTGGCAGTTACAGATACCCACTCTCTTGGCCCCTCGACCCTGATCCGGTAAGTCCGCGCACCTACCACACTTAACTTGCCATCGCCATTATGCGATACCAACACCCGTGGACAGTCGAACTGTACAGTATACACGTGTTAGGCGCAATTGAGTTTGGACCAGCTTGCCGACTATTCAAGGATGTCAACTCGGTTTAAAAAGGAGCTTGATTTGTACATAGAAGAAGTAGAATAAATAATTCCATACCGTTCTTTCAAATAGGTCGGGCCCTTAGTGCACCTCGACATGAGAGAGCCTGAGTGCTCGTATACAGCAAGTCATGTGGCAAGGTCGGGTCCCACCGTAACAGTGGAGTCGGGACTACCCCGATTTTTGTTGATTTCATGAAAAAGGTCGACAAGAACCGCAGTTCGAATGCTCCATAATAAAAGCGGGAAACAATCAACCGACGGACCAGACCTACGGCTAATGAGGATGAACACAGCTGGAGGGTCTGTAAAATTGCACTGGCAAAAAAAATTTGAATGGGACGGTATCTCCTATCTGCCCTGGGGGCTACTAATGAAACCATAGTACCCTACATTCTTATCTATGAAACGTATGTGTATGAGTTTGCTGTGCCTTCCGTTCGCTCCATATATTCCTTCTCAATCAACCTGCAGGGAGACGTGTTAATATATTTGAAAGATGCATGGATCGAAGACGCGGGGGGGGGGAAGAGAGAGGGAAGGAACATACTTCTCGATATTAGTTTTGATGTCCGCAGGTTGCAGTGTACCTCGGCTGCGAGTGGCTTCGATGACCTCGACAATCAACTCGGAGTGCGTGATGGTCTTGCGGCTCTTCATAATGCGAACAATAGCCGCCTGGGTCTCGTAATGCCGGTCTGCCGCTACCCGCTCGTGCGTGGTCTTGTTCTCTTCCTTCGTCTCTTTCAGTTGAACCTGGTTGATCTTGATCCGGAACTTCGCATCCGTGAATCCAGCGTTGTATGTGAATTCGTCGGTCGCTTGAACGTCCTTGCCCTTGGGCTTTTTGTGGATCACCTTGTACTTGGCGCACGCCAGGGACTGAAGGGTTCGTTTTAACTCCGGGTCCGCTAGAGACCTTGTTAGCTTCGTGATAACTCAGTATCATATACTGATGGGTGACCGAGCTTACAAAGTCCTGTCCTTTCCTTGATATCCGTGTAGCGCAAAGCTTCCCCATCTTCGACGTCATTGAAAAGAAGTAGTACAACCGCCTGCAGAGAACTAACAACCAACTCCTTGGAGGCCTTGGCGAATTTAGCTCGAATCTGGCAATGTGCCAGTTGATGCTTCCAGGTAAGCCTCCGGCCATGGTGTTTGCTGCTGTAAAATTTCTCGAAGCTCCGGAGTGCGTTCATGATGTTCGGTGGAATCCGCACGGGAACATCGCCGTATGTTGGCCACGATGCAGCGGAGAGGACGCTGACATTCAAATCCATGCGATTGCGCTTATCGCCATCAAGCTGCTTCTGCATAGCATTGTAAGCAGCCATCTCATCGCGTGCAACATCCATGTCCTTGAACATAGATTCAAGATTATGAGTAAAGCTGGAACCGCATTCTAAAAAACAACTAAGTTAGACTGATAGGGAATCAAAATTCAACACTAGGACTTGGCATCAAACCTTTCTTCAACAGAACAAGCATTTCTTTCTCGGCCTCATCACTTGCACTTCTATTCATCAGCAGACGCCGGGCAAGATCATTCTTGTAGAATGCTTCAAATACGGCCTTTCCTTGAACAAATCGGAACAGATCTAACACTTGATCGAGTTGACGTCGCATTTCAGAGAACGAGTCATCAAGAGGTGCATCGTCTTGACTAGCTGGTAGCACCTTTATACCATCCTTCAATAGCCGGTCAACATATTTGGCGATCATTTCACCGGTCTTGGGATTGTCAGTTCCACCGGCAGATTGCGACTTTTTGCCCAGGTTCATGAAATGATTAAACGCGTCACGAAGAGCGTTGCCCAATTCTTCGTCTGAACTGAACGAATTGGACCAGGTATCATCAAGTTGCTTTTTGAATTGAAGTAAGCGACTGACCATGTTCGCTTCTTGTTGCTCATCAAATACGATGTTGGACCCTTCTTGTTTGATGAATTCGCTGAAAGCTGGCTTAAGCTTGGCTGCAAGAGATTTCCGATTTAGTAAGCCGTACAACTGTTTTAAAGCTGTCTTGTTCCCCGATCGCAGCAAGCCGACCACTTCATTCTGCTTGAGAAGGACATCTTCATGTTCAATGATCAGGTTCCGATCCAAGAGTTCAGACAGCTTCTGCTTTGTACTGCGATTAAGAGAGAATAGGGCGCAGCGTGTGACTTCACGTTCGATCAATTGATGACTGTTTTCAACATAGGAAGCAAGTGGTTTTTCCGACTCCTCAGAAGCCCATGATGAGACAAACTTTTCCGTGTTGAAAATAAATAATGGTTCAAAATGCTCGATATAGACATCGAGGTTGTGGAACAGTTCAATGGAAGACCGAAGGAGACTGTTGTCTGACATGAGCCTAGTCTCTACGCCTCGATCAACGGAAATTAGGTCGCAAGCACCTTGTAATATCTTGGGCTTGAGGCTCTCGTCGGCGAAGATGTAAGATCGGAATTGGATGAGACCCATTTCATGGATTACAGGAAAATCTTTCGAGTGCAGGAGAAATGACTGGTCTAGATAATAGAAGACCCAACGAACGGTTATCTGTTTCCACGTTAGCTTACCATAAAAGTGCCTCTCATCGACACGGCTGGCAACGTACTAGTTTTTGATGCCATGAAGACCATGCGTCAATCACCACACGTAATGTATCAACGTCAGTTCCACCACCCGTTCTTGTCACTAGATTGTCACGTAGTTTCCCAGCAACATATTCCTTACACCTATCCTGCACCTTCTTGGCCAACAAAGTCGCGCGATCCTGTCTGCATACATTCTCTGCGCCCTTGTAGAGCTCCTCCAATGAGACACTGGGTTGCTTTCCCTCAAAAATATTTGTTAAAGCTCCATCCAGCTGTGCCCATATCTTGTCAAAGTACGGCTCATGATTTGCTCGGGGTCCAGTCCGAAGATTCTTAACAACAAGCTTTTTAGCGCCGACGTTGGGATTGAAATTGGATGAGCGAGTATTCGCGTTAAAAGATTGTGACTTAGCCGATGCGGCGTTGGGACCAGGCACAGTGCGAACAAAGGCGTTGCCATTCTTGGGCGGGGAACCGGAGAAGTTGTACATCTTATTGGGCGAGACTGGGATGACGGAAGATGGGCGCGAGGGGGAGACGGAGAGACGTGATCGCTTAGAGGTCGGTGAGGATGAGGGTGGTAGGGATTCGATCGAGTGTTTGTTCTTCGAAAGCAGCTCAGAGATGGTTCTTTGCGACTGCTGCTGCGAGGGCTCCCCTTGATCAGAAAGCTTCCTCTTGGCGAACAATTTGCGCTTACCGCTCCTCTGATCGGAGTTGCCACTAGGATGCTGCATCTACCCGATTTAGACTGATATTGGGGAGAAGCGTTTAGCAAGGGAGGAACCGCGAGGATAGATCATTGCCGGGCCGGGGCGGAGAGATGCGGGTTGATGTTGATGTGAGGGGAATTGACGTCGACGGCTCCCTGCGAGGTTGGCTCCGCACGGCGATAAGATTGCGGAGCTTACGAGGTGAAGATTCCTGTGAGATTAGAACAATGCCGCGTCAATGCGACAGAAGACATTCTATATTTTATTGGTCTAACACAATTTTCTTTCATATTATTAGACTCTTAAGTGACTAAACCCATTAGCTCTACCTAACAATGAGCATTTGGAGACCGCTACTGCATATGATTGATGTCTCGGGAAGCCCACGGGTTGGTTGTATAGTAGATTTATTTAAGGGCCTAGGGACGTTCCTACTATCCACAACTGAAGATCCATACATACTACCTGTAGTAGCAGCTCAAGTGCTGCCCAGGCCCACCTTGGCACATTGATGACCTGGGCATCTCGAAAATCCTAATTTTCAACTTGAACTTGAACCTTCGTGAAGTCGAAGAACAGATGAAGAACTACTAGTAATTTTGCTTTAAACTCTTGTTTGAAATAGGTTCATGAATCAATAATATTGGTGTGAAAAATTGGAAATCGCTTGACCTTTAAAAACAGCATACACTCCACTACTATGTTACATGCGCCCTCGATACACACCGACTGTAAATCCTGCGGAGAAAAAGCAACTTTCTTACCTCGTAGAACTTCATGAGAATGACGAAGTAGGCCGAATGACTTGTTGAACTTCTTGCTCTTCAAAGTCCAGGTAGTCGGTCGCAGTGATAAGAGCCATGAATGCCTTGACTAACTCACAAAGGACTTCTTGCTGATCAGCTGGTGCGCTGCCTCCAATCTTCGCGAATCGCTTAAACACCCCCACCATGCATGAGCGGTTTTCAGCGATGAAAGCCCTAGTGCGGATCTTGATTTGCTCGTTGTCAATGCCGCGAGAGAAAACAGCGGAGACAATTACCCGCATGACTGAAAGGAGGAGATCGTAGAATTTTCGCAAAGCATCGGGGTTGTCAATGTCTGCAAGAGTTAGTAAATCTGCATGGTGGCTGAGAAAGCGAGAATATAGAAAGACCAACCAATGCCAATGTCAGGATCAGCAGCGAATAGCTGCGACTCTCGCACGGAATCGAAAAGACCGCACCTAAGTACAACTCTGGCACCCTTCTTGTTTAGACAAAGAAGCTGGAGCAAAGCCAATAATGATTCGCAATTTGCGAGGAGAACCACGGTATCTAGACAGAACAAAAATAAGTTTCAATAACGAAAGAGATTTGGTGGGAGAAGAACTTACCAGCCGCAGGGCGATTACGCAGTTCTGAAGGCAATACGCTGATGGTATCAAGGAACAAACTTAGATAATTCGACTGGTTGATGAGCTCGGCTAGAATACAGTCGGTTTGACTGTCTAGAGATGCTAGGCAATTCAACAGCAGAAGAGCAGCCGCTTGACAAGTCTCCTGACCATTATGGGCGTCATCACATATTTTTTCTATGAGAGCAGGCCCAGATGACCGGACAACTTGCTGGCTCTGCTTTCGTAGACTATCCTGCGTGGAATCCGGTGTTGTGATGCGAGCAATGTAATGAGAACAAATGCCGTAGAGTGTCTCTCTCAAAGCGACATCCACCGGCGCCGATTTGATGCCTCGCATTGAGACCTGGAAGAGTTGATGTAGCTTCTCATCAATGACGTCGCCACTCTGAGAGCCTAGAGTTGCAGCCAACTCGAATGTGAGTTTGCCGATCAATGTTTCAGCCAGTCGAGCGAGCTGGATTGTTTCTGGGGACTCGTTCTCTAGGGAGTTGTCGAGTTTCGGAAGAACGAGTTGGATGGCATGCAAGATGAATGTGGGCTTGGTTGAATCATCAATGACAGAGCAACTGATTATGGTGGTAATAAGCTCCGCCCAAGAGCGGAGGGCAAGGTGGCGGTTGTGTTGAATTTGACGGGATTGATTTGTTGCGAGAATGAACAACTTCAAGCTATCGGCCTCCTCTAGGAATTGCTCTTCGTGACCGGATGCATTAGCTAATAGCTTTGCCTTCTCGATTTGAATCAACTCTTCAACTTCAGCAACATTGTAAAGCATTGCTGAGTCTTCCTCTTTCTTGGCACTGATCCTAGAGGCAACTGGGGCAAGCACTTTCAACGTGGGAATGTTGAACTCGCGGAAAACGTCCAGATCAGCGAAATCAAAGAGATCAAACACGGATGCATGTTTGAATGATTCCCCATCACTGGAAGTGGAGGTGCCGAATAGTGTAGAGAGTATCCCTTCCTGCAGAGTGGGTGATCGAGTCTTGGCCGCAGCCCGGATTTCCGTCGCAGCATATGTGAACAAATGACTCCGATAAAGCAGAAATTCTGCCAAAGCTGATGTGGCATCCGTTCGCCAAAATTCTTCAGTTGTCACAGCAAAGCAATTCCAGGGAGTGTTGGGTCCAATGATGCTTTGTTCTGCAAACATAGTTGCTAAGAAGTTTTGAACTCGCATTTCACCAAGAGTGAATTGCGTGGCAAGCTTCGAGGACCATAGATGTCTCAGGACTTCAAATGCAATGCGTTTGATGTGGATTGTCCATGACACGAAATTGCCATCAAGATGTTCAGGATAGGTCTGAAGAAATCCGATGATCGTATGCAGCAAAGACCTTTGCTGCGCGAACAAGCCATCCGACGAGACATCCAACATTGAGCCCACAGAATCAAACCCCAGGAGAAGGTGGGCAACAGTAGGACGATCCGTAATCATGCTCAAACAGCTATTTAAAAGTGCTAGTAAACTTTCTCGAATAACATACCCAGCTGTGAGCGCACCCCACTCGAGTTCTCTTGGATCTGGCTGCATTTGCGACACAAGCGAGCGAGATACACTATCAACGTCAACTTCACTCGCAAGAACTTCCACGATTTTATTGGAAGATTGCAATCTTGCAATGCCAGAAGAAGACATTTTGTTGAGTTTGCGAGAGCTAGTAAGTTTTTCCAATAATTGCATCGACGTAACAGTCAGTTGCTGGTGACCTGTTCCACAATACAGACATAGTGCAGGCACCAGAGCCAAGTTGTTGAGTACGCTATCTTCAAAAGAAGCAAGCGATGAGTTTGCGACGTTTATTCGATTCAATCCAGTCTGGTTCTTTATCAATGGCCGGACAATGTTGAAGAAGGTTGATTGTAGATCCAAAATCAAGTTCATAACCTCGATAGTTCGAAGAAGGGTCAAGACCACGACAGACTCGGATGAAGCCTGTGCAATATCCGAAATATTCTGCTGACTAGCAGCGAATAAAGCCTTGAGAACATCCTCGTTGAAAAGCCATTCCATTACGCGGGCAAATGGATGAAGCCGAACATAGGCGGCAACCGCGGAACTTGCCGCGGCGGAATCAGAAGAGTGTGACGGTTGGCTGAGAACTGTAACAAGATCTTCGTTGAAAGATCGCAGGCTTGCCAAAACAAAATTCAAGCAGTGGTAGGTCAGCAGTCGAGACTGATAATCGTTGAGCTCCTGAATCTTGCGCGACAGGGCGTGTCCTAGAATGAAATCGACGTACGGTTCCACGCCAGGCATGCGATAAGCGGAACCCAATGAGTCTGGGAATGAAAGTGGCAAAGGCGTATCGCTCGAGCCAAAGGCGGGCTCAATGAGCGAATTAACCAGAACCACGAACGCATTAGTTTGGTCAAAGCTTTCGCCAATCATTTGTAGAGCTTGTTGCTCGCGCCATACACCTGAATTAGCCTGGTGGGGCATTTTGCCGATGCACAATGAGGCTAGACGTTCGCTTGAGAGGTACGCATCTATCTGCATCCACATCTCATTGCCATTCAGAAGGGTCTTGTCCGTCATCAATGCTGAAAGAGCGTAAAATGTGGTGGATCGAAGGTGGGTCGGGATCGGCCCACTGCATAGCTTCAGGAGGTTGTCAACGACATTGAAATCTTGATTTTGGATCATCCAGTCTCGTATGTTGCCACTTTGTTTGCATAGATGCCCCATCAAACGAAGATAACAAGTCAACATGACGGGACTCTCAGGTTCACTCATGTCCACGGACTCTGGCTTGCGCATAATTCCTTGTTGCGTTGCACCGGATGAAGGCTTCTCGGTGATCCTGTTGGCATAGAGCTGTAGTTCAGCAAACATCTGCATCCAGCTCATTGTCGTTGAACGCTTTAACTTCGAGCCCATAAACTTATCCTCCTCCATTAAAAACATATGCGCGGAAGTCGCATTTTCCTCGCCCTCGGATATGGAGCAGAGAAGTTCGCAGAAGGCACCCACTCGAGGGACCGTTTGACGTTTAGATGCCCACTGAAGGAAGCCATATAGATTGCTGTCAGTGTCCTCCCAGAATTCTCTTGCAGCATCCCGTCGATGCTCAAAGGAAAAGGACATGATCATCAGAAGGGATTCCAGATGGGTTCGAGCCTCAACCAAATTACGATGGAGACTTGATGTTAGCCCGTCTCTCAAAGCAGTGATCTGATCCAACCTCTGGCGGTCTTGTCCAGTTTTGAGCAAGCGAACAGCGTCGGGCATGTTCGCAATGCATGACTCCACATACGCTTCAAAGTTTTCCATTAACAGGTGTTTCATGTAGTTGCTACAGGATTCGAGCTCAGGCAAGGTCACTACACTTTCCTTGAGTAGAAGTGACACGAGTTCGGATCGTGCAGGATCAGCCCACTCCTCGCTATTGACACTAGAGCATATAGCAAGCATGAAATCAAGGGCACCATCATCAAGTGCCGACATGAACATGTCTGTGCGTTCCTTTGCTTCTTTTTCGGGGTCGACACCTGGGATGGGGGAGGATGGCCCGTCATCAAAGTACCATCCACTGTAGGCTGACAGCCACACAGCGGTGATAGCTGCATGAAAAATCGGTAGCTTCCAGGCCTGGCCTTCTTGAGGAGCAGTGATGAATGAGTGCAGGCTCCGAGCCTCGTTGCGCTTCATATTTCCAATCGGAGATCCAAATTTCTCAAAGGATACAATCGTGACGGGAATGTAATGAATCAGCAACCCATCAAACCGTTCAAGCTTCTTTAACTGGGCGATGAGAGCACGGAAGTCCTCGGCCTCTGTGAAGCCTTTGAATAGATAAAACGATATGGCGCCGAGAGATTCGTGCTGCTGGTGTAGACTATGACGTTGATATTCGATAGCTTCCATAATGTCTTCATCTCCTTCTTGTCCAACGACAGACGCTTTCTGGGCTTGATCAGCAAGAAGTGAAATCCAATTCTCGATGTCGTTCATGGCCTGTAGGGCTTTCCTCGCGTAATACGAGGCGTGTTGGAGAGGCTTGTCCCTAATATCCAGAATTTCACTCAAAGTATTCAAGGCTATATCTTTGAGTTGCCCATCCTCCCGTACCGATTCGTGAAAAATAAGGCGTAGACACTCTAGAAGAAACGACCGGCGCTCGTGGAATCGCATGATGGCTGTGATCAAAGGCGGCCGATCCAATACCTGGGAATCCTCCTGGGAAACGTAGAACATTCCCGCCGCCTCCAATTCATCGATATTCAAGGCATCTGCTAGCTGTAGGGTGCCTTGCTGGAAGTCCTGGTTGATTTGGTAAACCTCGTCATCCAATGTGATCTTCCCTAGAAAAGATGAACAATTTCCGGTTAACAGATAAAATCAGACAGAATAACTGACGAAGTACCATTGACTTACCGGAAAGAACCTTTTGACGACTTTCGTTGTTTTTGGCGGGTTTGTCTAGAAGTTTTCTGAAATCTTCAATGTGCTCGTCCAATTCGAAGATAAGACGGTCAATGTTCCCAAGGGAAGATTCTGATATGGCCGAGAGATCTTTGTACAGGCCATGTAGGCCTGCCAGCTTTTTGTGGAGCTCTGCCATGGCGGCGCGGGGTGGAAACGGTGAGAAAAGGGAAGCTTTCAGAGCTCTGTTGATCAAGAAGGCGGAACGCGATCAAAAATCCGGGCGGTCATCGGCGGTTCTGCCGCTCCACAAACAAGGTTGACCGTCGCGACAACAGAGCGTCACATTTCTTTGACTTGAGCGATGGCGGATTGAAAAGTAAAAAAGAGACGGGATCTTTAGCCAGAGAATTATCGCGCGACCAAATTCTAATGGCCACGAAAGCCCATTGCCACCGAGCCTTCCAAGACAATGGGAGAGATATTTCTGGAGAAGGCACTGGGGCAGCTGGCTTCGGACAAGCAGAAGGACCGTGCTGATGGTCTAGCAGGTTCGTTTATGTCTCATGAAAACATTGATTGTGACTAAAGGATTGACCAGACCTGAAACACATTCTTCAGCAAAATAAACGGAGCCCCAAGCTGTGAGTAAATGACGCTATGTGCACTCAAGCAAGTACTAATGCGCAACCCAACCATTCTAGTTTAGATCTCAGCGATAAAGCCTGCCACAAAATATTCGAATCTCTTTTTCGATTTGTAGCTTCAGAAAGATCAACTTATAGCCGAGCTCAAAGATCGATTTCTAGAAGCCCTTCCGCTACCCGATTGTCAACATGTGCATCGGTGTTACGAGCTGCAGTCGACATCTTCTTGCGAAACCTAAGAACCAAGACCGTCCGTGCCATTGTTGATCACATTACCGACACAATATCCGTTCCAGGTGAAGGTTTATGGGAGCCTCTAAGTCTCGATTACACCAAATGTTTGGTGTCTCTGCTACGCTACCCTCCCCACATTGAGCATCTCAGCGATACTGAGTGGGAGAAGCTGATAGATTTCTGCCTTGCTGCTATTGGCCTACAAGAAAGCAATGAGAGTCAGCTTAGCATTCGTGGTGGACATCGGTCTCCTTTCGAAGGTGGATTAGATGGTGGTGATGGCCGATCCACTCCTTCCAGGGCAACCCCAGCCCCAGGCATCAGAGAAAAGCAAGTGGGCGATAGGAATGCAATCGGCGAAGCTGTCGTATGTATACAGTTGTTGACGACGACTCCAAGCGCACCAGTACAGGCGGCAGCCGAAAATATACTCCAGGGCCTTGTGGAGTTTGTCAAATCGCCATCTTTGATGATTGGAAATTCACACCAGCTTGCATTCAGTAGCATCAATACGGTGGCTTCGAAAGTCCTGTTCGACCAGTCCGAGCTGGTAAAAAAAGCTCTCTTGGACTTGATACCAGTAATACGCCGCATATGGATCACCAAAATCGCCCCTCTGAAAGATGAGCTCCTCATTACCTTGATGCTAAGCACTGTGATCTTAATCGATCAAGCTAGCAACGATCTCAGTGAATTATGTATGCGTTCGGTAGAAGGACTGGTTAAGTCTTTGCATTCTGAATACCTGAAGCGACCTGAAAAGGATTTACTTCAAGTTGATGACATATTATTTGCGCAAACAAAATTGGACCGAAATCAAATCGTTTATGGTCCTCGCATTGGATATGCCCGCTCGGAACAGAATTTCGTGTTTCTCTGGGTGATAGCAAATCTGATGAAGCTGCTGGAGACCACTGCCACGAAAGAATCATCTAGAAGCCAATCTGACCGTGAAACCTTCCCCAAAAGGCAGCGTGTCAGCTCTATGATAGAAGAAACCGTGCAGGATGCTATACTGGGAACAGGAACACGGCGAATCTGCGCTTTACAATTAATCCAATTTCTTGAAAATGACATCGACGCTGAGAGGAGGGAAGAACTCACTCGGCGATTGGTTCCTAATATACTTGATGACATTCCGACAGTGGCCTCTTGGACTATGTTGGCTTTGACCAGCATTGCAAGAGGCCGCGATGCCAATCAACCTGCTCTCAAGGAGCATTGGCCGCGTGCGATAGACCTCGCAATTCGCTCATTCTCTTCCTCGATTACTTCACGCGCTGCTTGCAAATTAACAAGTTCCATTTTAGAAAGGGACTTATTGGATTACAACAGTGTCACTGAGGCCTTGCGGTCCTTGTTATCTTCTTCCAATCCAAGTGGGCCTTCTGCCATTTCAGAGACATCACTGGAACTGTGGGCATTGGTAGCACGGAAAAAGGCGCAGCTGAACCCTGGTTCCAGTCAAACCTCTTCAAAGCAAATATGCAGTTGGCTGAGAGAGGCTTGGACGCTAGGAACTGTGACAGACCGAGTTCAGACAGCTCATGCGGCTTTATTTGCACGTCCATTGGAATTGCTGAAACTTTTCCTAGCATGTACCAATCGAGCTTATGATCTCCCATGTCTTCCACAAGCGGCCCCCCCAGGAATAATTGCCAGGGCGTGGTTCTTCTTTCATGAGAACCAGGAAATTCTACAATACATGTTCAATCTCCAGTCTTTATTCCAAGACTGGACACCGTGGGTTCAAGATGGAAGCTTTACTTTGCCGTTGTATACTCGACACGACTCGGATGATGTCGTGATAATAGAGTTTCTACAATCGAAGTCGGAAAGCTTTTTGCAAGCTTGGAGATCTTTATCCGAGGAGAAGTCACAACATGTTACTAATGATGCCCTTCAGATCTTGACGTCTTTTTGTATCGTGTGTGGTCTCTATGGGGCATGTATTCCTCAACAACTCGCTTCAAACTTGCAGGACCTTCAGCTTAATTGCCAGGCTTTATGGTATGGTATATGTGAATTCCTGGATGGACATGGATCTAGCTCCGTTCAACCTTGCCTCGAATTGTTCTATCCTATACTGTCTTCCATTTCATTTCCTGACTATCAGCCTGTTCTATGGAAGGGCATCCAGTCCCTCCTTGTTCCGCTATCCGATATACTCGAAAAAGCACGGCAAGCCCCAAAAATAAACAATGGCGAATCAAAAGATCTTATGGATTTGGACGATCAATTGATACTCAACTCAAACGAAGCCGATGCTGAACAGGCAATATTTTGCTTGAATCGAGAATCGGTACCGCTTTACCCAGACGCAGCGTCGTTTCAGCGTTGTTTGACCATCAAGATATCCCTACTACTCCGGCTCCGATCCGAATTCAGTGACTCAGATATATCTAGCCCCTCAACATTCATTGAATATTTGACAAGTTTGGGAGAAGTGGACGTGTTATCTGCACGTCAAATTTTACCTGATGCCTACCATGCTTGCGTGAAGCTGGATCGGAGAGAAGTGCTTGGTATTCTTGAAGACATCGGGGAGAAATGCTTGCAATCATATGAAATGGAACGCTGTGAGGCCTCTCACTGCATTTGTATTCGCATGATGGGCAGCCTGGTTGTCTGTTGGACAGATGCACAGACCGACGATTTGAACGATTCAGCCATGGACTTGTATGGCTGGTTTCTGGAAGCCCTCCTGGCTCGAAAGAGGGCTTCCCCCAGAGTTTATATAACCCTTTCAGAGCTAATACAAGCAATCCTAGATGCATCCCCATCATATGGAAGTGCACAGTCACTTCCATCGCCTCGCACAAGCCTCTTCACAATCCTCCATGAGGGGGATGCACAAGTGAAATTCAATGTTGCGAAGTTTATTCCGACTATTTTCCAAAAGTACCTTCTCAAAGACCATGACGCCATCTTTGATGATGTACTCGAAAGTCTTCCGAGAGACCCTGATTGGATTGAAGGAATTGCACTTCGTTTGTTTGTGTTGTCTAGACTGGCGTCTGAATGGCATACATTGCTACGGAGAAGTATCTACCACATGTTTGAAACACCTGGTCAAGTGCCGCTCTCCTTGCCGTATGCTCGTAAATGCATGGATGGCGTTTCGGTTGCTCTACGTCTCAAAGATGGACGCGAACTATTTCGACTTTTTGCCTCTCAAATCCTCTATACTTGGACAGAAACTCAACCAGTCACCTTTATTCCATTTAATATATTTGGCTACACTGATCTTAAGGAGTTGCTCCTGGATGTGAAAGATGAAGTATTTGGACAAATGATGATGCGTGCCAAAGTTTCAGAGACCCGGGAGCTTGCTACTATTATCGAAGAACCCCATCAACAGCTTTTAGAAACATCCTTTTACAAAGCAGAGGCCTATAGCATCGCTCGTGATATTTGTACACCCCCGGAACAGGGGAGCCAGCCCAAGGGCGTGGAAATCCATTTACGAAGGCTACTTGGATCGGATGATTTTGTGGCCCAAATGGAAGTCCAGTTTCCTCAGATAATTGCGACGCTTTTCAAGTCAGTCGATCGATATGATCAAATTGAGCGAGCGTACTCTAAACATGCTGCCTTTGCTTATGCGCTCGACATACACTCAAAGATCGCTGGCAAGTGTAATCCTCTCAACTCTCTCCCTCCAATCCAGCAACCGTCCTTTCGGGCTCGTTTCTTTTTAGAAGAGCTGGAATTCGTTTGCAAACGCGCTGGATTTGAGCTTGAGTCCATATGGACACCCACTCTGGTTGCATACGTCTGTCGATCTTTGTTGGAGTCAATGCACCCTGCTTTGGGATCGTTAAACTCATGCTCTGTCATTCGAAAAGTCAAGATTCTGATCTGCCTAGCTGGTCCAATAATGTTGGGGGACTATCCACTCCAGATGGTGATAAATGCGCTGCGCCCTTTCTTGATCGACGTACATTGCTGCCAAGATGTTGTAGGGATTCTGTGGTATCTCTTTGATGCTGGCAAGCCCTATTTCATGCAAAATCCTGGCTTCGTGACAGGGGCTTTTATTTCCGTGCTAGTCACTCTCCGCAAGCTATACAAATCAGCCCCAGAAAGCACAACACAAGAGAGTCAATTCAGGGCTGTGTTAAAGAATGCCCAAGTATTTCACCAGTGGCTTTGTGATGAAATCGATGACTATGAATCTCCAGATTGGAGCGAAAAGACAAGAAAGTCTTTTTCGCGTCTTGTTAATCTAACCAAACAGCTTTCTATCCATGATGACACAGCTATTGACCACCGCGAGAGAGCTTTAGTATTCGAAGTGCTCAAGGATCGTGACTCAGGGGAACGATTATTAAGCAAATCAACTGGCGACCTTCTTCTGTCGCTGTTGTGTGCAGAATTTAAGGCTACCTTTGATGGATATGACGATACTCAAAACAATCATTATGACGGGGATCCTCATATTGTTTCTCTCTGGAATACTTTGGATAAGTTTGATGGCGGCCCTGAGTACTCCTTATGGGCAGCTCAGCTTATTGGGCGTTCATTTGCTGCCACTGGCAAGATAGATGATAGCCTGTTGCGAGAGCAAGATCTCGATTTTTTCCAAAAAACTGAAGGAAATGACCGTCTTGATGATCTTTGTCAGTCAAAGGCCAAGATTCTTGAAGTTCTTTGTGAAAGGCTGCCAATGCACGGCCATGTGGAGGCTAGTTTGATCGAACGTACCCTCCAATCTATCATTAGTAGGATCACAGAGTTTCCTGACTTTCAAGGATGCGTTGAGGTCATCCCCGAATATCTGATGAAATCCCTAATCTGGGATCCGTATTCCTGCCCAGAGCTCAGAGTTTCAGACCACGAGCAGATTTTTCGCACTCGAACGAAGAACGGCCGAAATGAGACTTCTGTTGTTGAGTGGGCCTGTGAAACTTCCCTTTCCCTGAGCGCAGCTGCTTCCAACGATCCAGTTATTGGATCACTGCGAAAAGTCCTTGCCGCGATTCCTACTTTAGCTATACAGTTGCTGCCGTACATCGTTCATGACGTTCTGCTTGCAGATGAAGCAAGAAGATATCAGACACGTAAAGATATTTCTGACGAGTTCAAGCACATTTTGGGAAACGTGGATAACCAAACTATGCCCCATGCTAGAATTGTGATCAATTGCATTCTTTACCTTCGCAACCAACCTGCCCCAGATGAGTCAACCATCGTTGACCGCGATATGTGGCTTGACATTGATTTTGGCGAAGCATCCTCTGCTGCTCACAGGTGCGGGTTAGAAAAGACGGCACTTCTCTTTCTAGAAATACAAGCATCTAGAGTTGTCTCAGGGTCGCGCCGTTCATCAGTGGCTTTATATGAACCGCCGATTGAGCTCCTCCACGACATCTTCAAAAATGTGGATGACCCAGATCTGTTTTACGGAATCCAACAAAAGTCCTCCTTGGCCACAGTCATGGAAAGACTCGAGTACGAAGGTTCTGGGCTTAAAAACCTTCTATTCCAGAGTGCAGAGTATGACAGCGAGATCCAAACAGCAGGAAATGCGAATCCATTTGGAGTCTTGAGAGCTTTGAATGCCACCAATCTTCAAGGTATCGCCAATACCATGTTATCGGCTTCCAATGCAACGAAGGACGTGTCCCTTTCATCCGATAGCATGTTGCAGAGTGCAACAAGCCTGCAACAGTGGGATATACCTGTTTCTCCGTCGGATCCTTCGCCGTCTGCTACGGTTTTTCGTGCCTTCCAAGGCTTCAAAACGTCATCTTCATTTCCAGAAATTTGTGATTGCATTGACAGTTGTTTGCTAACTGCGCTCAACTCCCTGACTAAAACTGGTCGGTCTGCAATGGAGATCCGCAATGGAATGCGCGCGCTGGGTATCATGACTGAAATGCGTGATGTGATACGTACTTCATCAGGCGAGGCCATAGGCGCTGAATGGACACGCATGGTGGAGAGGAGCAACTGGCTGAAAACCGAAAGGTAATTAAATTTATCCTCACACAGACTCAAAGATGTGCAACTCGGTCTAATTATATAACAGCTACCACGAAGTGGGAGAGATATTGAGTTGGCATGAAGCTTTATTTTCATCCATTAGAAAAAGTGATATTTGTCAATCACAAATGAAAATGGACCTCGCAGAAGCACGTATACTCGAAGCAAAGGTCGTTCGACGGTCTCTGGAGTTGACAAGAATCCATGGCGTTTCACAAGCATCATTAAAATCGGCAATCAGCCTCTCGCGTTTGTCCCAGCCTTGCGCTGAACTAGGCATGAATATTGATGCAGTTGCTAAATTTGACCTGGCAAATGTTCTTTGGGACCAAGGTGAAATGACCGCATCAATCCGAATGTTACAACACCTCAAAGGACAGGGTGACTTGCACAAGCAAGCGATTCCGTTAAGTCGCTCAGAGCTACTCATCACTTTGGTAAGATTCTCAATCGGCCTCACATTCTCTGCATAATTAACTTTGTCTTTAAGGGTCATCATGTGGCTGAGGCACGCCTGGAGAAACCTGATTCAATACTCCAAGATTATCTCTCGCCCGCTGTGAAAGAACTTAAAGGTGCATCTGAGGGAGAAACTGCTGGCCGCGTATATCATGGCTTCGCAACTTTTTGCGACCAGCAACTGTTAAATACCGACGGGCTGGAAGACTTCAAGCGAGTAGAGCAGCTGAGAAATCGGAAAGAAAATGAGCTCCACGGGCTTGAGGATATGATGAAAAATGCCGAAGGCCGTGAAAAAGAGTCGCTCCGACACTTCCGCACGAAAGCCAAACAGTGGTTCGATCTCGATGATCGCGAATACCAGCGTCTGCTCAAAAGTCGAGAAGCATTTTTGCAGAGATGCTTAGAAAACTACCTCCTTGCATTGAGAGAAAGTGATACGTACAACAATGATGTACTTCGGTTCTGTGCGCTTTGGCTAGACAAGTCCAACAACAAGATCGCGAATGTGGCTGTCTCCAAGTATCTCCATGAGGTCCCCAGCTACAAATTTGCCCCGCTCATGAATCAGCTTTCTTCTCGACTACTTGATATATCTGATGATTTCCAGGAACTTCTTACTATCCTTGTGTACAAAATATGTATGGAACACCCTTTCCATGGGATGTATCAAATATTTGCCAGCAGTAAGTCGAAAGGAGGAAAAGACCCGTCTTCTCACTCTCGATTCCGCGCCGCAAACAAGCTGGTAGATCGCTTGAAAAACGACCCGGAAATGGGTTCCACATGGGTCGCTGTGCACAACATGAATATCACCTATGTCCGCTTCGCGATCGATAAGCCAGACAGCAAGTTCAAGACTGGTGCCAAAATTCCACTGAAGAAGCTTCCTACTGGGGAGCGCCTTGGACAGGATGTTACCCTCTACAAACTGCCGCCGCCAACTATGAAGATCAAGCTTCGGCCAGATCGAGACTACAGTCAAGTTCCAGCTGTTGTCAGATTTTCCTCAGAGTTTACACTTGCGTCCGGTGTCAGCGCGCCGAAGATCGTGACAGCTGTTGCAAGCAACGGTATCCGGTATAAACAACTGGTAAGTTAAGATACCTCCTTGAATATATCATTTTGCTTATTGTCTTCTAGTACAAAGGAGGAAATGATGATCTCCGCCAAGACGCGATCATGGAGCAAGTGTTTGAGCAAGTGAGCAATGTTTTGAATGACCATCAGCCAACTCGCCAGAGAAATCTGGGAATTCGAACATACAAGGTTCTACCATTGACTCTAAATGCTGGAATAATTGAGTTTGTTCCAAACACAATCCCATTGCATGACTATCTGATGCCCGCACATCAGCGGTATTTCCCGAAGGATATGAAGCCCAGTGCATGTCGCAAACACATTGGAGATGTGCAAACTAGATCCCTTGAGCAGCGAGTGCGAACGTATCGGCAGGTGACAGAACACTTCCATCCCGTCATGAAGTTTTTCTTCATGGAAAAGTTTAACAATCCCGATGATTGGTTCAGCAAGAGACTTGCCTACACCCGAAGCACGGCTGCAATTTCTATCCTAGGTCATATCTTAGGACTAGGTGATCGACATGGTCATAACATCCTGCTAGATGAGAAGACAGGGGAGGTTGTACATATTGACCTTGGTGTAGCATTTGAACAAGGACGTATTCTCCCTGTCCCTGAAGTCGTACCGTTCCGTCTGACTCGAGATCTTGTTGATGGATTTGGGATAACCAAGACAGAGGGAGTTTTTAGGCGATGCTGCGAGTTCACCTTGGAGGCCCTTCGAGAAGAATCATACAGTATCATGACAATTCTTGACGTGCTCCGCTATGATCCGCTGTACAGCTGGACTGTATCGCCTCTGCGAATCAAAAAGATGCAGGATAACCAAGACACCGCCAATGACCCACCTCTTGTTCCTGGAGTGGCGGATAAATCTACAACAAATGAGCCCAGTGAGGCTGACAGAGCCTTGACGGTTGTTGCGAAGAAATTGAGCAAAACGCTTAGCGTCACAGCTACTGTCAACGAGCTCATTCAGCAGGCTACAGATGAAAGAAATCTTGCTGTGCTATATTGTGGTATGTTATGCCCTGCATATTTCATCGGACCATGCACTAACATCAAAACTATCATACAGGATGGGCATCGTATGCTTAATCATATTGATATGCATTCCTAACAGTTCTCTTGCGACCTAGAGCGTTTTAAATATTCTGATCTGTGCCGTCCATGGTCAATGCCCTGGATCTTCCTCGCCCGTCTCCCAACTAGAGCCTTGGACATGAATCATGAAATCAACTCCAATCCTCTCCAAGATTGTCACAGAGCTTCCTTCATGCGAATGAGTCATCGAAGTTATCCTTTGTATTCCTTCAGCTTCTTTTAGCTTCACTAGGTTCGGGGTTGAAGCAAGTTCGGGCCCGACTAACACCCGAGCTTCTACTACCAGACAATGTAGCAGCGGCCCCGAGCTGGGGCTAATAGTGATGCTTTGTGGTCATACTTAAAGTCCCGCCATTTCCAATACCGCATCGTATTCTCCTTTGTTGTCAGACAAACCGCCCTCCGCAAATGCCCCAATTAAAAGTTCTTGTTGTAGGCGCATCTATTGCGGGCCCCACGACGGCGTACTGGCTCGCCAAAGCTGGAGCAAAAGTTACTGTCATAGAGCGCTTCCCAGAGCTACGTACTGCTGGACAAAATGTGGATATCCGATTATCTGGTGTCACCGTAATGCGAAAAATGCCAGGCATGGAAGTCGCTGTCCGAGCGAAAACGTGGGATCTCGATGGGATAAGCTTTGTCCGCTCTGATGGACGACCATATGGAGTTATCAAACCAAGTGGAAATCCAGACAAACAATCACTGATATCTGAATATGAGATACTAAGGGGAGATCTCGGGAAGATTCTTTACGACATGACCGTCGGGCACGAAAACATAGAGTACATTTTTGGAGAACAGATCGCCTCGATCCAGCAGGGTTCAAATGAAAAGGACCCTGTCACGGTTGAATTCACAGGAAGCTTACAGAAGGCACAGTTTGACCTTGTTGTTGCTGCCGATGGGGCGACCTCCAGGACTAGGGCCATTGGCCTTGGTTGTGGTGCTAGAGATCACACCTTTCCCCTGAACAGCTGGGCTGCTTTTTGTACGATTGACAAGGACGTCCTCGGCGGAAGCAAAGTTGGCCACGCATACAATGCTGTTGGGGGACGTTTCGTGGGTGCTGGACTCGAGCCCGGCGGTGGAAATAGAGTCGCATTTATGGGAATCAAGCCTCTGTCCGATACGAGTGGTATTCTGCCCTTCCGAGAAGCTATGAAGCGGGGAGAAGAAGCTGTCAAGGAATATGTTTACGACTATTACTATGGTGCAGGGTGGCAGTGCGAGGAAATTCTGAATTGTATGATGACATCAAAAGACTTCTACGCCAATGAGATTTTGCAAGTCAAGCTGCCAACTTTATCCAATGGACGATTTACCCTCGTTGGAGATGCTGGATATGCAGGAGGCCCTACAGGTACTGGCACCACTCTTGCGATAGTCGGCGCCTATGTGCTTGCGGGTGAAGTTTGCAAGCACAAGGGGAATATTAGGAAAGCACTAGAGAGTTATGAGACAGAGATGAGGCCCCTCATCAACAAGATGCAAAAGGTTCCTCCGCTTTTTTCAACCATTTTAGGACCACAGACGGCCTGGGGCTTATGGTTACGAAACCAAATGTTTGCTTTTCTTTGTTGGACCAGGCTCGTGGATATCATCGAGAAGTTTAACGGTGCTGCATTTGGCGAGGCTGAAAGCTATCCACTGCCTGAGTACGACTGGGCTGCATGGTGAGCCGCTAACCTTCGAAAAAATTTCATCTGGCGTTCAAGGCGATCGATTCCTTCGTTGCATAGTAATACGACCATTCCACTTTTTCCATGTTCGCGTTCGAATATTATCAGAACCAGTTGATAAATTTGTACTCAATGCCATTGGCATGAAATCAACTAATACTGTCAAAAAAAAAAAACCCTTCCTCACATGAAGTGAAGAATGAAGGGTAACATTGGCATGAGAGACTAAATCTTCAAGCTCCAAGGTTTTTCCCCATGCCTTTTTTTAGATTGGACGCATAGGTGTAGATCGCAGCATATTAATATATATAAATATGCCCTTTCAAGCTCGACTGGAAATACCTAGTCTATTCAACATAACTCAACAAGCGGTTATCACGGTAATTCATTCAATCTCATGTCATAAACGTAACGCATTAACTCAACGGTCTTCCGTATGTAAATCCGAAGTCCACTTTCAACGCCCCAGTATGCAGTGCTTTCAAATCGATATGTATCAGTAGAGCGGATTATGCTTTGATGGGTTGAATAGCATTTCGCTTCTTCGTCGTCAGCTTGAGCTGGAGGGGGATCAGGCTTCGTCGAGGCCCAGCAGCTTCAATCCGAGTGAGTGGTTTGCGACACACAGGGCATGTGCCCTTAATTTGTTTAGGTGAATCACCTCTCCCTTCATCAGATCGGTTTAAACATTCAATGATGCATCGGTGGCAGAAAAGATGACCTATGGTATGATGCTGGTCAGCAAAAATTGAAGGGCGAGGCAACTTTTAAAGAAACATATACTAAACCATTGGGATCTTACCACAAACTGTACTTGTTGCATCCTCCGGTGTATCCATGCATATGGGGCATTTGTATGCTCCTAGTATTGAATGTGTTTTATCTTCGTCCTTTGACTGCTGGCCTTTGATGGCGTCCTCATGCTGTTTAGCTAACGTTCTGGCAAGAGGGGAATGGGCATCTGGGTCAGTCAAGTCAATGGATTCGATTTCCTCGTCCTGAAGTCCGGGCGACACTGGAATATGTGACCTTTCCCCACTATGTCGGCGCTTAGTTCCACGAGGTGCTCTGACAGATGATGGCAAAGGATAAGCCGAAGTGGAGGTAAGATCAACGACAGAATCCGTGCGACTCATTGTGTATTGGGTGGGAAGATGTGAGAGAGGCTTCTTTCTAAACAAGAATGTTCAAGTTAGTCGGTGAGAATGAGGCGACGTAAAAGACAAGGGTCTGGAGGAAATACCTAGCCAGTAAGCAACAGCTGCAGCAACGAACAAGTTCAAAGGCGATTAGACTGATGATTAGCGATTGTTATCGTGGCGATCGATAAGCTGCCGGAACATAATTAGTCCGGGTTCCGGACATGACGCTCATCTCGCGATAGGCAAGCGATAATGCAGATTGGAAAAGCAAGGACCAAATTGTCTCTCACACCCTGTCTAGTGCAGCCCAGGGCTGCAGTATCTTTGACGATATAATGACCTGATTCTGCCTCAAGAATCATTCTATGCCAAAAAAAAAAAAATGTTATCCTGGCATTCCTCCTGCACTCCTTATTCCAGGGGGCTAGTGAGGTCTGCGTGCTTGCAGTTGCGCCCAGCGCCGATCCACTCGCAGCTGTGGAAATTGTCACAAAATGCGCAGCTTTGGAGACAATACAGTACCACTATCAATAGCGAATCGCTACCTAAAAAGTCTCTTCAAGGTATGTGGCTCGTCGCGTTTGTATCAGAGCTGCGCCTGGTACGACCGTCCCACTAACCGTTTTTAAGTCCCCGCGTCCCCTAGGTTCAACGAAATCGGTGTCCAGCAGCTGAGTGACTATGTGCATCCTCAAGTATTCCCCGGAAAAGGCCGGATTCCAGACCCGGAGCTCGTTGCTTTATCTAAGGATCATTTGGCCAGACATGACCTGCTCGGAAAGTCCCAAACAGGGGGAACGCCAGTCGCCTTTGACTTGCCACCACTGCAAGGACAAACCCTTGACGAACATTTTTATAAGCTTGGAATGGATGCCTCAGAACCCTACCTTAGCTTCGCGAAACACTACGCAACCGTGAACTGTCCAGCGCAACCCCGCAAATGGGTGAAGCGTAGCGGATGGACGAAATACAACCCAGATGGCTCATCAGAGCCTGTGGATGCGCCTGACGAATCAATGCTCACGTTTGACACGGAAGTAATGTACAAGGATAATTCATTTGCGGTGATGGCCTGTGCTGTGAGTCCAACTACTTGGTACGCCTGGATCTCGCCATGGCTTCTGGGCGAGACGGAAGAAAAGATCCACTTAATACCGCTGGGCGATCCATCGAAGCCTCGCATAGTTGTTGGTCATAACATTGGATACGATCGAGCTCGAGTGATGGAGGAATATGACATGCGTCAGTCCCAGAACTTTTTCGTTGACACAATGTCACTACATGTAGCAGTGAATGGCATGTGTTCTCAACAAAGACCGACGTGGATGCGCCACAAAAAGAATAAGGATCTTCGCGATAAAATTGCGAGCGAGCACAATTCCATGGAATTAGCTTCATTGCTCGAGAACAACATGCTCAGGGAGGAAGAAGAAGAGTTGTGGGTTGGGCGCAGCTCGGTCAATTCCTTGCGAGATGTCGCAAAATTTCATTGTGATGTAACCATAGACAAGGCCCAGAGAGATTTCTTTGGAGAGCTTGATAGGGAGTCGCTTTTGACAAAACTAGACGAACTCCTGGATTATTGTGCCGCTGATGTGGCCATTACCCACCGTGTGTATCGAAGGGTGTTCCCTAATTTTCTTGAAACTTGTCCTCATCCTGTGAGCTTCGGTGCTTTGCGACACCTTTCTTCGGTCATTCTCCCCGTTAATCAGACATGGGAAGAATACATCACCAAAGCCGAAGAAACATATCACAAACGACTCGACGACGTTCAGCGAAAATTGGTTGAACTGTGCAATGAAGCCTTGAAAGTCAAGGAAGAACCGAAGACTTATACAGATGACCCTTGGTTACAGCAACTGGATTGGTCTGGCCAGGAAATCAAAATGGTCAAGGGAAAGAAGAAGGGTGATCCTCCACGACCAGCGGCACGACAGAAGAAGCCTGGGATGCCCAAATGGTACAAGGACCTGTTTCCCTCAAGCAACGCAGATATCAATCTGACTGTTCGAACTCGAATCGCACCTATTTTACTTAAGCTATCTTGGGATGGATATCCCCTAGTTTGGTCCGACAAGCATGGGTGGACATTCAGGGTTCCTCGCGAACAAGTGAAGAAATATGAAAATCAGCCTGTTGTACTTTGTGACATGACCGAAGAAAAAATCGAAAAGTTGCGAGACGATAGGAAGAACACCTACTTCAAAGTTCCACACAAAGACGGACCCCAGGCTCGATGCACAAACCCCTTGGGTAAAGGCTACATGCAATATTTCGAACGTGGGATTCTGTCATCTCAGTTTGAGCTAGCAAAGGAAGCTTTGGACATGAATGCTTCCTGCTCCTACTGGATTAGCGCTAGAGATCGGATCATGAGTCAGATGGTAGTCTACCAAGACCAAATTCAAAAGGAGAATATATCCAATGAAAGTGAGGATCGTGTGGGGTTTATCTTACCCCAGGTAATACCCATGGGGACAATCACTCGTCGCGCCGTGGAAAACACCTGGCTCACAGCCAGTAATGCTAAAGGCAATCGCGTTGGCTCCGAACTCAAGGCGATGATCAAGGCCCCATCAGGATATTCGTTTGTAGGCGCTGATGTTGACTCACAAGAACTATGGATTGCCAGTTTGGTTGGAGATGCCTCTTTTCAGATACACGGAGGTAATGCCATTGGATTTATGACCCTAGAGGGCTCTAAAGCCGAAGGCACCGACTTGCACTCTCGTAGTGCGCAGATCTTGGGTATCTCTCGAAATGATGCAAAAGTGTTCAACTATGGGCGCATTTACGGAGCAGGTGTCAAGTTTGCTGCCACTTTACTCCGGCAATTCAACCCGTCCTTGACTGAGCGTCAAACACAGGAGACGGCAGCCAATCTATACAAGGAGACCAAGGGAATGCGTACCTCACGTCGCCTCCTTAGCGAAACACCGTTCTGGCGAGGCGGCACTGAATCCTTTGTGTTCAATAAGCTAGAGGAATTTGCCGACCAAGAAAGACCGCGGACGCCCGCTCTCGGCGCTGGCATTACTGAAGCACTCATGCGTCGCTTCATTAATAAGGGCAGCTTCATGACTTCTCGTATCAACTGGGCAATTCAATCATCTGGAGTTGACTACCTTCATCTTCTGATTGTTGGCATGGACTATCTCATCAGACGTTTCAACATCCAAGCTCGTTTGGCCATTACAGTCCACGATGAAATTCGTTACATGGTCAAGGATGAAGATAGATATCGTGCGGCCCTAGCGTTACAAATTGCCAATGTCTGGACGCGTGCTATATTCTCACAGCAAGTGGGCATTGACGACCTTCCCCAATCTTGCGCTTATTTTTCTGCCGTTGATGTCGATCATGTGCTACGAAAAGAAGTTGACATGGACTGCGTGACGCCTTCTCATCCTCATAAGATACCCCACGGCGAAACTTTGGACATCGTCCAACTTTTGGACAAAGATAAGCAAGCTTTCTTGGATCCTTCCATCACACCGGCCAACCCACCCTGCCCCGAGAAATACGCCTACGAGCCGCGCGAGTCAATCATGTCGACTCTTCAAGCCTCCAATGACGTCTCTTTGATCAAAGCTCAAATAACCAAGGATGATAAGGAACTACGAGAGATCATCAAACAGAAAACAAATTCTACCGCCACTCTGAAATCTTCAACTTCCCGCTCTTCCTCAGTGAAGCCCCAGGGCAAAGCCAACTCCTGGGCTTCGGCGGAACCTCAGCGTGCGGTCTTGATGGACATGGAGACTCCTCTATATTCCGATTTTCGAAAATCACCTCGAACTCCTATCCACGGAGGCAGACAACCCCAAGTAGGGTTCGACCGGCCAACTTGGAAACCTCGACCATTTGCTCGCGCATAAAACTGTTGTAGATTATGACCTTCTTTTCCCCACAGATTTCCTTTCTTCTATATTTGCTCTTACTAATCTTACCTGTATCTAAATGTCTTCATATCTCTGTTCAAATACTGGGTGGTTGGATGTCTTATGCGGTGCGCACTGGGAACAGCATTGGGATGGCGTTGCAGTGATCGTTGTGATGATTGATACTGTACAAATTCAAAATTTTCAAGCTCTTCAATATTTATCCAAGATTGATTTCTGTAAATGCGTGTATAGTAGCCACTCAGGCTCCAGATACCCCAGAAAAACATCGCCTCAAATTAAGTTCGAAGGCTTTGCGGGGGAAAAACTGGGGATCGGGGATATTTGCCTATTGCACCATGAACGGCAAGTATCCCCGTTGCGGGGTATGTACCTGGTGGATCTGTAAAATACATAATGATTTAAAACCCAAGTTAGGCGACCGACGAGGAAAAATCGCCTATTATTAGCATCTTTGAGCATTTTAACATTATCTTCTCTGCAGACGAAAAGCACTATGCCCTTTACAAGCATGAGCCCATGGTGGGTGCAACAGTCCCGGAATGAGAACGCACTTTTTACCAATCATGGGTGCAATCGAGCAAAATCATGATGCATGCTAATAATTCCATGCGATTATTCATAGTCACACTTGCCGAAGTGAGAAACTCTTTTGAATCAGTTTCAATCTATCGAATTAACGTGATTCTTCCAGGAAGACACCTGAAATGTAACCATTACTGACAACCCCTGTTGATCCCCCTACATGGACTTGACTTACAAAGTCTAGGCGATGGAAAAAAGCCTACATGTGGGAGATGCCAGCGACTTAAAAAAAAGTGCGAGTTCCCAGGGCTAGTGATTAAAAATGCCGCCGAGGGCCAATTCGCCGATGACCAGCCCTGGCTCCGTATATCGAGCTCAAGTCAGTCATATTTTCTGGCCGATCTTCTATATCCGGCTTACAGTGTAGCAATCTTCCTCACCTTTACTAATGCTCAAGTTCATCCAGGATTTCAATTTGTTGATGAATCTATCGATCTCGCAAATTATTATGGTCATTTCGAATCACTTTTATTCCCTACGCCGAGCTTCCCCCATAATGGGTCCGCTGAAACTGAAGCTGGGTCTACGCCCTCCACAGATAGCCATACTTCAGTACAGTCGCCTGTACTATATGCTTCAGATGAGCTGAATCCATTTACACAGGAAAGCTCGGTCTCAAATTGGACCGATCTATGTCTCCAATCAGATCTGGATCATCCTCATAATCTGGAGAGTACGCCGACAAGACATGAAGATCCCTTCCCTGCAATTGCCTCGTCACCAGACTTTCTACCTGATATCTTCAATGAAGAAGTCAAAGAAGCATATCTTATGAGATACTTTATTGAGGAACTTGCACAATGGGTAAGCCCCCGCGATACTTCTTACCGTCGTGTAAGTCTTTCAATTGATGGTTTCTTCTAGTTTGACTCCTGTGATTTAGACAGACACTTTGCTACGGTCGCTCCACACAGAGCATGTGGTTGTCCGGCTCTTCTTTATGCCATATTCTCAGCATCTGCCCGGCATATAAGTCGAAGGAATGATCTTGAAGCCAAAAGCAAAATGCCCATGCAAAAATTAAGACCAAATATAGGACCCGAAGTTGCCCTTGAATATCAAAATCTATGTATCTCGCATCTAATGGCTTTATCTGGTGATGATTTTGAAGTTCAAGATGAGAACCTTTTGGCAGCATCTGTCATTCTAAGATTCTACGAAGAATTAGATGGTAATATGCCCCATTTCTCTCACCTCTCCCCACCACCTCTCGTTTATTTTTCAATTTCGTGTGTTGATGCTTTTGTGATAAAAGCGCCACTTGTTGGGGCCGATGACGAGACCTATCTCCAAGGTACTCTTTTCTTCCTGGCCGCACAAGCCGAAGAGGCAACGCAAACCCGCGGTCTCCGGAATGCTGCCTTCTGGGTCGGAATTCGCCAAAAGATCCACGCAGCTTTTATTCAGCAGCGGTGTATTCACTTTGATTTCCGCTGTTTTGATGGCTCGCATTACAAGACGATACAACCTGCAGACGATTCTACATGGGCTAACCGAATAGTTTTACATTGTGCTGAAATCTTAGCCTTTTGCTACGGAAACGAGGGCCAAGGAATAGAACGTTACAATCGACTTATCAAATTCAGCATAGAGTGGGATTCCTCTAAACCGACGAGCTTCAATCCCATATATTACCAAGCGCCCGATAGTAAGAAGAAAGAGGTATTTCCTCAGATATGGTTTCTCGGCGACTGCCACGGTATGAACATTCTGGGTTACTATTCACGATGGAATTCATTATGCATTCTCCAGAAGTTACTTACCAGGGACAACATAGTGACTGCGATTCAACATTGGCATCTTGCCCAAATTCTTCTCGCAGCGTTTGATCCACGAGTTCCTCGCATGGGGCCAAAGCAAAAGAAAGCAGTCTCAGAAATAGAGGTAATCATTTTTCCCAGATCATCAGATCTGTGCATCTTGCTGACGGTAATCTTAGTGTAAGATTAAGAACAATGTGTTCAGTCTGTGTGGCATTGGATTTTCAAATAAGACAGCACCTGGGCCCATAACCGCATGTATGGGAGTTTCTATGTGTAAGGGTACAGTAATCCAATAATGATATCGATAAATACTAATCATCCCAATGAATAGGTGGTGATAGAGTTACGGATAGATTCGAGCAAGAGGCTTTACTAGACGTGTTAATTAAAACGGAGGAACTGCAGGCTTTGTCCACAAAAAAGGCGCAACATCAACTAAGAGACGCATGGGACTGGAATGAAATATAGGAACATTTGAAATATTTACAGAAATTCTTCTATAACAAGATGAACATTGAACTATGTAGAATAAAGCAAGCCTTGATGGCTGGGCTTGTTCTTTAAAGACATGAGAATATCCAGTGGTATCATCTCGGATAACCTATTAAATAACTCACTGGTCTGATATAGTTTCAGATACAATGTCGACCTTCTTCTTTTTGAAGTCCCTCGCCGAGACGTTGTTCTTGAAGAGAATATCCATCTCGGCGAATGTGCGATTCTTAGTCTCCGGAAGGCGGAAATAAGCCCAGATAAAACCAATTCCCATAACACCACCAACGAAGAATCCGCTCTTTGCTCCCCAATTCCAGGAGGCATTTTGAACCATATGAGGAATTAATTGACCATAAACAAGAACTCCAACGTTGTAAACTGCACGGGCGAGAGCAACGCTTTTCGTGCGAAGGAAGTTCGAAGGGATCTCGGTGACGATAGTGTAGATGATCGGGCCGATGGTAATGAAGAGGACAAAATATTGAATCAGAAGAATGCTGCCAATTCCATATCCAATATTAGGATGCGTACTAATGCTCGGAATTCCTAGGAAGCCGATGAGGAATGTGGTCAATGTTAAAAATGCAGTGCCCGTCAACAGTAGCGTACGACGACCAGTCTTCGGGACCAAGAACCATGCGATGAACACTCCAATAATGGCTAGTGCATATTCGCCCATGCCAAAGTCAAAAGATGCCGCTGAAGTGAGCCCAGCCTGTTCCAAAAAGTAGACAATATAGGAGACAAGTGGGGCGCATAGCTCTTGAATAAGATAGACAAACACCGTGATCTCCGTGCGACGGAGGTTCACTCCCTTGAACAAATCCCAATAGCTGCTAGTTGCTTTCATTTCGTTTTCAATTTTTACTGTGTGTTCCATCATTGCAACAGTGTCTTCGATTTCGGCTTCCGAACTTTCCTTAGAGCGCAGACGATGTAGTACCTTTCGTACATCCTCGGTTCGGCCTTTGCGAGTAAGCCACCATGGAGACTCAGGAGCGAAGAAGATTCCGATGGCAAGAGGAATAGGAAGAGTCCATTGGAGAGCGAATGGAATTCGGTAAGCCCATTGTCCACTTGATGATAAGAAAGCACGCAAGACACCGGTGCCGAGAAGATATCCAACACTCCAACAAAGCGAGACTAACATCGTGAGATATGGCCGCAGAACATTGGGGCATACCTCGGCCGCGTATGTAGTTGATAGAGTCTGGAAAACACCCCATGGTACACCCAGTAGAATCTCAGCTCCCATATACATGTAGATGCTGGTGGCGAAGAATTGAAGAAAGATGAATGCCATCATCAGGGTGAGGCATACTATCATGACCCAGCGGTAGCCAATCCAGTCAGCGACAAAACCATTGATCAAAAGACCAATGATTTCACCTGCATTAACACCATTGCTAATCCCAGACTGTATGTCGGCGGGAATTTGATAGGAGCCGTCGCTCTGCAGTTCGCCGTATCGCTTTTGGAAGGCAGGGAAGGCAAAGAAACCGCTTACGAAGGCATGGTCAAAACCTTCCATTACTAGGGCCAAAGAGAACCATACCGACCAGAACACTGCTCTAGGATACTTTCGAATACCTTCACGAAGGGTCATTCCATGTTCATCGTCAGTCGCTCTCTGGGCTCCCTTCAAATTGTCGGCGGCGGCGGTATAGTTTTCTTCATCTTTGTCGTGAATCACAGTGGTAGTAGATTTATCAGCAACATCCTCCTGGTGCTCGGCCATTTCGCAAGTTTGAACAGTAATGATAGAGAACAGTGTGATAGAGGAATGGTCAAATTCACACCTCTCGACAAGCCTTCTGTAGAATGCTTATGTGGTATAAGAGATGACTCTCAACGAAGCTTTCTCCCTACTCCGCATCCCCAGATTATGTGGGGAAAAAGATTTCTGGGGAAGCCTTGGATAGCTTACTCCGCTCCTCTCATAGTAATACGGGCTATCAATCAACCGAAAACATTGTATAGTTAATGCTGATCCGGAACCACCTATACCGAGCCCTAGAGCATTTAGCCGGAAAGAAGGATAGAATGAGGGGGAAATATGCTTTATGGCACCACTAGCTCCATCTGCAATCTTAGTGGAACGGCCTCACTTCGGCTATTGGATACCTTGCTTACACTGATCTCGTGCTCGAACCCACTAGTCTCGCATTTGGGAATTCATTTTGCCTATAACTGGGTGTGCGGGCTGATCCCCCGTGCCAATGAGCAATTGCTTCCAATCCCATTTGCGCCCCCGCATTGGTTGTTTCCAATCTCAAGCCCTGACAGTAAGTTTAATTGCCTGAGAATTTCAGCAATTTGCGGGCTCGGTTGTTCACAAGTCGTAACCCTTCGCTTTGCCGAGAAATCATGTCGTCTCATAATCTGCGATGGCTGAATAGGAGTGGCCCCCATTCTCTGCAACATGGCGCTTCGTTTGGAATGCCTTGGCCCCAAGGTCTATATTTTCCTGGTCAGACATTTGTCATTGACAATGGAGACAATCAATGGTCTTTGGACTCCAGGGAGATTTCTTATTGGGCTGATGGATCTCTCCAATGGACTGCCCATTCATTATCTGGGGATATCGATTACAGCGATCAATGCGAAATCAGGGGTGCACCCTACCCGAAAGATCCCCTGGAAAAGATAATCATTAACTATCAAGGCTCCAAGATTTCAGTCAAAACACAAATAGGACTGCATTTGAAGCTTACCGAGCCTGGTAGTCCGTCAATTTTAGAGACGCTAGAAGTGAATGGGCAGGTTATTTGTTCCAATGCCACTGTGGTGGCCTCTATCAGTGGGGTGCCTCATAAGACTCGGGTTGACGCGGTCGCGGTCGAAAACAGCACTTTTAGCAGGGTAGTCATCAAAGTGTCTGGTGCGGTTGAAAGCGCAGGTAAATCGCATCTACCTTTTGATATACGCTTTTACATCTACTCCAATACCTCAACACTCCGAATGGTCCACTCTTTCGTCCACGACTTGGATTCAGATAACCCGCTGACATCACTTGGGCTTCGATTTACCATTCCATTTGGGCAAACTGAGCTATACAATCGTCACATTCGCTTGGGCGGTTCGAATGGAGGAATTCTTCGAGAAGAAGTTAAAGGGCTTACAGGTCTGCGCCACGGGCCTACTACTCAGAATCGAGTCGACCAAGCAGCTGGACACCCCGTCCACTTGAATGAGAATGAGTGGACAAGAACAAAACTTGCTAAAGGGTTATCCTACATTCCATCCTGGGACTCATATTCCCTCACTCAACTTTCATCGGATGGCTTCACAATTAAAAAGCGAACAAAACCAGGATGTTCCTGGGTTAAGGTCTCCGGTGGTGGTCGAGCAGATGGGACTGCCTACGTGGGATCAGCTCATACAGGAGGGTTAGCAGTTGGCATGTCTGACTTCTGGGAGCGATATCCCACCCAGGTAGATTTGGATGACCTGGCATCCGATCAAGGAACAATAACTATTTATCTATACTCGCCTTCGGCCGGACCTTTGGAAACCTCGCCTTATCACGACGGACTTGGCATGGATACATATGAGCAGCAACTAGAGGGTTTGAACGTCACATATGAAGATTTTGAACCTGGGTTTGCTTCTGCAAATGGAATCGGGCGAACAAACCAGTTCTTCATAAAACCATTCGTCTCAAATCCATCAACCAAGGAGTTCAATAACTTCTCATCTTTAGTGCGAGAGCCCCCTCGATTAGTCGCCGCGTCTGCACACATGTACTCCGCCGGGGTGTTTCATGGATGCTGGTCCCCCATGGCCTCAGTGACAGGGGGTGAGTCTACTACCAAGGAGGCCCAAATTGAGTCAAATCTGGAAGCACTGTTTAATTTCTATCACGGGCAAGTTGAGCAGAACAGATGGTATGGCTTTTGGGATCATGGTGATGTGCAGCATACTTATGATGTCTATCGACATGCCTGGCGATATGATGTTGGTGGATTTGCATGGGATAATTCAGAGCTCTCTACAGATCTATGGCTCTGGCTGTATTTTCTTCACACGGGAAGAGCCGATGTCTTTAAAATGGCCGAGGCCATGACGAGACATACCGGGGAGGTTGACGTATACCATGCTGGGAAGTTCAAGGGCTTCGGCACTCGACATGGTGTCCAGCATTTCAGCGATAGTTCAAAGCAACTACGAATATCAAATGTGCTATATCGACGCATTTATTTTTATCTTACTGGTGACGAACGCACGGGGGACCTCATATCCGAACTCCAGCAATGCCAAAACACTTTGCTGGCTTTGGACTCTCATCGAAAAGTTCAGAAACACGCTGATATACCTGAAGGATTTGCCATGACAAATATTGGACTAGACTGTGGCCCCCTCGCTTCTGCGTGGCTTACTGCATGGGAGCGACGGTCGGAAGGATGGGAGCATTCCAGAGATCTGTTGATCAAACTCCTTGAGGGGATTGCAAATCTTAAACATGGAATCGGAAACAATGCGATTTTGCTAAACCCCAACACAGGCGACATACGGGAATGTCCACCTCCAACTCCCGAGTGGGCTATTTCTCATCTTTCTATGCTGTTCGGCTTCCCAGAAATCTTTGCTGAACTGATTCACTATGCCCGGGCTCAGTATTCGGATACGGTGTCAAATTTCATCAAAGTCTACCTTTCGTATTGTCGCGCGTACAATGGAGGACCTAAAATCCAAGTACAAGAGTTCGGCTTTGAGTTCCCTGCTGACGCTACGTGGCGACAAAGCCATTCGACCCTCACAGCTTTTGCAGGGGTTGAACAAGACAGAGAAGATCTTTGCCGAGAAGCTTGGAACCAGTTCTTCAATACCGATGGCTATAGAGCCGATCACGGCTGGAAGATTCTGCAAACGTCCCCTCCAGAATATTTTACCGATGGCGAGGAAGCGGTGTGGGTGACTACAAATGAGGTTGCTCGCTATGGTGTATCTGCAATTTCGAACCTGGCAAGTATCAGGAAATATCTGGCGTAGATACCAAACAGTACCTTTAAAGTTCAGTTAGAGAATCAAATTCTTGCATCGGCATAAACATGAACGTTTTGGTAGAAAATAATCTTTCCTTTCACGTTGTCTCCAATGTTCCTGATACTAGTTCTTGGCGAGTTTTCTATCTTATCCATCAATCATCGGCCGGTTAAATAGTTCGGGTCTACTTAGCCCGCAATCCAGATTCTGCTTCCAAGCGAGAATTAGAATCCTAGCTGATATGGAGACATGGACCCTCGTTTTAGCTCCAACTAGGATTACGTGGGGTGTTAGAACAGCTGGGGATGCGGGGATTGTTCTGATTGATGGGAAAACTCCACGCATCAAGCCTCGTGGGGGCAATCCATTTTCTTGGCTTGAGGGGTATATTGGGCTTGAGAATTAAGTAGGATCGGGAAATTGAACAACGAAGGGGTCATGTCAATTGATCTCATACCCATCAAATTGCAAGATTTTTTTGATTTTAAAGGTCCTTTGCGAGCAAGAGTCAATCTCAACATTGCAGGGAAATGGCTCCGACGAAGTATGCTGTTGTGGGCACTGGAGGCCGTGCCGGTTTCTTTTACAGTGCCATAGTGAAGGACTTCAAAGAAAGTGCGACGTTGGTAGCCTTTTGTGACACAAATCAAACTCGCATGGATGTCGCCAATTCTCGAGTTGAGGAGTTAGGCCTGGCAAAATTACCAACCTACAAAGCTGCCCATTTTGATCAGATGATTGAAGAAACCCAACCCGATGTGATTATTGTGACAACAATCGACCGAGCACATCATCAATACATTATTCGGGCGATGGAACTGGGCTGCAACGTTTTGAGCGAGAAGCCAATGACAGTCGATGAGAATAAATGCCAGTTGATCCTAGATGCTGTCAAGGAACACAAGCGGCAACTTCGCGTCACATTTAACTACCGGTATGCACCTCACAATACCAAGGTTCGCGAGTTACTCCTAGACGGTACGATTGGCAAGGTCACTTCAGTGCACTTTGAATGGCTTCTGAACACTAGACATGGTGCGGATTATTTTCGTCGTTGGCACCGGGATAAGCGAAACAGTGGAGGTCTTCTGGTCCATAAATCAACCCACCATTTCGACCTTGTGAACTTCTGGCTAGGAAGTCGTCCCTCCACGGTCTTCGCACAAGGTGATCTCAAGTTCTACGGGAAAGAAAATGCCGAGGCTCGAGGTGAAACGAAGTTTTACTCCCGAGCACATGGAAGTTCGGCGGCAGCCAATGATCCTTTTGCACTTCATATGGAAGAGCACCCCCAGCTCAAAGCTATGTATCTTGACGCTGAGCATGAGGATGGCTACTACCGTGATCAAAGCGTCTTTGGCGATGGTATCAACATTGAAGATACCATGGGAGTGTTGGTGAGCTATCAGTCAGGAGCGATTATGACATATAGTCTCAATGCGTACTGTCCGTGGGAGGGATTCCGAGTCTGCTTCAACGGAACCGGTGGCCGATTGGAGATGGATGTTCTTGAGGAATCCTATGTCAATGCTGGTGGAGAGCAGAGCAAAGAAGGTGCCATCGCACATACTAAAATCACGGTGCATCCTATGTTTGCATCCCCTTACGAAGTTGAAGTTATTGAAGGTGAAGGAGGACATGGAGGTGGAGATCCCATTCTTTTGAATGATCTTTTTGGCACACCCGTCCCAGATCGCTTGAATCGTGCAGCATCTCATGTAGATGGTGCGATGTCCATCTTGACGGGTATTGCTGCCAACAAGGCGATTCGCACTGGTCAAGTCGTGCAGGTGAAGGATTTAGTCCAGTTTTAAGATAAACCATCAGTGCATCAGATTTGTAGACTTAATATTTGAGACCAACCTTCTTCAATTCTTTCCAAGATTCCCGGGGCTGAAAATTCAAGTTCCAGACATGCTAGTAGTAGAGGTGAGCCACGCCTGCGACTAGTACCAGCCTGAGGTACTACTAGGCAGTACTAATTATATAAATTAGGTCTATTGAAATGTTTTGAGAATCTTCGTTGAACTTCAAGTTGTTACTATGGGACACATGTGCATAATTTAAATCAATGTTTCTAAATGCAGACATAACCCTGAGTCACGACACTGAAAGCGCCCAATAATGAACAGTCAAATGGGGGCAGCCCGCAGGATGCTGCAGGATGTGATCTGATAATGATAAGCTCTAGTGGAGAAAACCCTTGGAGAAGCTTATCACTCTCTATTGCCAAGCTCACGGACGGGACGCGCAAATGGGGCTGTGCACCTCCTTCTTTTCCCACTTCGCTTGTTTGATGTTGGTGGACAATGGCACTTAATTAGTGATCCTGTTGTACCTTGACAGAGTGGCGGATCGGCTGTGGCACAGTCTGGCTCAAAAGGCCAGTCACTTCCCTGGTTCTTCACCCACACCACCTTCTTCCACGTCATTTCCCCGCAAATAAAAATGCCTGCTGCCACCGACGGGCCAATCTACCGGTGACAAAGGACATTCAGGATCCTTTAGCAAAGACTTTCCCCCTGTTTCTTGGATTTGATGACCATCCGCTGGACTATTGGGGGCAAAGTGTTCTAAGTTAAGCCAATGCCAACGACAAGCTTTCCCAAGTGATACCACGCGGCGCGCAGCAACCTCCGTGATGAGTGTTCATTCACTCGACTATGCGCAACCCAATGCCATGCGCCTCGAACCCCTTCCGAATATTGATCTTGAAGCCGGAAATCACCCACCCGCATCTCCCAATTCCCAGGTCTCACCGTCGAGAAAAGATGGGTCCATAGCAGACGGGTTCACCACAGCCGCCGCGCGAATTAATTCCACCGACACAACGAAACGTCGAACGCGACGATCCAATACTGCGAGATCTTACCGACCGGAAGGGTTTGCACAAGAGTCAACATGGCAACCCGGAACAGAACCTGGAATTGATCCGACAAAACCTCTCCCCTTATACAGCTCGGAATGGGCATCAAATGTGCCCGGTGATTTGCATCGGCGATGCGAGATCACAGTCGTGGACTTCTCACAGCACGAAATGCGACAGTATGAGTTGGATAACGAAACACTCGAACAATTCCTTGAGCGAGAGCGAGAACCATGGGTCCAGTGTCGCTGGATTAATGTGAACGGACTAAGCTGGGATGTCATTAAAATCCTGGGAAATCATAAAGGATTGCATCGATTGGCCATTGAAGATCTGGTTCACACAACAAATCGGACCAAAGCAGACTGGTATTCCGATCATGCTTTTGTCGTCCTGTCACTGCAGAAACTGGTTAAACTACAAGAGGAAAAAGATGATTCCGACGACGAAGAAATTCCCGATCGCAGCTTCAAGGAACGAAGCAACTCCGTCGCAAGCGATAAGAGCTCCGTTTCTATCAAAAGGGCAACGAAGCGGCGTGTTGTTCTGGATGCCCTTAAAGATATTTTCCGGTCGAAACGCCCTTCGAGTCGCGAGGGCCAAGAAAGGCAAACTGTTGGGGCTAGTGTTCGTCCCGGGCCACGCAGACACTCGTCAAAACACACCTCTCAATTTGGGGATCTTTCCGCGCCTAAGGGAGCTCCTGCTAAAACCCTTCAGCGATATCGGGGAGGTCCGAATGAAGGCCGAATCGAGTTCATGGAGCGTCATGCTGCGTTGGCATCGAAGAACCTATGTGTCACGCTCGAACAAGTATCAATCTTCTTACACGCCGACAACACCGTTACATCCTTCTTTGAAACAAGCGCCGATGATATAGAGGCTCCGATTGTCAGGCGTCTAAGCTCCCCCGAGACAATTCTGCGACAGTCATGCGATGCCAGCATGCTACTTCAAGCTATTCTGGATGCAGTCATTGACCTTGCTATCCCGGTAACTATGGCATACCAAGATGCTATCGGTGACCTGGAACTGGAGGTTTTGACTGATCCAGATATTGACCAGTCAAAGAGTTTGTACATTCTTACTTCGGAAATTGCGGTTCTGCGAAATGCCATGCAGCCTATTGTCGCTGTAATAAACGCGCTGCGCGATCATCGATCTCAGCCAGTTGGTACACCTGGCCTCGGAATCGTTCGCCACAGTCCCCAGAATCACAACCAATTCGACCCCATAGACGATTCTGTCGATGGTCAATCACAACCCCATCTGCAAATTGCGTCACCAAATTTGAAGAGCGCTGGAGGCTCAACTGTGACCATAAGCTCCATGTGCCACACGTACCTCGGGGATGCCCTAGATCATTGTATAACTATTGTTGAAGGCTATGACCAAATGCGACGTGCTGCAGACAACATGATTGATCTCATCTTCAATACAATTGGTAGGTGCATGATGCCAAGTTGGAAGATGTCGCTAATTTCTCTTCAGGTGCCTACCAAAATGAGAGCATGAAGCAGTTGACCCTTGTCACTTGCTTATACCTTCCTATGACCTTCTTGACAGTAGGCAACAAGCACGATTCCAAGATCCTTGAGTGAGACATCTGACACCGAAACTTAGGGATACTTTGGAATGAACTTCAATTATTTGTCTGGCCTAAACAATGGCGACTCGTGAGTACTCGATGGCTGATCAAACTACAACCGGACAGATGCTAACAAGCCATTTAGTTATTTTTGGAGGATCGCAATCCCATTTGTTTTTGTGACAACTTGCTTGCTGATGTAAGTTTCCATCTATTCCCAAGGTTTCCGTTGAAGACAAAACTGACGTCAAATCTAGGCGTGATAAAATTCAACGTTACGCTGTCATGCTTGCTCAAAAGCGTCTTATTACGAGCTCAAGAAAACAACACCAAGAGCAGAAAAGGAGGTAATGGAGGTGATGGAGGTGATGGAGTTGATGGAGGTGATGTGATATTTTTGACTCTTTGGCTCTTTGTATATTTATTATAGCCTTCGACTGTGACAGTCTTGTAACCTACACATACTATACATTTTTTAAATTATACACCACCAAGCGCAATGAACCGTGACTAGATGTTTTTCTGACGGAAGGCCCAGTAAGCCTTCCAAGGAAGTCTCCAATCTGAGCGCAGCAACTCAGGACGAAAGACGTCGAAATCATACTCCTGCAGCCGATCAAGCCACAGCCGTGTTCCAATAGCAGGCATGAAAACACCAAATGCCCTGTTCACCTCGTCAAGAGGCGATTCACGAGTCATACTCTGGTTATCGTATTCGTGTCCTTCTTCTCCCTCATGCTCAAACTCATGTCCAACATCTTTGCCCGCTCGGAGGTTACTCAGCATCTGTTGCGCAGTAATCAAATGATCACTAGCTCTTGTCGCAACAGTAAAAACCGCATCGCGCAGACCCTCAGCATCTGCACCACGTCTCAAGACTTCCTCCTCTTTAACACCGGCTTGTGCCATTATATCCAGAGGAAGCATCACCGCGCCCTGTCTAGCACCACCACTTAAGCCCAAAGTAGCCGCACCCCCACCATGAGGCGACTGCGCTTGTGGCGCTGGGAAGGCAACCAAAGGCAGTCCACGTAGTACAGCAGCGATTCCAACTGCTTTGCCAATATGCGAAGCTACATGGTCCGCCGTTACAGATGTCATCGGTAGCGCGGCCAATGTCAGGTACATGAGGGTTGAGTAGGTATTTTCGGCGTAGGATTCGAGGGCAGCGATATTGGGATAAGGATCGTTCGTGAGGGTGTTTTCTCGTGAACTAACTAGGCGCGTAAGCCAGCCTTTGCTAATTCGAGCGCGGCCCTCTGTGCGCTCATGAAGATCAGAGATAGCAGAAGCGAGGAGGATAGCGACGGGTTCTTTTGGAGGGTTCCCAGAGAGAATTTTGGAAACAGCATCTCGCCAGAATTGTAGGCGCATCAGACCGATTGTGTGTGAGGAGGTTGTTTCTGGGATGAGGGAGAGGGATACATTGAGTGCGCGGAGGGCGAGATAGAAGGGCCGGGCATGAGCGGGGATGAAGCTGCTCAGAGTATAGGAGGGTCGGTCATATTTTCTAAACAAATTCAATGTGGTCAGAAGGTGCTTCATGAAGTTTTCAACGCTGCAAAATGGGGTGCAGGGCTCTAGCATACGAGAGTAGAGAAACGCAATATTTATGCGCGCCTTGAACTTCTTCCTCCGTTATAGGACTTCGGACTGCGCCAGTGGAACTGAAAGCTCTTTTTGATAGTCGGGATCGCTTCGCATAGATGAATCTAGCCCCATTAGCCCGACATGGGCTGGCTGCCTCTTTGAAGAGGAACATTGGTGGCGTGGATGGATGTTGGAGGAAGCCGAGGATGAATGGATGTAATCCACTTAATAGTATTGGTCCGTCGGTGGCGCACTGCAAAATAGCGGGTCAATTGATAGTAAAGACGTCCAGGACCTCCTTGAACAAAGGAGATAATGTATATATTATTTTGTATTAGTCGCTTTGACACAAATAGACGTAAGAGTGGTGAATCCGATCAAAAGAGGGCTTGTAGTATGGTGGTGGACTTTTTTGTTCTTTAATCACTGACGTCGGCCCGTCGCGTTTGCCCGTTTGTCCGTCGCGTCTCCCAATCTCGGTCTTTTCCCATTAGATCTTCTCCTGGATGTCGACACCACGAGTATGAGCGACGATCCGGATCAGAGACCAGCAAAGAGACAGCGTTTCTTTGTTGATAACGTTGTTTCGCCTGCAGATCCTGTGACAACCATAATAGACGCGTCGTTAACGCGGTCCCCTCCAGAACGGGAAGACTATGGCGTCAAGCAGCATGATGCACCAGAGACCATTCTAGAGACGCCGCCTCGTAGCGGTGGGAAACCCCCCATCGATCTTCTAGGAGCGCCAGTTCCTTCATCCTTTTCAACAGAAACGCCAAAACCGATGATAGACCAGCCGAACGGAACCGATCTACCCCCGAATGGCACGGCCGAGCCACATAACGTTAAAGTCGAGGATGTTGATGTCGAGGTGGTTAAGAATGGAAAATTTCCGGCTGACATGAAGGGATTTGATGTAGAGTTGTTCACTAGTATTATTGGTGAGCAACTCCCAGCGGACTCCATCGAAGTTATCCAATCTGCCGCCTCAGACAACATCGAACAAGCTGTCAATATCTACTTCGATGGGTCATGGAAGAAGCCGAAGAAGACGGTCAGTCAATTTAAATCAAGTTCATTACAAAAGAGCGGTTCTGTCTCGTCGAGTTCCAAGATCGACCGGGCGTCCCAGCCGGCCGACGGGGACTTCCCATTCGAATCCAAGTCTGTAGCAGGGAGGATGCCTTCGTCACGGTTCATTGGCGCATTTGGAGTGGGTGGCTGGGCAACACGAAGTGGACCTGCTATTCTCAAGCACGGAGACCCAGTGAAGATCGAACGTGCCAGGTCGCAGCCTACAACCAAGCGTCGCGGAGCTAAGGTGATTGTAAACCAAAAGGGGGATGTTTTGACACGATTTACGACCGCGGCCGGACAAGAGGTTGGCCGATTACCTCACGAAACGGCAGAATGGGTGTCAACTTTGATTGACCAAAATATTTGTCATTTTGAAGGTGTTTGCGTCTTCAGTGACGACAGACTTCGAGTCAACGATACCATATACTTGCAGCTAAGGTGTTTCCTTCGTAAAGAAGCTTTCCAACGTGTGCCATTTCTCGGCTCAGCGCCCGATGACAATAGATCAACTGGTCTCTTTGAAGAGAAGGAAAGCACAGAAGAAAAGAACCTTAGACTGCGCCAGGTGTCTCTTGTAAAACTCTTCGATGCCATTGATGTCAAACCCACTTCTATCAACCCCACGACTGAAAAGCATAAAAGAACCGGTATTCTTCGAGCGGCTGAGATGGCCGAACAGTACGATAATAACACCAAAAAAGAGAAATCGAAGGGGACTAAGGATGCCGACGATTCTTCTTCAGAAGACGATAGCCAGGAGCTTGCTCAGGACCAGCTGGATACACTCTACCGTAAGGCTCAATCCTTTGATTTCAACATGCCTGAGGCTGAGCCAGCTCCAACTTTCCGAATGAGTCTTCGGAAGTACCAAAAGCAAGCTCTTCATTGGATGTTGGCGAAAGAAAAAGACGCAAAAAGACAACGTGAACGATCTATGCATCCTCTGTGGGAGCAGTATGTCTGGCCCTTGAAAGACAATGACGACAAGGATCTGCCCACCTTTGAAGGGATCGAACACTTTTATGTCAATCCATACTCCGGAGATCTCAGTGTGGATTTCCCAGCTCAAGAGCAACACTGCTTAGGTGGAATCCTTGCGGATGAGATGGGTCTCGGAAAGACGATCGAGATGATGAGTCTTGTGCACTCTCACAAGGTGGAGCCTGACCCGCAAGCCTCGAATGGGATCAGCTCCGTGAACGATCTGGCTCGAGTTCCAGACTCTGCTGGTATCGTTCCAGCTCCTTATACCACTCTGGTGGTTGCGCCTACATCGCTGCTTTCGCAGTGGGAGAGCGAAGCCTTGAAAGCATCGGAAGAGGGCACTATGCGTGTTTTGATGTATTATGGGGCCGATAAAGCAGTGAATCTTCGGGATCTTTGCTGCGCATCGAAACATGCATCTGCACCGAATGTGATCGTAACAAGCTACGGTACCATATTATCGGAGTACCGTGCATTGGCAATGCAATCGATGCTGTCGGCCGGTACATACGGTGGATTATTCTCTGTTGACTTCTTTCGAATCATCCTGGACGAAGCCCATACGATCAAGAATCGGCGCTCTAAAACGACGAGGGCTTGCTACGAGCTGAATGCCACACATCGCTGGGTTCTGACCGGCACGCCCATTGTAAATCGATTGGAAGACCTGTTTAGTCTTGTGCGATTTTTGAAAGTTGAGCCTTGGAGCAACTTTTCCTTTTGGAAGACATTTATCACTGTTCCTTTCGAATCTAAAGAATATATCCGTGCTCTTAATGTTGTACAGAGTGTCTTGGAGCCCCTTGTTCTAAGACGAACCAAGACTATGAAAACACCGGAAGGCGAGCCTTTGGTCCCTTTGCCTCCACGAACGATCACCATTGAGGAGATTGACCTCCCCCCGAAGGAACGAGAAATCTACGACTGCATCTACACTCGAGCAAAGCGCACTTTCAACGATAACGTCATGGCAGGCACTTTGTTGCAATCTTATTCTACGATCTTTGCTCAGATTCTTCGCTTGCGACAGACCTGCTGTCATCCAATCCTCACCCGCAATAAGGACATAGTTGCAGATGAAGAAGTGGCTGCTGCCGCCGCAGATGCTGCCAACGAGATGAAGGATGACATGGACCTCCAACAATTAATAAACCAATTCACGGCCGCGACGACCAACGCCGAATCAGAGGACCGAAATGTAAAATTCACTGCACACGCCCTTCGCCAAATTCAAACAGAGTCTAGCGGGGAATGTCCCATTTGTTGCGAAGAGCCTATGATAGACCCAGCAGTCACAGCCTGTTGGCATAGCGCATGCAAAAAATGCCTCCAGGACTTTGTGGAGCATCAGGTCAAGAAAGAAGTAGAACCACGCTGTTTCTCATGCCGAGCTCCGATCGACGCGAAAAACATATTTGAGGTCGTTCGTCATGCGTCTGCGCAGGCTACGCCAATGGACGACTACGCTTCTAATGAAACGCCACCTAACGCCTCGCAGCCTGTACCCCGTATCTCTCTCCGTCGAATCAACCCCCTGTCTCCATCAGCACATACTTCTGCCAAGGTCCACGCCTTGATAAGCCACCTGTCACGAATGCCACCCAATACTAAATCGGTCGTCTTTTCTCAATTCACGTCCTTCCTTGACTTGATTGGGCCCCAACTTTCCAGAGTGGGTATTGCGCACGTCCGCCTGGACGGAACTATGCCCCAAAAGGCCCGCAAAGCGGTCTTGGAAGAATTCACGAAAACCGAAACCTATGAAGAGGAGATTGTGGACTCAGAGGCTGAGGATGTCAACAAACCTGCATCTTCTAGTTCATCGCCGAGTGTTCTTTTAATCTCTCTTCGTGCCGGTGGTGTTGGACTCAATCTTACAGTCGCAAACAACGTCTTTCTTATGGACCCCTGGTGGAGTTTTGCGGTCGAAGCTCAGGCTATTGATCGCGTTCACCGCATGGGTCAGACCCGCAATGTGTCAGTGACACGATTTATTGTCAAAGACTCAATCGAGGGACGGATTCTTCGCGTACAAGAGCGTAAGATGAATATTGCAGGTTCTCTTGGCCTTCGTGTCGGTGGCGATGAGGGAGACAACGATAAGAAGGAGCGTATCACAGAGCTCAAAATGCTGTTCGAATAATTGGTTACTTTGGGAGGCTTTTCATATTTTGTTCTGAAAATTTTGTATGAGGGGTCAATACGGTCTTGCACCTTTTGGGTGATAGTGATACCCAAATCTGGCGCCTTTTAATATGGAACTAGGACCGCGCTGGGCGCCATCTTGTTTCACATCTGGCTTGCCATGTTTTCCGTCTTTGTTCAATCCTTGATAGATTAAAAGTTACGCCATATTATCTATGATATCATCTTATGTTTGTTTCTTTCTTAGCATTAGAAACTACAAATTCTGTCTGGAAATTTTGAAAATGTTCAATTATTGAGTAATAATACAGTACATCAGATATTCAGATCAATATCAAGAACGACAATGAAACAATGAGCCAACAATTAGCCAAAATCCCGAAACTTGCCAATAAATTGTTCACGGTCTTCAAGAAAAATTCAAGCCATTGCGCAGGTATACCTATCCCACAACACCTAAATCAAATCGTAGCTCCATCATTCGTAGTACTTTACGCCTTGGTGCCATGACGGGGGTGGGCAACCTTATGCAAACGCTCCTTCATCTTGGACATGGGACTTTGCTTTCCGCTGCTGCCACTTCCCTTGTCACTTCCAGTGGAACTCTTATCACTAGAAGCGTGATCATTGCTCTCACTCTTAGAAGATCCAGACGCGGCGTCTGTAAATATACCATATTAGCAACTTCTTGAGCTTGAAACGCCACATTGGGTGGTCGCAACTCACTATTCTCAGTGGCAGCAGGCTCCTTAGACTGCTTCTCTTCGGTCTTCTTATCGGTCTTCTTCCCCTTCATTTCCTTCTCGAATTCCTCTGCTGGTTTAGGTGCTGGACCCTGTGGGCCCTGAAGCGCCTCCTTACTCGCGTGCGCATGGGCCTCGGAGTGATGGGAAGCATCATTTTCTTTGCTTTCCTCTTTGTTCTCATCCTTGTTCTCGGCGGCAACCTCCTGAGGCTTCGACTCGGATTCTGTGTTACGCTGCTCGGGTTGAGAGTCGGAGGGCTTGGTGGCGTCACTGGAGCTAGATCCGCCCACTGCGGCTGACGTATCTGTCTTTTCTGTCTCGGTGCTGTTTAGAGGAGTTCCGCCTAGCTTTGGTTCTTGGGGAGCGGTGTTGGCATCCGAGGCGGGAGCATCTGGTTGTTCTGTTCAAGTTTCGATGTTAGCATGTCTCTAGAAACATGGATTGGCATATGAAGAAATTGCATGTGGTAATGGGCAATTTCGCGACATTCCAGTCGAATGGTGGATATTGCCTGTTCATAGGGAGAATGATGTATTTACCTTCACGGTTTCCAGCGTCATAGGGGTCATTGGCAACGCCTTTACCCTGAACTCCAGAAATGGGCTCATCGCCGTGAGCAACATCGTCAACCTGTGGTCTGTCCTCGCCCCAAAGCGCAGTAGAGGCGGCATTGACAATGTGGTTGACGGTATCCATTTTTTGAAGTATATGATTCGTAGTCGAAGTGGGGGCGGCGCTTGAGTAATGTCGTAAAGGCTGAGAATATAGAAAGAATAATGGGTCTTGCGAGAATCAAATGGGTATTTAAAGACAATAATCAGGTAGGAATAAGCCAGATAGAAAATACTTCAGGTACCAATGGGTTGAGAAAAAGCTTTGGGAGTTGAAAGTCTAAGTGGAGGTGGGTTCAGCCACGAGGGACTCTTAAAGGCGTATCCCGTGCAACTGTACACCGTGTAATTCACTACGTCAGTGGAGCTCGCTAGACAGCATCTGAGACGAAGTATAATTGGATCCTAAGCTTTCAGCTTACTACAGCAGCTACGTACATCGACGATCTGAATGGATCCAGCGATCGGCATGGCATCATCTGACGTCATGTCACGTGGAATGCCATCGCATTGGAACATGCTGAACACTTGGAGCCATGAGAAGGAGGAAAAATGTATATTGAAATTTTTTGTGTGATTGAAAATATCTCTGATGTAACCCGACTATAATACAGCCTAAACTCTTCAATTGGGTAAGTAGTAGTTAAGTATTCCTTAGTATACTCAAATCGAGACTTGACCAGTTGCCGTAACTCTAGTGAGACAGGTAGAGAACATTTACAGTACAACTACATACGCGGTGGGTACCTAATAGCTCTGCTAGGGGCACTGATGAGCGGTCAGGGACTCGTAGTACATCTTCCGTATCAACATTGGATTTCTTTCGCGGATAAATAGTGTAGTAGTATATTTTCTTGAAGCTAGTACTATTTGGTATGCCAGTGTACAATCCTGATTCCTCCTATTAGTACTCGCAAGATTTAAGTGTGGGATTCTCAGCTGGACCTACTGTATTAACAATAAGTAACTTCATGGAGAACAAAGAATATATTGAATTGTTTATTAATTCATGTCAAGTAAAATTTATTCTTCATCTATGTGGTGGCAGTGGTCTCCTTCTTCTCAGGGGTTGGCGTGGTGGCCTCACCTTTGGCTTTGGGGTTCAACGGGTGATTGGGATCATAGCCAATGCTCTTTACAATACCCAGGCCTTTTGTCTTCCCTTCACGGAAAAGAACCCGGTCGCCAGGAGCAAGGAATTCCGGCCGTTGCATAAATCGGAAAGCAACCAGAGCACGATCGCCAGTTCGAATGAAAGGGCGGTCAATATCAATGACTGAGCATGTCTGGCTGATCGCTCCCACGTGTAACATGGCTTGATACCTGGGTTTGATAGTGGTGGCATGTGAAAGGATCAGCACTACAATGATGAATGTCAGTAAGAATTCATAATGATTCATGTAACAACTCGTCAAGCGAGATATGTAGCGCGATATATAGCGATATGTGGAGCGACTCTCTAACTATATCAAATGAAATGGGTAGCTTACCTTCAGCAACAAACTCTCGATACACTTTGGGCGGTGTTTCCATCTTTTTCAAGACAACCATACCCTTGCGCACCTCTTTACGTCGAACACGCTTTAAAGCAAAAGAGCCTGACTGACCAGCAAAACAGGCGTTGACTGGTAACCTCTTCCGTTCAATACTCTTTATTGTCGTTGTTGTGAACTGGCCAAGGGAGTCTGGGCCAACCACAATGGAGTCACCAGCGTGGACAACCCCAGATTTAACCACACCGGAAACCACGGTACCCACGTGAGGCACAGAGAAAGTGTCATTAATCAAGAACTCGAAGGGAGCATCCTGATCGTAGTGACCCCGATGAGGGAGAATGTTCAGAAAAGTCCGTACCAACTCCAGATTCTCACCAGTGACATTGGACACTTGGAAAATAGGACATATTCGCTGGCTGACGAACTGGCCTGCTGTGTTTATTGTCTCCTCCATGTCCTTGATGAATACGGGTATCTTGCGTGCACCAGGAGATTTTAGTATCTTGGCCAATTGAGACAAAGTCTCTTGGAGAATTTGAGGAGGACATATGTCAATCTTGGTGACAATGACCATTACTGGCACATTCAACGCGAGCGCAATTCCAAGATGCTCACGACTCATTCCGATCAAGCCGTTATTCGCGGCGACCATCAATAGACAGTAGTTGGGGCTGCTGCTAAGCATACCAAACACGGTGGTGCGTAAGTAGCGTTCGTGGCCAGCAAGATCAGAGAAAGATATGACTTTCGCAGATCTTTTTCCAATCTCTTCCCATGAAAGCTTGCGACCTTGGGTGTGGGCGACAACTTCGCCGCGGCTGTCAAAGCCCATGATTTCCATACCGACAGAGCTAGTTCGCCCACTCTCGATCTCATGCTTGTGGCGAAAAAGGTTGACTCGAGCACGACCACGACCGTCATCGAGACTACCCTTCACCAGCACACCAAGCATGGTACTCTTCCCCGCGTCTACATTACCTACCACCGCCATTCGAATTTCCGCCATTTCTTCCACATTGCCAGCATCTTGACGAACAAGGACTTTACCCCATACATCTTTGGGGCGGTCAGGTTTCTCTGGACATTCCTGTTCACCACCTACATTGTAGGTCAAAAGGATGCGGCAGTGAGCGGGAATGGTCTCGGCAGCTTCGCGCAGTCGCTGGAGAGCAGTCTCCCACTGAGGAAGCTGGAAGCTCATTGATTCACCGCCGTCTTCAAGACCCAGATCAAAAATGGTCTCGCCTTGACCTTCGTCAATGCGCGCTTGCAGGGTGCTTGCCAGCGCCTGTAGACTGTTCTCGGCTTCATCCCCTGTTCCTAGAAGAAGCTCCTTGAGCTTGACGGTACGGGGCGCATCAGAAAGACCTAGTTGGTCTAAGATCTCCAGCTCTGTATGGTCTTCAACGTCGCGCGACACGCTTCCAGTTCCAGTTTCATAGCCACTGTCGCTGGGCGCAGCGAATGCGGAGCGATGCGTTTGCTGCTTTTCGGCATACTCGGCGAACTCGCTCAGGGCCTGGGATAACTAGGTGAGTGGGCGTGCGCATTGAACCGGTACAGCTACATACAATTTCACCTCGTTTTCGCTCTTCAGGATTTTGTTTTGCAGTAGAAGTCGGCATAATTTGTAAATCTAGATTAGATTGTACAGATATCGAATGATGGAGGGGTCACCTCGGGTAGTGACGTTGCGGTCGGGGATTAGATCGAAGTGGGACCGCCTTTGCTCTGGCGTTATTCAGACGTGTATTCGAGGGATCATTGCTTGACTGTTCCGAACTCAGTGTTGATCAAATAGAATGTGAAGAGACAAGTGTGAATGTAGAGGAAGGAAGAGCAAGGGGAAAGGTGGAATTGGGTCAGCTTTATCGATAACCTTCAGTACGTGGTTCCCGTCGAGTCATTCGCTTGAGTCATCCAATTCCAGTATCATCTGCGGCGCGTAGTTCACTGCGCCCCGAAATAACTACATAGCCTTCTATTTACATTACTTAACATGGAAACCGACAGAATATATGCTATGACTAACAGTGGGGTCTCGGATGGGTGGTCATTATTTAGAGGCTTGCGGCTCTGCTAGGGCAGTCGAACAGTGTTTGGTCGTAGTGGGGATGTATTTTGGTCATGAACCAACTTTCATTTGGTCAACATAGCATATAGCCCGTAGATGGTATCTTAAGTTGTAATTTTCCCATCGGCTTTTCAGTTCTCATATCCAGGATTCTTTCTCGCCAGACGCCGGTTTCCTCTGTTCATATGTGGGCGGATCTCAAGCTTGGGGGGAGATCAAAACGACGGAATCACCTAGACCCAAAAGGCGAGATTAAAAACGAAGCCATTGGAAATAGCGCACAGCTGGGAATTGACTTACCTCGCACAAACAGCATCTCTTCTTGCTTCTTAATTGTCTATAATCGGAATCCCGCTGGTTAGCATTGTACCCGGTCTTTCACATCTCAAGGCTTCGGCCTTACGCGTGTGACCTCCTCCTCGTTTTCATCTTCCTCTACCACGTAGATCGTCTCCTCCACATCACCCAGAACTATATTGCAGTGGCTGTCATATGCCTAATGAGTCATCGCGGTTAGAAGAAACAATCGTATGACCCAGGAATGGACAGGCTCACGTGAAGGCGGCCCTTGAGTTCACGGTCACCGCGGAGCTTCACGAAAACGATCTCATCAAGAGACAGACGGACGAGATCAAGGGGCTCCGAGACCGAGGCACCGGCATCCTCATTATCGGCCATCTTGGTGCAGGAATTGAGAGTGGGATCTCCTTGACTGGATTGCGGGAAACAGAATCAGAGAGCTCTGCCCGCCACCCGATGTGGTTTAGCGCGCCCAGGAGGTCTTTGCTGAGTCAGCACGCATCTACCCCGGACTTTTGTTTGCACTGTTTGTCGGTGCCAGACTTTTGTCTGGAGAAAAAATGGAGCCGAAATGGAGTCCAACGGGGTCGAAGAGGGGCGAAAGAGGGATTCTACCCGCTGCCTCTCTCCACTCGGGCCCCATGACATGAGATCTGTCAATTACGGTAGCTTTGCACAGTCTGGAAATTCACCTAGTGACCTTACAACAGTTGAAAATACATCTCCTGATCTCTACTAGCTTGAGAAAATGACTCTGCAGGTCACTGCTACCTTTTTAGAGGTCTGATCCCGCCATCCATGCATCAATCCACTTAGTGAAACTTGCGCAGCATAAGTACCTTGTACCCCCTCTTTCATCAGAGGCCGAAGCGCTGGCCCCAATGCCTATTATGTACGACCCCCTCTCCCAGCTCTTCTAGCTCTTCTGCCTGCTCTGCTTTTCCCCTGACAATCTTCAATCCCACTTGCTTGTTTATTCGCGGATGTTGCGACAATTTTCATTACGATCATGAGAGCTGGGTTCACCGCTGGGAGGCTCGGCTCCCAATGGCGCCATTCTTCAGCAAGAGTCAGAAAGTCTAGCTTGTCGAGCTCGATTCAATGTCGCGCTTTTACCCCCGGGCGCGTACGATCAAATTCATCACGCACACCTTATCATCCCTCCCCAGGAAATACCCCAATTAATCAATCAAGAGACCACCAGTCCATGACTACGCAGAAATTTACTACAAATGACCCGTCTATGGAAGCTCCTCGTTCTTCCGCCGTTGACCCGCCCGCCCACGAGGACGTGGAACGAGTTGTGGGGAAGCCGATCAGAGTTCCCATCCCTGAACCAACATGGGATTCAAGGGAGGAAGAATTAGACTATATTGCAGATTTCTACAGTGTGTTAGATGCGGGACAACCGGACCAAATCATGGCGAGTATGACCGACCCGCGGTCGGCGCAACTTGTTGGGTCATTACCCCAGACTGTCTTCATCGAAGCGCTCCACCGACTGTCACCCGCCTATTTTGTGGAGCCGTTCCGCGATCTCCACCACCAGCTTCATTCTTGGGGGTCTCTCCTCCTAGGAATCAAACGCGCTGAGGAGCATTTCGATGAATTTGTCCAGAATCTTTTGACCGTCGTCCGACATCGAACATCGGGTTCTTATCAATTGGAATTGGCTGAATATACCCATCTCTTGGACTGTGCGCAGTCAATGGGAAATGGTCCATTCGCCGATGAGTTGTGGATGTCAATGGAGCGCGACAGGGTTGTCCCAGACGGCACTTGTTACAATCATTGGATGGGGGCACAGGTCTGGGACCACGCTTATACTGGTGGAGAAGTTCATCGACTCCGAGTGCTGCCCAGGACTTACAAAAAGCGACGGATGGATCAACGGAACCCTAACTGGCGCGGGTATGGGACTGGGAAGAACAGTGTTCGACGCAAGATTCTCCCCATGTTTCGCGAAATGATGGACGCTGGCCATGCCCCAGATGAGCGAACCTATATCAATGTTATGCTTGCATCTGCTCGTACAGGCCATAATCAAGGCATGCGGGATATCTTCCAGTCGGTGTGGAATGTTGACATCGATGCCCTAAAAGAGGCTTCTGATTCTTCTACTCTACCACCCCCGACACCTTATCCCAAGTCATCTGCACTTTATCCAACCGAGAATCTCCTTTTTGCGGTCGCCCATGCGCTGGGCACGAACAATGATATTCTAGGCGCAGTTCAGGTGATCCAATTCTTGTCGTCCCATTATCACATCAAAGTTACCAATAAGGTGTGGTACGAGTTACTTGAGCGAGCATTCGTGCTATCTCGTGTCCGACCGGGCCCCGATTCTTTCTATGAAAATGAACTTGGAAAAGTATCTGCGGATGTTGTACGCTCGATATTCGAAACCATGACTTCCAAGCCACACAATACTAGAACTACAGGACCGGTATGGCGATTCATGTTGAAAACTGCCTCTACATTCGGTACCCTAGGGGAATGTCAATCATATATGCACCGTGCATATAAATTACTCATTTCAACCAGAAAGCGCCAAAAACAGGCCCACAAACTGGTCGCCCGGCTTATAAATCCAATTTTACTTGGTCCAGTTGGGATTGAAGATACACGAGCCAACCCAAATTTTGTCAATAATCCTCTATTAGCTGAAGCAATTCATTGGTACGATATAGATCGCCTAGAAACGTATCAGCAGTCTTACCTTTTCCAACGTTCTGCGCACACTGTTGTCCGCAAAAAGAGATGGGAGGAGATATCAAACGACTCTTGGCTCTACCAAGAACGACCAAAAATGCTTGAAGAGTGGCAAGACTTTCTCCCCGGGCGATTGGTACTGGAATATGGCGACGACTTCACAGTCAGTTTTAAGGCGAGTACAGGGTGGAAGGATCGACAATGGACGACACGCTATCTGACCCCAGTGCGACGCACCACAGATCATGAAGAGATAGGTGCCATTTCAGGAGAGTCAAGAACTTGGAAGGAAGCTCACAGATGGAACTATATGAAAGAAAGTTTTCCATGGATGGATACGACTGTGAAGCCCCTAAGCAAACTGTTCACTTTCCAGGTGGAATTGAACGGTGAGCTTCGGAATAAGATCGAAAAACTTCAACAAACATGGGTCGAGTATCCCGAGGATCATCTGTTGGTCAATTCAGGGTTTTATGGCCGTGTTGCTGCTTTAGGTCTGGACAAGCCACATGGGCGAAGCGTATTCCTGCTCGACGACCGGTCCTTGATTTGATATTCTTCCGAGTCTTCATATTTCTCAGGCTTGTTGCATTTAGCGTTCGGCCTTTTTTTCCTTTGTTTCCCTTTCTTTTCTTTTCTTTTCTTTTTTCCATAATAGATACCCACTATCTCAAAGACCATAGGTTTTATCTACGAGTTCATTTGCATGTGATTGATTGGAAGTCGCATTCCCTGCTTTACATAGTACCCAATGTTAGATAAAACTTTTGAGCCTTAACTTCCATTTCCCTGGCACTGCCCAACTGTAAGACTTGAATTATCGAAACGTTAGTTAGGTCATACCTTTGTAGCAGGCGACCGAGAGAATTCATAATGAATTAGGAAAATGTTCATTGTACAAGCACTCAAGTCAAATATACATAGTCCCAGCAATACAAGCCACTTGTGACCTAGAGGCGTGCTGGGTCAAGAGGCCATTCTATTGTTGCTAGACAGGTCCCTCAAAAATCCTCCCTGATCAGGTCATTAACAGTCATATAACGCCCAATCGTAATCCAGCCCCAGCGAAACCAAACCATCTGACTTTGATGGCCCTTCACCATGGCAGACTGAGCAGTGACCCATTCACCTACCGAACTGACGAAGAGCAGCCGAGACGGACCCGTCCCACTTTTCTTGGTCTTCGTCAGTCTCGCATAGACATTACTCAAAGCCCCCTGGAGCATTGAGAAAGGCGCATCAAGCACTCCAGCATACTTTCGGAAGATGGAGGTGGTCGTCAATGTATAGAGTGTGACAGGGGACGCATAACCAGGTCTGTCCTTCATGAGCACGCGAATGAAATCCACGGCACCGTGATACAAAGACCGGTGATTTATATGGTTGCTAACACCGTGCTTGTCAAATGTAAGAAGGACATCGATAGAAGAGGCAGGTGCTTTCTTGGATTCCGATTTCTTGGTACTGTTCGTGGATGCGGCGAGATCCGGCGCAAAGGCGGAGGCAAGGAGCGACGAGACTTGCTCTTCTGGCCAGTGTTTTGACATACTATCTGGAAATCGAGAGGGGTCGTCAATAACAAGGACGTCGGATTCATCGCGGAGGCCGAGCTGGAGGGCACTCTTCTGGAGTTCCTTTTTACGGGTTTCACCAAGACCGTCGGCGTCGCCTATAATAAAAGAAATGTCAATTTTCTCGATCTGTCTCAAGGCTAGTTCTTTTTTCCATGGAACTCCGTCACGTACCAGTGCTGAGACAGAGGATCTTCAAGTGATTCCCTAGCTCTGGCTTGGTGAGGGCTAGCACTGTCGGCGCAAAGAACATTGCCTCGTCGTCGGGATGGGCGATGAGAAGGCATATCCGCTTGCCTTCAAGTCGGGGGAAATTGCGCATGAAGGGCGAGGAAGATGTTGCCGAGAAAGTCCAGAAGAGGAATACTGCAGCAATCGCTACTACCGCGGAGGCCCAATTGAGCGAAGGCATTATAGTATGATGCGACGGCCGGGTGTGGTGTACGGTCTCTCCCTAGCAAGGCAATCGGTAGGATGTAGACAATTCTCTGGGTTGGGGGCGGCCCAGAGAGGATTGAGTCAAGGCAAGGAATTGGCTCGGAGGAGAATCGGTCAAAGGCTGCAGGAACTCAAGACTCGGCAAGGTGGGGAGCTATATCGACCATCCCACTTAGCAAGGCTTTGACGCGTCGCGAGCTGGACTGGACGGAGGTTTGTGGCAAAGCAACGGGATGGATAATAAGAAGGGCGTTTTAATTGGACGTCAACTCCATAGCTTGAGCTACTGTGTAAAGTACTCAGAGCATCACAACAGCAGGGCAGCAAGCTGTCTCGAATAGGGGGAACGAAGCTCAAGATTAAGATTCTCCCGCCGGTCGATCCCCCGGAATAAATCACGTGGTTTGCATAGCTGGGAAGCCATCAAGTTCATCATCACCATGTTTGTTTTTATTATTCTCTGATATTTTGTTCAAATCTATTCTATCACCGTCAACCTCACACCTTCCATGCAATATTCTTTAAATCTAGAACTTGGTCTTCAGAGACCACCCGCGACAGACCACGCGCGCCAATATAAATGCGAACGCCGACGCTAGGTACAAAGTCCCGCCGAATACGATCAACCCCCAATATTCTCCACCATTTTGTTGCTGGATCTGACCTGCAATTGGAATTCCTGCCAACGTGCCAAAGCTCACGACCGTGAAAGTGGTCCCATTTCGTTTGCCGTAATCCTCGGTTTCGCACACTTGGGAAATACAAACTGGAGTTAAACTTATTGCTGCTCCACTCCAGAACCCGAAGAGAACAGAATATGCTACGACAGCAGCTAAATTGTCGCCTGAGCATAGCCATAAAGATAACGTCAATATGCCGCAGACCAGTGCGGTAATTACCATGACGTTGAATCTACCCAGTCGGTCTGCTAATATTCCAGGAAGAAAACGACCTGGGATCGCGCCGGCGTTCAGAAACACAGTCAGAAGATAGCTCATTCGCTCTTGGATACCCTCGTGAAGTGCATAAGATGCAATGTATGTCATTGGAATGAAGACAGCAAATTCCACCAAGAAGATTGCAAGAGTTGTGGTTGCGTAGTTGACATCTTTCAATGCCCGAAAGTCAATCGATGCACCAGCCTTCTTGTTCCTAGGCAATCTGGTCCTCAACAATAGACATGCGAATAGACACATTACGGCAGATATAAGCGCAATTATTCGAATGGCCCACGGAAATCCAATCTTCGGGGCGGCAAATACAACGACGAGTGGGAAGATGACGCCCCCGACACCTCCAGCAGTGCATGCAATACCTGTCGCATAGCCTCGACGAATGTTGAACCAGTGCCCAACTGCGGAAACTGCAGGAGTGAAAAGTGTACAAGCAGATAATCCGCCTAGCACACTGAACGAAAGAAATATCTGGTAATATTCTGAAAATGCCTCATTAGCAGACATAAACTAGCCTTCACAATCGAGATCGCCCACCTGTGCTGAAACTGAAGCATATGAGTGATACCACCATACCAATTGATCCCGGAACAATGACATAGTTTGGACCATATGCATCGAAGATGGGACCTGCCTGGGCCCCCGCAAGGTACAGGAAAAAGCCATAGGCACCAAATATCCATCCGATACGAAACGAAGATTCGTCTTCAAGTTGATGAGTGCTTGTCCACGCGTGAAGAACCCCGAGACTATTCAGCAACCCCATGGAAGGAATCATAGCGCACCATGCGCCAAAGACAACAGACCATGCCTTAGGGCCCCCTTCAGGATATTTATCATCTTGTGATGGGGATGGAGAATCAATTTCGAGGCCAGAAAGGACTTGTCTGTCGATATTGCTATCTTCATGGAGTGATTCACCTCCCATTTCGTCTGACATTCCCAGGTATATTCTGATTAACTCAAACGACAAAGGTTGGTCCGACTTTAAAGAACATTTTCATTCTTAACAGTTACATATGAGCTATCCCGATCAACATGCCTAAATTTGGTAATTCATCTCGCAATGGGTCAATGTTCTCAGCCTCTTGACCAATCTCATCTTCCTGCCCAATACGATGTTGGAAGCTACGGCGAAAGTAGACGCTGATTGGCTTCTTGAGCGATGAGATTTTCTGATTTTCTTCTTCTCGACCGGCTTAGAAATACAGTACTCGGTCAAGTAATTGTATGATTGGTTGGTGTCTATGGCGTTGTGGATACAAATGTGGGTCCGACTCAGTCCCACCCATAAGTATTGCATTGATTCTGGATAAAACCTACCCGAGACGGATCACCGATTGCAGCATCTCTTTAATCCCAAGGTCTATCTAAAGACACGATGATTCCTATCGGCAGCTAGAGAACAGGCTATGTTGGTGTAATCAATCCTACGCACACGCTATTTGATCGCATCCCATGGGGTCTGACTTCGCCGAGAGCTTCCGAAAATCGACATCCAAGCCAGGCCGCATTTGCCGGTTATAGTTGCACTCGCCGATTTGTTGACTACTTGCACATGCACGCACGGGGGACCATATAGCCATGCCACCGGCTGACAATAAATCAAAGACCCGTCAAGGGTTTTCTAAACGTCCTTATAGGTCCAAGCGACATCCACCTTGCGACCAATGCCGACAGAAAAAGCTAAGATGTGATCCTCAAAACGAGGGAAGCTGCCTACGATGCGATGCCACAGGGGCAAAATGCAGCTTTCATAATTTTATGCATCGCCCTGTTCCTCCTCCAGAAATAAGACCAACGCCCAGTGGACAGAAAAACAGTACCCAGCCTGAACGGGATGAAGTAGCCCTAAATGAAGCCAACTACGGTCACCACCAATTTGAAGTCGAAACAACCCTCGAAGGTATAGACTCAACATTTGATTCTCAAATACCCGGAACTCCTATTGGTGACCTGATAATTCCATCGCCTTCCGCATATGATCTTCCAGAAAGGCCCATACCTCAGACTATCCAGACCTTAGACCGGCTCAAAGAATTTTCCTACCAAGTCATAGGGGCATCGGGGGAATCAGACCCCTGGCTTTTACGACACTGCAAATTCGATGAGCATGGATTCTCATTATTTCACCAAGTTCATTTCCGGAATGCGGGTGGGGTTCCATTAGATGAGAAGATCCCCGTGCATTTCCTGGTCACAGCAGATTCGGTATACAAACCGGCTCAGGAGGAAACAAGGTTTCCTCGCGATGACGATCTCCGAAACGAGTTGAATACATTGGTGCCATTAGAATGGGGCCAAAGATTGGTTTCTCTGTATGTTGTCGAGTTATTCACTCACATGTTCATCTATGTAAAAGAAGCGCTGACTGAGTTGAAAAGGTTTGTGAGATTCGTCTTTCCAGTCTTCCCTCTCGTTTCTCGATCTCAACTCGGGTTATCCGTCTCACGGACTGTTCCAGAACAACAGATATTACAGAGCATACCTGTGCATCTTCTTGCCGCAATGTACGCCTCAGCCACTCCTTTCGCTAAATTTGACGACTACCTATGTGTCCTGAACGCGTACTCAACCCCACCAGCGGATAAGCTGTGGCGAATGGTCTGGGAAATAACACAGGAACAGATACATACGCCACACTTGGCTACTCTCCAAGCCGGGCTCCTGTATCTTCACAAACCTAAACAGGTTAACCAGAGTGCCATTACAGATAGTCCTTTCGTGTGGTCATTTGTCGGCCAGCTGGTTGGCCTCGCAGTGTCCCTCGGTCTCCAGTTTGAATGCCGACCAATGGGTCTTCCAGCATGGGAAAGACGTCTACGTAGACGGCTATGGTGGGCAATATATGCAGAAGACAAATGGCGATGTCTGCTGATGGGGCGGCCACCGTACATCCGACAAGATGAATGGGATGTAACAGATTTAGATGACGAAGATTTCCGCATTGATCAGATGCAAATTGACTTTTTGCTAACGCCAAGCGATCAATCCCAACTGGATGAGGTGAATGCACAACAGTTCCAACATTTCGCACAACTATCTCAGATTGCCGACGAGGTCCAACTTCGTCTATTGTAAGTTCGATCGAAATTCTACTCAAATGCGACCGCACTCCGCAGTTGTTATCGCATCTAATGCGTGTTTCCGATAGTGCCCTACGTGCATCGCAACGACTGTCGTCGAATTTCGATGCTTCGCTTGAGACGTGTCGTGAACTTCTTCAAAAACTCAGGGATTGGCATTCTCTTCTGCCACCACAGCTGAGATCGCAGAACAAACTTTTCACCACAATTGATCGCAGTGGTCCTCAGTCAAACTGTCTACATTTCTCTTATATTATACTTGAAGTATTAATATTTCGCTGCTTGCTTCGACCAATGGTGAGATCTGCAGCTCCCCCACGCCTCTTTGACGAGGCAGAAGATCCTGCCAGTTTCACAAACATGGTAGACGATTATATCGCACAGATAATTGAAGCGAGTGAGGTGGAGCCTGTACCAGCTATTGATATGTCTGATGAGCATGGCGCTGGAAACGCCATTCTGAAGGCAGCAGAAAATTGTGCCGCAACGATGCTGCGATCCGTGGTGAGGATGTCCTGCAGTGACCTGGCTGGATTTTGGTATTCATGTAAGTTTCAACCTATCATTTGCGCGATTTTGATATGACATATAGCTCATCAGTCGAATGGCAGGGTGCCGCATCGGTTTTGCTACAGTTTCTAGTTTCATGATGCTGTTGGTCGTACAGGCTCCTTCGAAGGAGCATGCCATTCGAGCGTTGAGATTGCTTTATATGTGGCGGAGGGCACTGCGAGGTCAGAGTCAGGGATGTGATCTGATGAATTTGGCTCTTGTTCGGCTAGATGGACCTCATTGGACAGGATTTACGAGGACTTTCTTTCTTCCTAAACATGTCAAAGAGGCGTTGGAAGCGGATATCGATCAATAATAATAGATCCGCACTTGCGAATGTATACTTAATGGTAATAATTTGTCAAATCAAGATATTTTGATGTCCGAAAGTTGAAGCAAGTATAGACAAGTTTTCATATTAACATATTCACATATTCACCACCTTCGTCGCCGGTGTGGCTCTCTCAATGATGATCTATACAGTTTTGCAAACTGTGTATCTGTAGCCAACAATGTGTCTGGGTCACCAAACTCCACCATCGACCCCGCTGCCAAAAGCGCGATCTTATTGTAAGAATGAATATGGGCAAGCCTATGCATGACCGATACAACGGTACAGTCCTTAAACTCTTTGTCTATGATATCTTGTATGATAGCCTCGGTCTCATTATCCAAACTGTAAAATTGTCAATATGGAATTGATGCGTTGAGTGCGACAAGACCATGAACTTACTTGCTTGTAGCCTCATCTAATACCAGTATATTGCAACTTTTTCTTTTCATCATAGCTCTTGTAAAACACAGCAACTGTGTTTGACCTGCGGAAAGGCCCAAGTCATCAACCTTCTGGTCCAAGATATTTGGCCCTTTGATTATCCCTTCAAGACCCGCACGCTTTAATGCGTATATGAGATCATCATCTGAAGAGGTACCGGATGAGTCAAGGCTAAATCGTATAGTCGCGCCTGGAAGAAAGAAGGGTTCCTGTGGCACAACGTTGATGCGCGATCGAACTTCCTCTACAGAGTGTAAAGTCTTAACATCCAATCCATCCAGAATGATTTGACCTGATGTCACATCAATCATTTGCAGTAGACTCAGAATCAAAGATGTCTTTCCACTCCCAGACCGACCACAAAGAGCCATATGATCACCAGGCTGCACGGTAAAAGATACTCCCTTGAGTACTGCCTCATCCTCAGGCCTTTTAAAAAAAGAATAAGTCAGTGACAGTTCCCACATCCAAGCCTAGATGTGAATATCACAAACCTGAATGAAGCGACCACGTCGCAGAACTCGATAGAACCAGACGACGACCAGTAATTCGTAGAGATGGTTTCCTGTGAGTTGGCGTTGTCTTCCTGCTCCGTCTCAGCAACGAAGCGCTTAACTCTCGCAACAGCCCCAATACTCGACTCAAGCTTAGTCCACTCTCTGATCAAACGACCCAGTGTCTCGCTTAGTCCAATTATAATTACCAGCGAAACACCGACACCCCCAGCACTGATATCAAGCTTATCCTGCCAGTTGACCACAGTCGCGACAAGAATGACGGCCAGAATACCCGTTGTAAGGTTCATCACGAATCCCAACCAGTGCTGCACACAGCTTTGCATGTACATTGGCTGCTGAGACTGATCAACAAGAATGAATGCACGAGCTTGATAAAATGCTTCCCAGCCGAAAGCTCGTATTGTGATTGCGCCGTCTCTGACCCCACATGGTGCAGATCCTGCTGAGTTATTGGCCGACTCTGCTTCGGTGAACAAAGTGTAAAGAGGTGCTTTTGCTTCGATCATGAGAAGACGCATCTGTCGGGATGTTTGGAGGTAGAACCGCTGAAGGGTGTACAGGAAGGCGAATATTATTGGAAGAGCAACGGCTAACGACCTTGAAAATACTGCTAGAATGATGACCTGTGCTAAAACAGAGAGCAGGGCTGTGAGATCAACAAATGTCAGTTTGCATCGTAATGTCACTGGGGTCCATGATGCTGTTCAGTGGGTCCTACTTGATGTGTAATTTAGTGCTGTCGTTGGGAGTACCATGTCTATCAGCTCCATGTCTTCACTAAACCTGTATTTTGGCCACATTAAACTTGATCCTCTGAATCAACTTAGATATTTCAAAGAAATGATTACCTATTGAGAAGCTCTCCGCTGTCGGTCTGTGAGAAAAAGCGGAAAGGGGCCCTGATAATCGCCCGTCAGTAACCTGAAAAAGACCGGCAAAGAAAAAGACGCCTACTTCAGAACAGCTTTGAGTAGATCATGATGGAGCTTGTTCGCTGAGTTTGATATTATTGTGATGATGGCAAACCTACTCGTATACTTGATATCAGTAAAGCCACTCCCTTTCAGACGATTTGCTCTCATTCAACAAACTTACCACGCAGAAAAGCAAGCAGCAATAGTTCCAACGACCCCTAGCATAGCATACACACCCATGTACATACCCAAATTTTGGTTTGGCCGTTTCGAGTTTGCAGCGGACCACCAATCAACCCAGATTGCTAGAATAAAAATCAGTCATTCGAGTCAGATTTTGAATGAGTGAAAGCCTGCCAACGCATACTTACTAGAGAACTCGATGCAGAAGATCCACAGTGCCATGGAAAGCATGTACATAATTACAGCTAAATATCCGGAGCTAGCAACATAGTATGAATAAATCGACGAGTCCCCGGCCTTGCGCCTCTTGTCTTGATGCGCCTCCAGCTCAGCATCCTGGGCTGTCCTAATAGAATCCCATTCTCGAACAGATGATTCACAATTGTGAGAGTGTGTGCTGTTATCTGGATCTGTGTTGGAATTGAAATTAAGCCCCCCTATGACCCCTTCCTGATCAAACGGCTCGCTTTCCGGCTGGCTTTCCGATATCACAAGTCTCTTCAATGAAGGATTACCCTTGTCCATTAACTTTGAAGGGCTGGTAATATCCACAGCAGTGCCGTTGTTGAGACAAATTATTGTATCAGCAAACTGCATGATTATCTCTATATCATACATCAGTAAATACATGCGAGTTTTCCCCTCTTGGACAATTTTCATGTTCAGCGCGCTTACCATTATGTGTAGCCATAACTACAGTAGTCTTATGCTCTCGCAATAGGCCGCCGTTAGGCCCAAAGAGACGCACCAAAATCATTTTGATCGTCTGGGCATCCATTCCACTGAAAATGTCGTCTAAGAGAACAGTGCTTCGTCGGGAGTAAATAGCTCTAGCCAATGCCTTAACAATATAAGAACCCAATCATTAGCAATCACAAAGTCGAAGTTGGTAAGAGTTATACAAAAGAAAGAAAAAAAAGAGAGAAAAAGAAATAACTCACCACACGCTGCTTTTGTCCCCCGCTTAGATTCATACCCTTACTCCCAACCTCTGTGCGATCGGCTCTTTCAAGGTGGTCTAAGTCATCCTCAAGAGCGCAAGCATGAAGTACCCTTCCATACCAGTTTTGGTCCCATGGCGAACCGCCTATGATATTTTGTCGAATGGTTCCATTCTCAAGCCATGCTTGTTGTGTGCAGTACGCAATTTTCTCCCTTTTTCTCCGTCTGGATTTTTGGATTTTCTTTCCTTCTTCCAGAGATACATCGGGTTTGCTAATGAGAAAAATCTCCCCCAAAATTGCATTGAGAAAACTCGACTTACCACTGCCGACTGGCCCAACAATAGCAGTGATGGCTGCCCGGGTAATTTCAATATTCATATCCTTGAGGACGGCCAGTGGTGTGTTTTTATCCCATGAAAACTCACTACCCTCCAGCTTGATGGGCTGCTCTTTCTCCGGTTCTGGAATTGCATCAAATTTCGAGTCCGATTCGGGCATATAATTGCAAAACTCTTGTATGCGATCAAAGTTGCCAATGCACTGGATGACCTGTGGGAGTCCCTGGATGAAAACGATTACGGGTGTCGTGAGCAGTGTGATAAGTGACAATGAAGTGAAAGATTGTGATGTGAATAGAGTGTCGTTCTTCCAGAAGAGTGCGATGATAATGTAAACGCCAAAGGTAATTACTGGTGCGAGGTTGAGTGGTGTTAATGCTAGAACGATGATGTCAGTGGACTATGAATCAGGTAGGTATTTTCGTGGGAGCAGTGTTTTGCTGTGTGCTCACATAACATTATCATTGCGATGAAAAATTTCCTGTATGAATGTGAGGTCTGAATCTCCTCTACACGTAAATCCTGTATCACATCTAGCATTTTCCGAGAAAGACCAAGCATCTTCATGGCTTTCATATCGTTGAGCATGGCGGATGTAGCTCGGAGCCGCTTCTGAACCTTTTCAATCCACTTTACCTGCGTGTTCTTCAGATAAAATGAGATTCTTGAGGTTGCTGCAATGAATACTTTCATTCAACGCCCCATTAGCATGGATCTCATGTTTCAACGCCAACTAACAATGCTGCATACTCACCGAGAATAAGTGCAAGAGGCGCGATACATGCCAAAGAGACTTGCCTCCCAAGCAGCCAGCTGGCAATGCCGACCTCGAGTAGTGAGCCCCATGTATCATGAAAGAATTCCAGACTGGCTACTATACGCTCCACATCCGTTCCTATTAAGGAAACGGCGGTGATTTCACCAAGATCTGCTGATCTAGTTTGCAAGGTTCGTTGATAGATCAGAGTAATGAGGCCCCCCCTTAATCTTGTGATGAATCGGAAATTTTGATATTGATAAATCGAAGTTGATACCTGAAACATCAATTTGACAAGTCATTTTTTGAATCATATTTAGTATGTAAATGTTTCAGCTAGCGACTTACTGCAAGCCCTACATATACAAGAGCCCATGCCCCAACCAAGCCCTTAGCAAAATTTCTATCACGATTCGTCTGCTGGATGAAGTCCAATGTTTCATTGATGAGGAATGGCTGGGCAAAAGTAAACCCTGTGACGAAGAGACGGGGGATTATGGCAGAGATAAAAGAGATAATGTTAGTCTGAAAGCATGCATAGAGAAGACTGTTCCGGCTTCGATGATCATCTAAAGTCAAAGCAGAAAGGCAAAATTTAGCAAGATTGATGCAATGAAGAACAATTAGGATGGATTGATATCTCACAGTTCGCCCAAGTTGATGTCAAACTTTCCAGTATCTCCTGGCTTTGAAGGGTAGTATCAAGAGGAGGGAGGTCTTGTAGCGAGATAACCTTTGTATATCCCTTCTGAAATGTAGATGCCAGCCAGAAAAAGCTCGTCCTTGACCAGAAGCTGCTATACTGTTCTGGGGCTAAATGTGGCTTTTCCGAAGTGAAATCAGTCCGTAGCTTTTCCGCTTGGCCTTTGGTCGATTCGAAAACGAGTGCAACCACCGAAAGCCCGAGAATGATGCTCATAGAGATCGCTGCTGGTTGACCGCCTGTGCTGGGCGCTACAAGCCATTGTGTGCGTGTTCTTGCAATTCCAAGAAGCACGAAGACCGAAAGGTATAGATTCAGTATTGTTGACGGGCGCCGCGAGCGTTGATGACTGAGATACGATAGTACAGATGCTGTCAATGTAGCCACAGAGCAAAGGATATCTGCGGCGAGTGATGTGTCTGTGCCCAATGACTTGTTTTGAACCCGAATTGCAAGATATGCTAGTTGTGCCACGAATATGCCTGCTAATGAAGTCTAAAAATCAAAAATGAGCACCCAGTCAGCTGATTGCTCTGCGGAATCAGTGGTCAGTTGGGCGTACTAATTTGCTCCATAAGAGTTGCGACCCCAGGGAATGTACGATTGGCCTCGAGGCTAGGAAAGCGACGTATGGCAGTGCCAAAGCAAGAAATGCGGCGGCTGGTACGCATGCGAAAATACAATCTTCAAATTTGACCGTGAAATCGAAGGATCGACAGTTTGGATGAACGCGAGGACCAAATGATCGGTCGCTGCCGGGACAGCCCATGGTGGAGATGGGAACGCGGGGGAGAGACGTCTATCTGTGGGTCTTGATAACGAGGAATCGGAGAAACAATACTTGAATATGTATTTGGCAGCTCTTGGAATATCTCATTATCAAGGTAATTTCTGCTCTTTTATTATAACCCGAGGCAGGCTTGCGACGCACACTCGTTGCCTAAGTCTCTCCGCATTCATGGGAAGTCGGACGCGTCCTTGGATGCCTAGATAACCACAAGGCTGCGCCAGGCCCTTATCTCGGATTAGACCCTTTGGTGGCGCTGCATCCATTTTAAGCGCTCTTATCTCTCAGGAGTGCACAAGGGTATATATGCATTGGAAGTCCCTGCATTGGTGGATCTATCGCCAGATAGTATGTATATGGCTGCATAGACTAATTGATCGTGGCGTACTACCATATACCTAATTGAGTATGCGAACAATGGGATATACACATAGCGAGTGATTCAGACACCGACTAGATTCTAGCAATGAGACTCAACTATAAATATATATATATATTGAAATCTTAGAATGATCTTGGGCCTGGCTATCGCTAAAGTGTCATGCTGAAGTTTGCATGTAAATTTGACTCTTCAGCCCCAACTCTCGTAGAGTCCGGGGAAATGACGCAATCAAGCACATCACCACCTTCAATATTTCAAATTGAACTACATAGTAGATTACACTGAAAGACTTGCGGACAGAGTCTTGAATGGCACCATGTGTAGGATGAATGCTGTGATGGGATATCCTACATGGAGTGCTGCAGCACCCGAGGTTGTATAATTTGACTCCATTCTGACGTTCATGAAGGTCATCGAATGGCGCCATCTGATTCTATGCCATTGACATATAAGCTTACATAGTCAAATGAACGACAGGCAATCTGTACATCCCGACTCGAACGTCTTTGTCACGCCATTTCGTGCAATTTCGTAAGAGATGGCGGATTGAGTCATACTAACCGCTTCGACTGGACCCAAAAGTATGTACGAAAGACGACCACCACAAGGCTAACCCCCAAGGTGGCTGATCCAAATGATGCGATCCATTCATTCACCATCGAAATTTTCATGACCCCAAACCTTGCCTCACAACCCTCTCCAAAAAAAAATTAAAATTTTATAAAAAATTTGCAAAACAAAACGTAAATCGTAATTCCAGCATGAATCCGCCGGTAGACCGATCGTTTTACTCGGGCCGGTCGGCGACTCACATTCAAAACAAAACTCTGAACGCTGCACGTTTCCCGAGGACCGTCGCCGCTCTCCGTCTCGCGTCGACCAACGCCGTGCAGGGAAATCAGAACGGCCCCATCGCGGCTTGTAACCTGAATCCACTTGATTTTTGGGGGAAAAGCCTCAACCCTGAAATGGAGCCCTGGAACCAAGGAAGAAAAGTCTTGGAAAAGGAGTCACCGCCAGTAGCTAAGCATCACGTTGCGCCGGGCCGAGTATAAACTTCTGCGGTGGAGCGGGAAACAGAAATTTTCTGCGCGACGACCGCTTTTGGCTAGTGGGGATGGGTTTCGCGGGAGTTTCCCGTGGCAGATTGAATGGACTGTTAGAGAAAAAAAGAAAAGAAAAAAAAAAAAAAAACACAAAGGGAATGGTTTGAATACGTTGAGGGATTATATTATTAAATAATATGAAAGAGCAGATTTGATCTGGCAAAGTACGTTCCAAAGGAGATCCATTGAGTAATGGGTTCCAACAAAGGATTTCGGGGTATGCCAGTGGTATAGTAGAGATTGAGGAGAAAGCATGAGGTCGTACTGCATATCTGGCATGATGGATCGTCATAACCAGACAGGCAAGTGAGGGGAGAAACCCCCTCAATGCTTCTCATTCCACAAATGCAGTCAAAGGACAGTATACAATAACTATATACAGTACATGGAGTATGACTGACTTGGATACTGCAGTCGGAGAGTCCAACCGGTCTCAAAAGCATTAGGTAAGGCCGTGATCGGAGCTCTAGAGGGGTTCTCCGAGATCGACCCGAATCAGGAAGCTGGACGGAGTCCCAACCCACGGCATGCCATGTCGCGCGTTTTCCATTGGCGACCACCGACCCGGTCTTCCACGCGTTCATTGGACCAGTCGAAATGAAACTGCCCTCCTCCAAACTGATACATACATACTATCGCAGCTGAGCGACCCATCGTCGAATCTGCCCCCTGATGGACCTCGATCACCTCAAACCGGCTACTCTACGCGGTACCCGCAACACCCCACCGGTCCTACATGTGACGACAAACGACGGGCCATCGGGCGCGGCCTGAGCCTTAGCCAGATGTGGTCGACGGAGCCAGAGAGAGGGGTCACAGATCGCCTGATGCTGGCCTTGTTTCGTAACGGAGTCAAAAAGAAAAAACAAGAGAAATGATGCTGCCAAGTAGGGGCCACGCGGGCGATCCCAACTCCGTGGACGATTGGAGTGGATCATTTGAGAAACTACGGTCTATACTAGTCTAACCGCCCGGTATGGAGAAAGGCTCGAGGCTCGATGGAGTAGTATTCGGCTTTCGAGACCGCTGCACTCCCCCCTCTTTCATGGCGTGATCAGGTTCTCACCGTATTGGAAGCCTTACTCCGAGGGAAAAGAGGGCGTCAAAGCCGAGTTGTTTGTAGAAGGCGCACGAGCCCTAGTCGAGGTTCTTCATTGCTGCAGACGCATTGTCCCGTTTTTGACTGCAGGTAAGATGTACCTGGTACAGAGGGATGCCCGTGCTTCTTTGGTCTATCATCCCGCGACCCAGTATATGTAGCTACAGGTAGGCTATTGGAAGGTCACTGTAGGTGTCAGGGATCTGAAGCAAACTTTTAGGTAATTAGTGTGAGCAGGGCAATGCATGATTCGCCAGAAGCTCCTGGATTGAGAAGCACAGGGCACATCTTGACAGCTCTTGGGGCTAGACCTGATGATCATGGATTTTGGTTAAGCTATACTATCTCGGAGTCGCATTATGATTCCGGAAGTTGATATGGATGCGCCAACTCCGGGGATTGAGGGAGCGTATCCCTCCTGGGAAAAACAAGACATGCCCCGCAAAACCGACAAGTATTGCATTGCGGGGTATATTGAGTGGCATGGAAGTAAACTATTCCTACTTTGGGGGTAGGCGGGAGAAAGTCGGCGATGGAATTCAAGGAAAAGAAAAAAGCAAAAAAAAAAGATGGAAAAAAGAAAAAAAAATTCGACGAAAGAGTGGGGCGGCAGGGTCTTGCATGCGTTTGTCTGCCCCGAAGCGGCAAAGCGGGAACATCGTGAGGATCATCTCTGATCTGTACAGGCGGTATGGTATGGTATTGAGGCCGGTTCTGTCTTGTCAGAATTTAACGGTTGAGCAATGCGATCGGTGGCGCCACGTGAGAGTTGCAGCTGACTTGCTAATGGCTAAACTAAACTGTGGAAGTGCGTAGTTGGTTCGCCCGTGTAGTAAATTTAGATTGCGATGTTCTTGAGACAATGCACCTTGGAGGATGTGCGTGTACTACATATCCATGAATACCTATCACATTATAGGTACGGTGTACGTACGGCCACCTGGGCAGGGCTACGTGGTACTAGTAGTTAAATGGGAAAGACATCCCGAATAGTCTAGCAATTCCGTCCAGATGATGATGCCGCTGTATATGCCAACGATACCTAGTAACTGCCAGAGTTCATGCCGAGCCAAAGTATATCTTTAAAGCTATACTACCACGGCACACCTGAGCCGGCCGGGGGGAGACTGCTCAGCTGATCGGTGAAGTCGCCGTGCTTGATAATCACCATCCGGGGTAAACAGCTGGCAAATGGCGCGTTGGTACTCCGTTTCTGGCGGCGATTTGATCGAATAGACCATAGCTAGGAGTGTAAAGGTGGCCGAGTTGATCTGTTTACCCCGCCGACCACATGCGACGATGGGCCGACAATCATACCCGAAAGAACGGGGAGTTCTCCCTACGGTCGCACATCAGGGCCGTGAGTCATCGCTTGCGCACGGTCATTCCTGGGTGTGGGCTCTTTTTTTCCTTTTTTTCCTTTTTTTCTTTGGGGCTATTTGGGGCCTAAAGAGAAAAAAGGTTAGGGTGATCACGAAATGATGCTCATACTCTCGCTGAAGGTGGGGAAAAGGTGACCCAAAGTGTAGGCGAAGCGATCTGATCCAAGTCGGGTCCAGATCCTACTTGCAAGGTTCTCCTCGGCACCAGATCCGATGAGGTGATGAAAGTGACGAGCACCTTCGACGAGATGATTGTTTGTTGTTTCTAGTGTCGTTGTATTCTGAGGCGATTCGTCAGCAATGTTCCAGTTGTAGGCCGCTTCGACTAATATTAGAACATGGTGAATCATCCAGAGAAGGCGACTTCAGGAAGAGAGACACCTGGGGCACCAAACCGAGACAGCAGAATTGGGCGGAGTGTGGAATTACGGCGTATCGTGACAGTACCGGTATGGTCAGGCCCCACAATGACGCTCCATCGAGATCCACAATGCACCTTTTCAGTGTCTGTCGCTTTCCAATTTTTGAATTTTTCTTTTTAGAGGGGAATTTTATTTTCTTTTATTGAATATATTTTTCTTTTCTGCTTGAAAACTATCCCCACTTTCCACCATGCCCAGACCCCCTTCGACCAATGACAGCCCGTGGTACCTGGCTGGCCGCATGGACGGAACTAGAAATTTTTCTCAATTCGAATTTAATTTTGTACCAACTTTTTCCACGGATTCGTCTTGAAAGCACATGATCCTACTAAAAGACTCATAAAGCCAAGGTCCCCGCCACCTTGGGACATTTTCATCATTTTGACAACTGCAAGTTATGTTTGGTTTGGACCTGTCACAACTCTATCAACACCGCACTGCTTCCTGACATTCTATATCAACCCCCACCTGTCAACCATATATTGATCCTTCATCTGATCGACTTTCTTCACCTCACCACCAACTTACCTTCCTTCCAAAATGCCGGGCCGTTTGATCCCCAACTTTGTTCGGGGCTCTGGCTCGCTGCATTCGTCTGTCGGTTCGACGCCTATTCACTCCAACGCCTCATCGACCACCTCTGTCAATGAAATCAACCCTCAGCCCCACCATCACCACCACGGCCATGGTTTCTTCAAATCAGTCCCCGGCACCCCTGATCGTGCTCGCTCACCCGAGCGTCGCCTGTCTTTCTCAATGGACCACTTGATTCACCCACACCGGGATCACAGCAAGGAAAAGCGCCGCAGCCTCGGACGCGCTGGCCGCTCCAAGGAGCGCCTGAGCAAGGACGAATTGGCCCCTCCCACAGCCAAATTGGAGGTTCTGGTGGAATCCCCTCCACTCGTCTGCTATGGCACACCTGCCACATCCACTGGCGCGCTCTTCTCTGGCCGTCTTCGCGTGGGAATCAGCGAATTGGTTGGCGAGGTTGTTCTGAGTCAATTCGACGCCAAGCTCGTTTGCAAGAGCACCACCAAAAAGCCTGTTTCTAACCACTGCTCCGACTGCGCCGCTAGCACTAAGGAATTGACCAAGTGGAACTTCCTTACTGAAAACCTCACTCTCAAGACTGGCACCCACGACTTCCCCTTCAGCTACCTGCTGCCTGGCGACGTCCCTGCATCCTGTAACGGTTCCTTGGGCCAGATTGAATACTTCCTAACTGCGCACGCTAAGAGCTCAACTGGCGAGGAATACAACATCAAACTCCCCATCAACGTTCGCCGTGCCTTGATACCAGGAAACGACAAGTCCTCCATCCGTATCTTCCCTCCTACCAACCTTACCGGCCGCATCGTGCTCCCCTCCGTCGTTCACCCCATCGGCCAATTCCCCGTCGAGATGACCCTGAGCGGTGTGGTGGACAAGGGCGAAGAGACCCAGACCCGCTGGCGTCTGCGCAAGATGATGTGGCGTATTGAGGAGCACCAGAAGATTGTGTCTCCTGCCTGCAAGAAGCACGCCCACAAGGTTGGCGGAGAGAGCAAGGGTGTTCTTCACCAAGAGACTCGCATCATCGGCCACAACGAAGAGAAGAACGGCTGGAAGACAGACTTTGACACCGCTGGCGGTGAGATCGGCATGCAATTCGATGCAAGCATCAACCCAACTACCAACCCAGTTTGCGACATGGAGGCTCCCGGCGGCTTGGAGGTCAAGCACAATCTTGTGATCGAACTCATCGTCGCTGAGGAGTTCTGCCCCAACCGCAACACTCGCCTCATCACCCCTACTGGCGCCGCTCGCGTGCTCCGCATGCAGTTCAACTTGAATGTCACTGAGCGCAGCGGTTTGGGAATCAGCTGGGACGAGGAGATGCCTCCTACCTACGAGGATGTCCCTGCCAGCCCACCAGGCTACTTCAAGCTCGATACCCAAAGCCAAATGGAGGATTATCATGGATCGCCACTTCCACTCCCCGATTACGAGGAGCTGGAGCGAATGGATTCCCTACGTCTGGACAGTGACTCAACCCACTCATCCAACCAATCCACCCGCGGCCGTGTGCGTTTCACAGCAGACGATCTGGTCACCGATCAATCCCCTGCACCATCTGCACCTGCTTCTGGTGCTCCCTCCCGAGCTCCATCAGTTGATTCTTCGCGCCAATAAGCTTTTCATTCCCGGTATTCATTGTTCACGCCACGACGTTATGACCTCAACGACCTCAAAACCAAAAACAGCTACCAACCCCAGATTTCCTGCAACACTCCTATTACGATAATCACTTTCACGGGGATGCGAACAATGAATCTCCAATACCTATGTTTCTTTTTCTTCGGCGTTACGATGACATTTTCCGAGTCTTAATGGGATAAAAAAAGCATCAAAAACAGGCTCAACGGATACAAGGATACCTTGGCTCTCAATCGCATTTCCTTGGCTTGGACGGACAGGTTTCGTTTCAATCCTGCATGATACCCATACCATTCGCTTTGTGCACAAACTTTCTTCTCTCTTCTATGTTTATTCCCCATTTGTTCTAGACTTCATTTACTTGATATTACGCTTTCGGTTGCTCTTGCGATCATTCTCAACTCTTATGTGATATTTAATTAAAAATGGCCTCTGGTCTATGATCTTTCACTCTGCCTCAAAATGTTCCAGACTGTAAATGTAAATGTAAAAATAGAAGTCGAAATCTAGACTTCTTACATCTATCGTTGCGTCATCTGATACTCACCGGTCCACTCTCCTGCCCCACCACCCGTTTCAAAGAAGCACACAATGCTTCTAGACCTTCCCCTGCCTGATCCGCGGATCATCAATTCCTGACCGTACAAGTCAATACTGGTCGTTCTGACTAAGTCCCGCTATATCCACTGGAGGACGACAGATCATCATTGACTGCTGAGAATGGATAGGGCGATCATTCCATCGAACACGTATCATTAGGCGATACCAGCATCTCCGCACAAGTCATCGTACTTGGGCGTGACGAGTATCTCCTTGGACAACATGGAATCTAGAATCTGCTTTGTTGCCACATGGCTGTACAATCGAGTAACCCACTGCTATTCAAAATTTACTGGCAAGTAGCTACAGCAACGCAAAAGCTTAGCGCAAATCGCATTGGAGTTCCCTCGGGACCTTCGGGAACAATATTACCGGGCCATTAGAATCTACTGGCCTTATTTGAATTAAGGTACATCTAGGGATTGGGGCGTTAAAGAGACGCGGGGCATTGCTACCGATATCCTTACATATCGACTGGAACCACTACAAACTCCTTAGCTGTCATCTTCCTGTCAACAATATGATCAAATTTTCTGGAGCAAAACGTCCTTGTCCTCCTCTTCATATCCCCTTGTCGTCACCCTTCCTTTACCAAGTATTTTCCTCGTTTTTGAATTTCGCCTTCATCCGAGTCGACGCTTTCTCTCCAGCATGCTGCTATGGCTGCGCAAAAGGTGAACTTTGAAGTCTGGAAAACGCTGAAGCCCTAAGAGGGAACCACATGTAGCCACATCGCCATATACACAGTCTCAGAGGACTGGGACCGATGTATCTGGAAAGCAGAGAGCTCTCTGTCTCGATAATTCCACGGCCATAAAACTATATCTAAGTTTCAGAGACTCTTTTCATAAAAATAATGATACCGGGAAAGATATCAATGCTTCAAAGATGCAATCTCATATTTTTAATCGTGTATTTGCTTGTATGTCACATTCTGTAGATCTAAGAAGCACGAGAACTTTCTTCGCATAGACATATGGTAGGTATATCGGACGTTCAAGGGAGTTTCCAAAGCCTGATTGAAGATTGAAACTTTTTTAGAAAGGATGGTACTCTCATGTAAAAAAGCACATTGAGCTTTCCAATCACGTGCTATATGTCAACACGCAGCCCCAAGACAACATTAAGCAACAACGATACCCGCGACTGCAGTGGTGGTTTTGCGCCAAAGGTAGACGACGGAAGAGTTGTTCCTCTAGGGTTTGAAAATAGGAAGCAATTCGTCTCCATCGGGCTGGTTAACGGGTTGCCCTGTTTGACTGAATGATTATCAAAATCAGTCCTTGATCATGATTTTCATCACCATGCTAGATCATCCGCATACAGATAAATGACCAGCACAAGCAAGGAGAGGTGTTCAGAGAGACTTATGTATAGCTCTAGTGCTCTGAGACATAACCCGGCGCTATCAAATGCGAGTTCAAACCATCTATGCATATTGAGCAATGACGCTCTTTTCTTCAAATAAGATAGATTCGTTAATTCGTAAATGAGGCAAATTATAAGCCAAGGTCCTTGGCCACATGCATTCGCAGAGCTTGAGGTTCACAGGGCGAGAGCTGTGTCTTTTGCTTGCAAATTCCATAAATTCGATTAATCGGCCCGAGAAATGCGACTGAATATGAGCTCGCCGAAGAAGAATCCAACAAGCACAGCAAAGAAATACCCAACATTCATGGTCATCACTGCAATCATCCTACAAAAAAGACCGGTGGTTAATTTAGTCCTTCTTATTTATTTCCCCGTCAACTTACAGGAGATATGCAATTCCTTGATGAACAGTGCGCAAGAAAGCACGAGGTACATTGACCGAAAATCTCCACGCTTGGACCACGTCCTTTTGAGTGGGTTCATCCTGACCCCCATTGATAAGGACGGAATATCGTGCGTTTTTGGCCGCCCAGAATGCATCGAGCTTGGATAGTGACGCAGCTGATGCCCGCCAAACGATGGTTAGGAAGAAAAGAAAAAGCCATGATCCCACGTATCCAGCTGTTGTATTGGGTATCCAGGATGGAGAAAATAACACCGCGGACAGATTATTTGTGTTAAAGGCCATATCTGGTGCGCTCATAGTGTCGGATGATCCGGTGGCTGACATTTCCGCACTAGCAGCAGTGGTCGTTGCCGAGGTCATTTCCATGGTGAAAATGTCAGACTGTCGGAGCTTTTATACAGGCGTTGACTCCTTCCAGAGATGAGAGATGAGGATGAATGTTGAGATGTAACGGTTGATGTGTTTATCCAGGTCACCTGACGCGACACGACAGCCGCGCCAAACAGAATCACCGCGTCGCACAAGTCCGCCGTATCGAAATTGACTGAGATCGCTTGGCCGATAGTGGACTTTTCAGAACGCTGGGTGAGATGAAGAGATAGTGGGAGTGGAAGGGGCTTTCGGGATCACCCCTTGCAAGGCGGTCCAGGCACGGATCCGACGTAGCTTCCGGCGCGAGCCTCGCCGAGCATTGACAAAAATATCCGATGACAGATTTCGCGTGTTTTGCAGGTCAAGATTGATTAGGAGAGCTTCAGATGTTTCAGCTGTTTCCTGGTGAATCCCAAAGTCAACCGCACAATCTGGTTGATCCATATGGGAAATGGCCGCAAATGGGCTCACGGCTAATCCGCATGCGGGAAAGACCGAAGTGTAACTCAACTAAGCTTCGACAGCCAACCTTTTACTAGATCCTGTATATAGATGATATACTAGAGAAACAATCGAACGCTTTGAGATCTCCGACTAATTGGCATTTATGATCAGTCTTCAACTGCCATAATCTTCAAGCGTGGCCTTTCAAAACGCGGCGTGGGTAAGTAAATTGGCTGCACTGCAAAGAATGATTATCTCCCTTATTTGGTTTTCATGTTATTTTTGATTCTTTATTGTACCAAGAATATTAAAAGCGCTTCCAAGGTTCGAAATTTTGTATCCAGGGATTTCTTATTAAGATCCCTGGCGACATTTCACGAGGATATTGATATGATGGTAGGACCCAGAGTTAGCATCTTCAATCCCAATCGAGGATAAAAGCTACTACCTACCACATGCATTTTCGGATTCAATGTTTCCCAGAGATACTAGTAGCGGGATATAGATTGCACCTTGTGAGACTAGGATTGGTGCTCGCGTTCCAGGGAATTTAGTATCATGTTTCCAAATGTTCTCAACATTGAAGTTCCAAGGTTGTCAATACTCTCGACTCGGAGCTGAGACTTATCATCCACCCCTTCGCCGCGGCACAAAATAACAATTTTGTTTTTCTGTTCTGCGGAGAGTCTCGTTCTATTTGTATGATTGAAATAATTTGTCCTCGTATCCACAATATTCCTTTACATTGCGCAAGCTTGAAGGGCAGCAAATGAGAGTTTTCTGGTCAAATACAATACCTTCAATGGAATGATACGAACAACTCTCCGTGCAGAGTGGATTCAGAATAATTTGATCTGTCATCCTCCTTTTTGAAAGAAGGACAAAGAGGGGAAAGGCCAAGACTCTCCTAAACGGATAAATTTGAGTTGACATAGGGTCAGTTGTCATCGGACCATTGGCGCCATTAGAAAAGACATAGAACTGGCGATAGAATACAGAGTTTCACCTGCGGTTATTGTAGAGCAGAAATGAGAATTCAATATTGGCTCTCATAGGCTATACGCCTATCGAGTCTGCCCAAGTCCGAGTTAAGCCTTATCCTTGACTTGGGAATTGCTCGGCGATGAATGGAGAAACGACTGTAGCAGTATGCAGACCCTAATGCAACGTGAGGCAGAGGGTTGCCATGATAATTGAGAATCGCACTTGTGCGAGGCATTCAAAGAACCCGGAGATGAGGGTGCGTATCTCGACGTCAACGTTGGAGAGCTTTGTATGCACATGTGGTGATCCTTTCATAACCTTAGGTGAATATACTAGGAGTTCCCATTTTTTTGATAAATATTCTCAAATATCAGGCACTAGAGGTTACTCAACCAAGGCACCTCCATTGGCTGCATGAGACATGATTATTTGCAAGAGCAGAATTCTCTATTTTGACCCAAAATTTGTTGCTTCAAATGTTGTTCTTGGCTGTAGCGTGAACGGAAAATTGGGCCGTACCTCGGTTCAGACTGGAAGAGGAACAGTTCGGTGGTTTCATGGTTAAGAACGGCTTTATCCGAATTAATATTCAGGAACGGTTTCAAGCTTGAGTAAAAATGAGGCATGATAAATCTCGACACCTATGCCGGTGGCACCTATCTCCAAAATTGAGACATTTCATGAAGCCATGTGGTGTCTCCAATCGCGGATGCCTGCGAGATAAAGGCTAGAAAGATTTCCAGGGCATCGGAATGTGTACCCTTTTTAATTTTACTAGACACAAAATAGGCTAGCTGAATGAATTAAAAAAAGCTTGATCACGTTAGTTGAGACTGCACTCGTTTTTGAGAGATTCTGAAACTGTTTACTCCCGAGGTGTAGCCGATGTCTCAAATATTGGAACCCGTCCCACGTGTAGTTTTGCCTTCTCTCTTGAACTCTTGAACTATTAAATCAACACGATTAACTCCATGAAGATGTTGGAGAGCAAGAAAATATTTTGTCTTGATTCCTCGCCGTTACAATGCTTCCCCAGGCTCTTCTTCTCCTTCTCGCACCGCTGATTGCAGCGACCCCAACAGGGCTGCAACGCCGTCAATACATCTCCGCCAATGACATCGATAACGGCAACTGCAAAGATACGATGTTTATCTTTGCTCGAGGATCGACTGAAGTTGGAAACATGGTAAGCTTGCCAATCCGCACTGTCAGAGCATCTAGCTAACCCTCCAGGGCACTGTCGTTGGTCCAGAAGTTTGCGATGACCTAGCCACCCAACTGGGTGGTAATGCGGGCTGCCAAGGAGTTGGCGGTGCATACACAGCTGGACTGGGAGAGAACTTTCTTCCTCAGAACACCGCGCCACAAGATATTCAAGCTGCAGTGGATGTATTCAACGACTGTAATAAGAAGTGTCCCAATGCGAAGATCGTCGCAGGAGGATACAGGTCAGTGATGCACATACCATGATCGCCTGGTGGCTACTAACAGCCTAATAGTCAGGGAAGCGCTGTAATGGACAATGCGATTCAAAAGCTATCTACCGAGGTGCGGAATAAGGTGAAAGGGGTGGTCCTATTTGGCTTTACTCGCAACTTGCAGGATGGTGGTAGAATCCCTGGTTATCCGAAAGACCAAACCAAGGTCTATTGCGCCGTCGGGGATGAGGTTTGCGACGGAACCTTGATTATCACTGCTGCTCATCTGACATACGGCGCTAATGCTGGTGATGCTGCCAGCTTCCTTGCTTCTCAAGTGAAATGATCCGGTGGTGGCCTGACGCAATAAAGTCCGGTTATGCCGAGAGTAGGGCTCAAGAGCATCGAAATAGTCATTGTGACTTCTTAGGGGATCTTAGTCTACTATGAATACTACGCAATATCTTCTAAAATCGTGAAACACTTCGCATTTTGCGGTTGGTTATATAAAGTCCATAGCGCAAACATTTGAACACGCCGAAAATTGGCATAATTCAAAGGTTGGCATAGTTCAAGTTTCTCCGATATTTGCAGAATATTCTCTTATATTGTATCGTCACCTGGAAGTGTATATTTAGGCTTTAGCGACCGGCCATCAATCTTTTTAACTTCGAGATTGTCGTATTCAAACCCCAGGCGTCTCAAACATACGGACTGTCTAGGTGGTCAGTGATCACTTCCGCATTCACTACAGAACTGATACTAGCCGATGTCGACGCGCTACGATGACAACAAAACGACCGGTCTATTCTGGATTCCAAGACATGCTCGATGTGACTTGCCAGAGGGTATTATAGTTTCATGCATGTCCCAACCTCTTGCGCTTGTGCTACTTCCTGTCTGTATGTCCTTTTTAGGTAAAACAACAGACCTTCCTCGTTCCGGCTTCGTCTAAATCTCCGTTCCTCTCGTCATCACTCGGTTAATAGTGTCTGCCAAAGTCGATGACGTCTCATTTTTAATTTTCCTCTCTTGGACAATAATGCGCCACCTACTCCACTCGCCCCCTATATTGGACAGTACCTACTGTAGGTCCTGTTATGTGGCTAGTGTGGCTGGGCACAACAGGGCGGATGCATGTGCTGGTGCATGTAAGGGACAAAACTATTGGAAAAATCAGACAGGATTGGGGACCCGGTGTGAGTACTTTTGTCCGTGGGGCCCTATAATGCTAGGGGTAGTCTAACGGGCAAAGTTACTATCTAAAACAAGGGAGTCTTCCGTTTGTTCCGCCTGCAGCGAAATTCCGTCGAAGGTGGATGGGATACTGGGCAGCAAGGAAGTCCACGTTCGGCGCTACTTTAAATAAAGCCTTAACCTAGTTGCTCCTTTTTTTCTCTGACTCTTGCAAAGTGGGGCGATGTGTAAAACATCTATTCAATTATGCATGCTCGATCGGTCTCTCTTATCTCCACTTAAAGCAGTGGGGTTATGGATTGACCTTGCTTCCCCCAGTTGGCTTGACAAGCAGGAGGTTTATTACACAGATAGGGGTTTGACATAGGGGGTTTCTTCTGTGGCCTTACAAAGGCTCATTAGTAAAAGATATCGCGATTAAACGTCCAGGGATCCAAGGTGTGTAGTAGTACAGCACGGATTAGGCGAATCCTTGGAGATAGTATGAGTTGTTTAGGGAGTCTAGGGATGTCAACCTTGGGGGTACTAGCGAACTAGTCAATTCTCTCGATGGAAGTTCATTTGGTAATTTCATTTGGTAAACGTTAATTATGCTCTTTCTAGAGTGATATAGGCTATGGCAGACACTGGGTATTCTCGATATTTAGTGAGTTAAACGCAACAACTTGAAACGCAAAGACAAAGCAGCCACGCTATTAATTAACATCAATATACTACTAAAGCTCCACCTCATCAATATCGTAGGCTAGGTGTCCCTGTCCTACTCCCCGCTTGTCTAGTCCAAGGGCCCATGAAATATTCAACATGACAGAGAGCTTTGTCTCCTTCAAGTACAAACCCATGGATGTAGATTTCTTCCTTGACTCCGCATTTTTCGCAGCCATGTTGAAGATTTTCTCGACTCTAGGTCGGCGAATTGAATCGTACTTCTCGAAGACTTCCTGGATCGGCCGCTGAGGATCTTCCAGCAACCTCGATAGCAAAAAGACATCTTCCATCGCCATGGAAACGCCCTGTCCGGCATGGGGCGACATCGCATGCGCAGCATCTCCAACAAGCACACACCTCCCTCTCGACCACTTTCCGCCAAGTGGCAAGCGATAAACAGGATAGAAGTTCACAGATGTGGTGTTTCGCACTAATGTCCGCATCGCATTGCTCCACAGATCTTGTCCATCCCCCAGGATCCCAAGCAATTGCTCCTTGAATCCATGCACCTCTTCTTTCCCATGCACCTGCCATCCATCTCGACTATCCCCCGTCTCGGGAAGAGGCACCCATTTTGAAAAGAACATAAAGATCTCCTCGCGATTCGGCTTGCAAGGATTCACGGCAAGCATCCCCTCCTCAGTAAAAGTTCCTTCCAACCCATTTATCTGTTCAACAGCTTCATCGGAAAGCCCATCCCGAGAGAGAAGGGCTCCAAGCCCAGAAACGCCAGAGTAAACAGGTTGGTATCCTGGGTGCACAAAGGAACTCCGAACAAAAGAATGAATTCCATCGCAAGCCAGCAATAGATCCGCAGAGTCAACACTACCATCCTCGAACACAACCTTCACCTCATCCTCAAGCTCCTCAATCTGAGCAAGCCTTTTCCCGAAATGGATTTCGATCCCCGACTCTTCCACCTTCTTCTTTAGCACAGAAACAATGTCAATTCTTTTGATTCGCAGGTACCCGAATCCCGTCTGCTCTCGCGCCCAGCCCACAAAATCGGTCGTGCCGACCACATGTCCGCGCAGCGAATGTATGGTGAGATTCTGACCGCCAAAGCCATGCGCGCACATTTCATCGTACACCCCAAGTCGGTGAAGGAGGCGTAAACCGTTAGGCTGGATTCCAATTGCCCCGCCTAATGTTGTGGGCCGGTCACGTAGCTCGTATACTGTGCTTATGATGTTTGTTTGCTGTTGCAGGCGCAATGCAGCTGCGAGACCTGCAGGTCCAGCGCCTATAATTATCGCCTGGAATACGGTTAGTGTTTTGCTTGTGCTGATGCAAGTGTTGGGGTGGGCTGACTTTGCGTGTCTTTTCGGGCATTTTTAATGTTTCAATGGTGGTATAGTAGGCCTCGCTTGAAATTATCTTTTTTCGTTCGGTATCAATAGTTTGCTTGAAATAAAATGAAAGTGAGATTCTCGAGGTTTCTGGCCAAGGCTGGTGGAATGGCGCCTTCATATACTTCGCCTTGCCCAGAATGGCCCGCGGGCACTAGTCCTGCCTCGGTAATCGGGGCCGCGGGACCGGAGGACTCTTTGCGGCAACGGTTTCGTGGACAGTCTTAGCGCCCGCAGATTCAATGACAAGAAAAGATTTTGATGACGTCCTTAAAGCTTAACATTGCTTATCAGAAATTAGACCATGATAAAATTAGAATATTGTTCAGTTGGCACGGCTACCTGCTCAACGCATCTATAGATCAAGATCCAAGAGTTTAGTAAGCCGTCAGTCAATAAGGGCGAATACATACAACTTGGTATAAAGCTCAGATTGTCTATCTGGCAGATGTATAATTTCTGCTACACATTTGAAGTAATACGAAGCACTTGAGTGTCTCGACTTGAATTTCACGTGCAACAGCAGCTTTAAACTTTAGTAGTGCATCAATCCATAATGGTTCAAATGAAGTTGTAGTACATATCATGATGTACTAGTACTAGGTAATACACCGTGCTGGGCTAGAGTATATGTATATTCTAACTTGAAACACGACACTACCTCAGCTCGAGTGCTATCCGAAATTTCTTCAAAAAGGCATGAAATTGCCCGAATATTCATACTATCTTTTCATCTGACCAGGAAATCTAGTATTTCATCTTAAAGTATGCGAAAATTGCAGTTAAAGCTCCGGAAAAAAACCTGGTAAATGTTATCATACGGAAGTCACATGTGCAACCATGGAACTTGAAGCACAAGCTCGAATGCTCTCACCACTTACGCGCTTCTCGAGAAAATCATACATGCATCGACCCGTGCCCTCTGCCACATGTGCAGTGGTCAAATATGAAATCCAAAAATATTTCCAGAATGAGCGACAGCCTTCATCTCCGAATTAAAATCAACTCGACCCCTTCATTCGAGTGAAATTCATGCCCAACACCTGGGCACGAAGCATGGCCCTCACCAAGGCCCCCCACCCCGCACTGGGGCGTTGGACGCCCTACAAAAGTACCACACACAACTTGCAACAACTAAACGAAAAGTACTTCGACCGTGAAATACCACAAGAACAGTGATAACACACCGTACCCCTCGACCCCATATAAAACCATAGCCCCATCCAGTCAACACATTGCGCGAGGTTGTACAACATTAGTTCCAACTGAGGACTGAACCATAACATGCATCATCCAAGATCCTCAAAAATAAGGAGAGACAACCGGAGTAGTTCGCAAGACAATCACATAGCATGATCCGCAATGCACTCATTCAGAGGATCTGTGTGGTCGAGCTTCGAGGCCTCCGACCGCAGGAGACGACTGGATGCACCGTCTCGCGCATAGGTATGCGTCTAATGCAGGCGATTGTGGCTCGTGATTGCTCCGACCATGCAGAATGCGACCAGGCGTTACTAATGAGTCGAGAGCCAAGACAGAACGGTCGGCACTAATGTAGACGAGGTGCATCATTCAACTGCAACGTTCGAGGCCTGAACGTAGCCCACCTGCAAACGAGTTATACCCCATGAACCAGGCATAACGGGGAATGGGATGGATGTTCTCCGCTGGAAAATAATCTGAAACACCGGGCTGGAATGTGTTGATGAAAGGAACGAACTTAATCTCAATCTGGCCAGGTTTTAAGAGGTTGAATACCCCCGAAACCACGTTGCAGGCGTGAAATATGCTCCAGGTGTGAAGAACGCGGAGAGCCAATCAACGCGGCTATCACGGGTGTGGAGCCGGACGATTTGGAATTCAGCATCACGTCCCACGCATAAGGTTGCGGATGCGGGCCCCAGGTGCCCTGTTCTTTGTTTGCATCCGTTGCCTGATTCAACTGCAAATTCAGGGGTCATAGCGCTTTGTGCAGATACGATTCCAAATTGTTCAGGGATGGTTAGAGGGGAGAAAAAAAATTTCATCTTCAGTCTTCATGCAACTACCCTTCTCCTTTTTTTTTTTTTTCACCCCCTGAACCCTCGAGGAATATGCTTGTTCTCTGTTCTTGTTAGGACTGGAAGGAATATCAAGATCTTTAGGAGGTCAATACTATGGTGGAGTGTGGAGAAGTCCTTCCGAACGATGATGGAATGTATTGACAATGCGAGGTAAATTAACCCTGAAACGAAATGTTGTGCCTTTTCCAAAATACAGGCATCTTCCCAAAACGCCGAAAGCAAAGAGGATATCTAACGTGAAAATCAAGAACAAACAATGCAGCCAGGGGTAACCGCGAGGAAAAGAAAAGAAAACCCTCGCAACCAAAAAAAAGAAGCAAAGACCTAAACGCCGACCCGAATAGTGGGGATCCGCCACAGACAACATGCATTTTTAAGAATCGAAAATCGGGCCAAAGGCTGGGAAGCCTCGAGCTTCGAGCTCGTTGACCATACGGGTCGTCAGTACAGGGTTGCTGACCACGCACACCGCTTCGGCATCGAACTCTTTGAACTGGCGTGCGATAATGGGAATCATATCGATACGGCCTGTTTGATTTGTGTCAAGGATGATGGGACAGTCGTCCATTTGATTCACCAGACGAAGAATCTCATGTCCATATGTTTTCACTGGGGACCGGGTTTGCCACATAACGCGCAAAGCGGGTCGGTTGTCATCGCCCAGGAAGGAAAGACATGGCCCAATGCCAGAGCCGGTGGTCACGACAATGACACGCTTGAAAACTCGCATGGCATATGCAAAGCCGAAGATCAGCACGCCACGCTTCCAAAAGTGGGTGGGTGGTTGGTTGATACTATCTGCCGTCCAATCGCCGGCCTTGGACACGAGCGTTGAGAAGCTCGGAGTACCCCGGGTTCCCATTGGAGTGGGGTCTGGGAAAGTGGCAAAGCCATGCCAGTCACGAAGGGGATGCTTGGCAAGCTGAATGCCCTTTCCAAAGGCAGTTTGTGCGTGATCAAAATGCAAGCGGACGGCGTGGTTGGAGAGGTTCTCGGCACGAACAGGAACCTTACGAAGCATCACCCATGGTTGGATGATAGCGAGGACCGTGATCATCAAGAACCAAAAAGCGGGAAGTTTAACGAGGAAGTAGCCGAGTGGCGTATGCTCTGCGGAGCTGATCTCCTTCGCGAACAGCATCAGCAGCACGACAAACAAGGCGACTACAAGCCACCCGGAGAAACGGTGGATGAGTTCAAAATAATCGTGGAATTTTGTGCGGAACGTGGGATGTGCCACAACGATGATCGCCAACAAAAGCACAAGAATGATGTAAGCCACTGCAACGGGCGCGGCTGAAATGCTGACAGCGGAGGCGCTAGTCGGAGATGGCGTCCAATACTGGTACGACATGAGTCCTACAAAGCCGATGTACCATGCCAATGAAGCTACTCCACAACCACTATGAACGCCTCCATAATGGTACACTTGCGCGGCCAATCGGCGCAAGGTAATTGGTGCCGAGCGAGGAATGGAACAGACCAAAAAGAAGATACTGTTGACAACCAGTGGCTGGCGGGCCAGCCCGCATGCTAGTAAATTGGCGGCCGTTGCATTGACCAAGGCAATCAGCTTGCGGTCTGCGACCATCACAGCCACAAAAACGCCAATGTTGGCGAGGAAGACCAGTGAGAAGAGCCTTCTGTAGATGGTGAAGAAGGCATAGCGCAGGCCAGCAAGGGCTTTCTTTTCAGGCAGAGGTGTTTGGGCCTCGAGATCGATGTCGACGTTGGTAACTCCGCTGTCAACGGAGCCCATTGTCCTATGGGTGGACTTCTCAAAGTCCTTTTCGTCATTGGTAAGAGTCACCTCGCTGGAGGTGGGGGAACTTGACTCCATCTTGACGACGGCAGGTTCAGGTATGGTGATCGTGGGTTTCTCCGACACCGACATGATGATGCCTTTTAAAGAGAAAGACGACCTGGTGTGTTTCAAAAGACGACTGGAGTGAAACGAAGAAAGAAGTTGTTAACCAGACCAGGTTTATGCGTGGATCATGGAGGTTGAAGTTGAATTGAGCAGAGCAATGAGAATGCCAGATGACGACAAGGGCGTTCTAATAAGAACGCAGATGACTTGATAAGCCGAGTGGAGGGGCAGCTGAGTATACGCATTTCCCACGTCGGTAGGGGCATCATTTCGGTACTTTGTGTGCTCCTCTTAGCCCTATCTGACTTTCTTACTTTTTTGCCGCTGCGAGGGTGTGATCCTTCATGGATTTCAATTTTTTTACCCTTGTGAAATGGATCCTCGAATGACCGAACAGGACCGAAATGGGGCCCCCTCAGTGGGCTTGTGCGAGAGTCCTTCCTTTTTCGAAAGTATCCTGTTCTCATCACAGTCTCATTCAGGAAAGTTCCCTCGTCATGGCTTGGCATCATGGTGATATTGACCCGATCTACTTGAAAAAAATGTGGCTTTACCCGTTTCTGATTAGCTGTCAGCCGTGTCTACCCCAATTATTTTTGGCATTTACAGGATTCCTGCCGGTGTTTGCTTATCCACTATCCACTAAGCGCCCCAACAGTCAGTGTATGACACTATCACCGGCCCAGATCCCCGTCGAACTACTGCAAGGCTCACTAGCGGGGATAGGAAATTCATGTTGCGTTGCGAATGGGTCGGAAAACCTCCACCAGTTCTACAGTACCCTTGCATTCAGCTCCTCCAGGACGACGATCCATGGTTCCAGGACTATTGCGGAAAGGTCCCACATCGGGGACCATATCAAATGTTCAATATTGCAATTAAAGATTACGGATACGCATGAACACCTCATGGGGAGACGGGAAGGATCGGAAAGGACGACCAAGTTCCGCGAGAAACCCCTCGTTCGATTTTGGGATGTAACCCAATCAAGAGTCTGTCTCTCACGATCGTCCGAGAGAAGAGTATAGACGGCAAACCATTAGGGTCATTTCACATCCGCCTTGGCTGCAGGTCGCCACAAAAGTGCAATTGCTATGGGGCTCCATCGCATGCAAGTTGTCACCGGAGAAGATCGGTCAAGGTCAAGAACGCCCGCGCATGATGTACTCAATATTCGCTAAACTATGTCCGGTAGTGAGACCGGATTCCACGAACCACACGGCTGGATCGCAGGGATTGTGAGGGGGGCACTACACAAGATGATCGACTAGAACCTATGAAAACGACAAATCACACTGTCCGAGACAATGCCCTTCTGTCCCTGGAACGTGGCATGGCTTCACATGCACCTTGATCGGGAACCTGCCGCGACCCCTCACATATGCGAGAGGGGAAGTTACTTTTTTTTACTCTTATTTTTATTTTTTTTCTGCCATTTTCACTTATCAATTATTGCAATTGATATTCCGGTGAATTCATTGCTGGGATTGCCTGCTTATGGCTCCGCACCGGCAAGTACAGTCGATCATTGCTTGCAGCGGGGTAGGGCATACAGATACACATGCACGAAAATCCTGAAATGGGATTCCCAGCCCAAAGGAAAAAGAACAGCAATGACGCCCGACGGTCGGAGTGGGTCACCGAAACCATGGCCTTGGAGGATGTGCATTGCAGATTGCATTGCAGCTGTGTGGCGCACGTTTTTCGCTAGTCGATCTAGATCTCAGGCGGCGTTTGATTTTCTGCCAAGGGAGGTATTTTTTGGATTAATCTGGGACTTTTTTTTTTTTTTTTTTCTTGACTGCCTTGTCATCACACGGAAGGGGTAAGCTTTCGATAGTGGGCCATTGACTCCACTTTCCCTCAGATCAAGTTGTGAGGAGACAGTGGGATTTTGGGAGGGGGATATCCCGTCGACAAAGTCGGTCAGTCAGATCCATGGAAATAGAGGGGTAGCTTTCCCAAAGCTGTGTCCCTTGGTACGAAGGCTGTCACTGTCACGGCCGGCATGTCCCGAGTGGATCCAGAGGAACCCAAGGATCACGACGAGCAAGGATTCCCAAAAAAAAAAGGAAGAAAAAAAGAACCGAAAAATTGAAAGAAAAAAAGAAAAAAAAAAAGATGAGAAAGGCAGTTGCTAACCCGACTTACTAGTGACAGGTGGGCTGGGAAGTGCATTCGGTCTACATCATTGACATGGTGGACACACGGGACGGAGCTCGGCTCGAGCTTGCAAGTTCGACAATCCCTGTCGCGAGATCTGACGGGATCAACTCGTGGGTAGATCCATGCATGGCCAATAAGCTATTGTTGGGACGCAGGGATTAGAGTTGAGTGTACCTAAGCGCCACTCAAAATTGGGTTCTGGAGTAAGTGAACTCCGCACGATCAAGGTCGATCACCCAGCGGATCATGGAAGCCGATCGCGGAGTGGCCGATCCAGTTGGACATGTCAAAAAGAAGATGTCAATCTATTGTCGATAAGAGACGGGACGGGGACTCCGTAGAGTGATCCAAGCTTGTGGCTCAGCTGGGGTTAGACAGCCTGGCTCCGTAGGCCCGTAAGTGCGTAAGGTGGTGGGCTATGAAGTGATAATAGGATGGGCCGAAAGGGGGAAAATCATTATGTTAGCGTTGGGTTAGCCCCAGTGCGGTGCGCCACTAAATTGACTTAGCGCGAACTCCTCTCCAGTGGAGCCCCCGAGGCTGGACGCTTGCAGAGCACATCATGGCCATGACACATACATTTTTACAGTTTTGAACATTCTTGACGAGTTTCTTGTTCAGCTACTGTGTCCGCTGGACTCTGTAGTATTCGCTCCTTTCATTGGCGTGTGTGATTCTATTTTCTATTTTCTTTTCTTTTTTTGGAAGACATTTTCGGCGATTCCTTTTATTTTATTTATGATTATTTATTTATGATTATTGATTTAATCATTTTTTATCGGATTATTTTCTTCAGTGTCTTGCCTGTCTCGGCTGATCCCCTTCGTCTCCTTCAGTGGATATCACATTCAATAATTGGATCATGGATTCCCGGTCCCTTGAAGCCTGTCTCATGATGAGGATAGACTTCCATGGGTATCACTTGAGAGAGCTTTGAGTATTGGAATTCAAATGTTCGAATCTAGTGCATGGACTCCATCCTTGGAACCCCAAAGTACCTTTTCTATGCGTTTCCCATACAAATTATACTTTGTGCCCTTCCCACTTCCCACTCTGCCGGGACCAAGTGGGGCGGCTGGATGAGCTAAGCATCCCAGTATTCCAAATATTCCAAATCAACTGTCGTCCACCGACTCGTTTCGCAACTTGACAGGATTCAACAATTCAAATTATCCTACCTGGCAAAAATGTCCAGATATATGATCCCACCCTTCCCCCCCTCCATCTCACTCTTCATCCTGACACACCACGATCTTTCATCCTCTTTGCCAATCTACTTCTCGACTTGATATCCGTCTGCCTCAAGACTCGTACTTCCTCTCAATTAATTTTACCCCTACCTCTCCGATTGCTCCTTTGCCCAAAATGGGTTACTGGGATGCTTCTGTCCCCACGGGTGCCATGGACCCTCTGCTGAGCCAAGACCTCTACACAGATCTCTTGACCTTCACATTTGGCGGCCCCAAACCATACAACCAAAACCAGCCGCTGTTCATTGATGCCGAAGACCCATCGCGTTCTTTTACCGGCACACAATTTCACCGGCTGGTCCGAACTTTAATTGCGGGCCTGAAGGCGCATGGCGTGCAGAAAGGCGATTGTGTCCTGCTGAATCTGGGGAACAGTGTAAGTCATACATCTCAATCGGACCCAAGCCTCCTTAAGGCGTCGTCCCCTTAAAAAAAAAAAAAAAAAAAAAAGAAAAAGAAAAAGAAAAAGAAAGTTGCATCATGTGTAGATCGCTAATTTGGAATTTCCGAACTATCTAGATCGTATACCCCGCCCTTTTCTTCAGTATCATTGGTGCTGGCGGAGTCTACATGGGCTCGAATCCTCGTAGCCAAACACAAGAATTTGATCACATTGTCTCCCTCGCAGAGCCCAAGTTAATCTTCACAACTCGCGATGCTCTGCCCATGGTCACTGAGGTCGGTGCCTCTCGCGGCATTCACGCCCAACAAATCTGTGTCGTTGATGAGCGTGCCGTGGACAACTGCGCCCAACTTTTCTTATCTTATGAACTGGGTTACCCAGCTGCGCCAGAGGTTCTCGCTATGAGCAACCTGGAGAACAACTTCCTCAATTTTCCCCGCCTTCTCTGCTATGGCGAAAGCGACTGGATGATGTTCAGCGATCCAATGCAGTCGCAAAATACTCCCGCTGCAATGTTCCATACCAGTGGAACCGGTGGGCTACCCAAGGCGGCAATCCTCTCGCATCATGCTATCGTGTCGCACCATCGAGCGATCCAATACGACGTCCCTTTCCCGGTTAGCCGCTTGATGTCGCTACCCATGTTTCATATGTTCGGCGCTTTATGGACACACTTGTTCCCTGTTCGCTACGGACACCCTGTGTTCGTACTGCAACGCTTCGAGATGAAGCAGTTCCTGGCGACTATCCATCGCTACCAAATTTCGGAGACCTATCTGGTCCCCGCTATCGTGCAATCTATCAACCAATCTACGATGCCTATTGCAGACTACCTGAGCTCTCTGCGGTATGTCGGTGTTGCGGGTGCACCCATTGATGCCCAGACTATGCTGCAATTCCAGAGCCTCCTCCATACCGATGCCTACGCAGCCCAGCTGTGGGGTATGACGGAGGTGGGTGTTGCTTTCCAGTGCCGCTATGGTCAGCGAAACAACCACGGCAGCATTGGCACTTGTCTCGCCGGCTATGAAGCGCGTCTGATCGACCAAGAGGGCAGGGTCGTACAGAATGATGATCGTGCCGGCGAATTGTATGTTCGCGGCCCGGGATTACTTCTGTCATACAAAGGTCGCACCGATGCCAAAGAGCAAGGCGGCTGGTTCCGTACAGGCGATGTTGTGTACCGAAAGCACGGCTATCATTACATTGTCGGACGTACGAAGGAGCTGATCAAGGTCCGAGGGTAAGTGATCTATTCAATTGTTCGATCTGACGATTTTCCATTGGAAAAGAAACAGAACAGCACAGCCAGCATATTATGTCGGAACGATTTTAATTCTTATATGCTGATTTAATTTATATAGATGGCAAGTGGCCCCAGCAGAGGTCGAGAACGTTCTTCTCCAGCACCCCGGAATTACCGATGCAGCAGTCACCGGCGTCAACATCAGAGGCAGCGAAGTTCCGCGCGCCTTCGTCGTCCGATCCCGCGATCCCTCCGTGAACCGCCTCACAGCCGCCGAAGTGTACAAATTCGCCCGCGAACGATTAGCCAGCTACAAAGCCCTCGACGGCGGGGTGATTTTCGTCGAAGAGATTCCTCGCACCGCCAGCGGAAAGATCCAGCGTTTCAAACTCTCACAGATGAACCACTACCGCGAAATGGTAGCATCCCTTCTATCCCGTTTCGAAGGTGAGGGCACTCCTGCCCGGGCATTGCCCACCAGCGCGGACGTCCCCGTCGGTATGGCACCAGAGGGACGGGTCACCGTCTGAGACAAGCGAAACTCTCGCGGGCGTTTTTCTTTTTCTGTCTCATTCTGGGTTCGACGCATTTTCTAATCGCATCCTTCCAATTTAGGAACAATAAGGAGTTGGCGCAATCTTTTCAGCGGTGTTTTGGGGATATTCAGGTCTGCATTTGGGTTTCTTTCGGGCGGTTCGCGATCAACCATCAGTTCATCATGATTTTACAAGTTTGTCCACTCTTATGATGGGTCCACATTTTTTTTTTTTTTTGACAATTTTGAAGTGCGATTTTGGAGTATGTATGGTGGATTGGAGTTTTCTTTGGAGTTTCTTTTTATTTTTATTTTTATTTTTTATTTATTTCTGTTCCATTCCCTCTTCTGCGTCATGGTGCTTTTTTTGGGTTGGTGTCTGTGGATGGATACTTTAGGTGCAACTTAGACAGTGAAGATTTCAAAGCCATGTGGAAATCAAATCAAGTCGATCTCGGATCCATAAAAAGAATGCCAGAATGAAATTCAAAACGAAATCTCTTCATCGTAGCCCTCGTATTCTACTCCATACCTTGTGTGGTGCCCCATTCATTCTACTGTTCAACAAAGAATCGTCCACTAAGGAGACACCTCGCTTATCGTGAACCTAACCGACTCCAAAAGCCGATTCAGCGGCAAACAAAGCAATTCCAAATTCCCAAAATTAGTAAACGCACCTCCATGTCCATTCATGGCTAGCTGCATATCTGATTTGCCAGCCACGCGGCCCGGCTGTTCTGACGATCGGAAGCGTGTAACCCATTTAACCGGGATTCTTTCCTGTTTCCAAGATGCCGATGATTATCAATCAACCACTGCCTGCGTGCTCAAGTGGCTGTGAATCGGAAAGAGAATTGATTTACAAACATTTGAAGTGGATTTTCTATAGAAATTGATGTATCGCAGCAAGGTGTGGATAGCAATTTCCCCCACTTGGCTCGGTATTTGTGCGAGAATTTCTCTGCCAGCAATTTTGGTGATAAGAGAGACATTCCCGATCGATCGATCTTGGCGTTTTCCATTATTGAGATGCCAGCCTCCTTGTTGGCCGCGGTGTGGATCTGGCGGAGTACGGGAGGGGGATCAGCACCCGGCGTGGACCCGGGGCAGTTCGGATGAACTGGTTAACTTGTTCTTGTTGGAGTCGAGGGTTCGTGACATGTGGCTTAGCTCATTGATATTCAATTGCACTCAATTGAATCTGAAGAATTTTCTGCCCTTATAATTGAAACTATAAGAGTAAATGGCTCATTCATGGGCCAGTCCCAATAGACGCAGAATCATCTTCCAAGGTTCTTGTCAAGTCTTTTGGAGAAAAGTAATAAATAAAATACCTGAGTCCATCAGTTGAGGGGTAACCAAGCCTTCTCTAACCTAGCATGAACGCTAGCCTAGCATGAACGCTAGCCTAGCATGAACGCTAGCCTAGCATGAACTGTGCTCCACTTTCTTCTCTGGGTCCTCCATCTCGTTCATTCCACCATCTCGGGTTTGCCATGCATTAGTCCTTTCAGCCCCAACTACTGTAGGCTTCCCCGCTTGATTTGCGCTTTGCTGCATGTCTACGAATGGAGCCATTGGTTATGGACTCAACAAAATTAAGAAAAAGAAAAAAAAAAAAGAAAAAAAAAAGCAATACATTGGTGAGCCTCGGCGCTAGCTTGAGGAGAGCCACGAGGATTAAGTTGCGGTGTAGGACTCGATGTATGCATGTGACGACTGTCACTTCCAAGGTCGACTGTTTATTTCCAAGAGCAAGTGGAGGTACGGAATGCGGAGTACATCACGCAAGAAAAGTATCAAATGATTCTCTTTTCTGACACCGAGGACTAATAATTGCTGCCTAACCGGCTTGGAGTATGCTGTAATGGCAATAGACATGGACAAGTTCCGTGTCCGCTCGCTTTGGGCGAGTAGGTAGTGCGGAGTACTATGAAGAGATACGGGTCATTCGGTTGGAGGCCCACATTTTCTTCGCTCTTTCTTGTTCTTTTGTCTTTTCCAATTCCAATGAAAACTCTTTGGGCAAAAGATTACTTCAAAGTCTCCAAGTTGCAACATGGCCCTGGGAGGTCTGCGGTTCTCAAGCTTGCATGCGCTCTTCAAATGTTCTATATGACAACTGTGGTGCCTCCCCAAGCAAACAGAATTAGCTACGAATACCCATATGTACCCGTGAAGGGTAGAGCTATTTTGGCAACCAGGACAAAGACAGAGATATGGACATACATGGGCTCTCGCTGTCATCATTCATATTAATACGATGATTGGTAGGTATAGAGTCTGTCTTGGGCCCCCGTGCCGAGGAATGGGCACAATCTTGTCCACACGCGGGTCAGACACGGGGAACCTTCCACGGTTTCCATGGAAAATCTTCGAAAAGGTGTTTCTAAATGTTGGCTTAATCAAAGGTCTAGCCCAAAGATTCGTTTATCCAGAATGAGTCCGCTGGGTACGAGCTCCCCCACTTTTCAACCCACCATGCTTTGAAAATTTAGGCCGCAAAGCAATTTCCACACGAGCCGTTCATCGATCCCAAGGTCAGTATCTTGTGAAAGTAGATCGACTTTGACTCTTGCTCTATTTGAATGCAATTCCGCCGTTGTAGTCTTGATTGTACAGCGTTACTAGAAAGTGGTATTTAGGAAGCCAATGCACTGCTACCCAGCATTCATTCTATTTCTTCAGAAGAGGCTCTGATTTGAAAGAACGTGAAATAGTGATCTTGTTGAAAAATTGTCGAATCATGATGTCTTTGGGCATAGAAACATTTGAAATGGACTAGTTACTATCAAAACATACTAGTACATATGCACATGTGTACATAGCTCACTACAGTCAAAGGACTCCTTGTACAGGTATTCAATGGGATGACCATCATTGTCCTAGTCCCCAGAATCCTCTTCATAAAGTGCAATAGCATCAAAATCCCAGTGCAGATCAACCTCATCAGGAGCCATCCACTTGGTTCTGTGGAAAACTTTCCAACCGGCAAACAGAATAAGTGCTAAAATAAGCTTAGTGTAGCTCAAGAAAAAGCTTTGGATATTCCACGGTGTAAAGCTCCGGTATCCAAAGCAGAAGATCATCAAAGCCCTCCACATCAGCGAGATGTAGCCACACCATGGCTGGAATGTCCCCAATATGGTAGGCTGGCTCGGTCCAGATTTTGAGCTTGACAGGCGTGATAGAAGCAGATACAAGTGACAGAAATAATGATGTAGTTGATGAGGATCTTAGCGGTCGTGAGACTAATGAGCCAATGGAGAACAGTCACGGCGCCTCCTGAAAGTCGAAGGAATGGCAAGCAGCCAAATGCAAGCGCCACAACGTTGTAGTATATGGGTATGCCCTTCTTATTCGTCTTGGTGAATATGCGCGGTGCAAGACCTCCAGTTGCAAGGCTGTAGAGACCGCGAGTAGTTGCATACCAGTATGTATTCCCAGCAGAAAAATCAGTAGTAAACATTAACGCACAAATGAGATGAGGTAGCCCAGTTATCTCGAGGTTCTCCATAGCAATGATAGTATACGGAGATGCAGAAGCATTAGACTTCCCGTTTCGACTGCATCAGCTAGCGTGGGGTCATTGTATGCTATGAATATACCTCACGCAGACAGCTCCCGAGGTCCTTCAATAAAGAACACGAGACTTCGCAAGGATACCATCTTGAAGGCTTGCTTGACGTAGAATTGCGGATGCTTGGCTTCAGCTGCAAGAGTATAAACGTATTGAGGTCCAGTGACAATGAAAACGGCAGTCCAAAGACATTCGAGGAAGCCTTGAAATCAACCCAGGTCCCCATTAGAAGCATAAATTGCAAAGACGCCTGGATCCTTCCAATACCGAAGTCCATATGCATCGTGGTGCGGATTACCGCCCACCATAGTAATAAAAGTGAAGAGGAAGAGAATAGTCATCAAAAAAAAAAAAAAAAAAAAAAAACCTTGCCGCTTGAGAGTCAAAACTCAGTCTCGCCGTACGCATGGACGGTAAACAGATTGATCAAGCTATGATGTGATTAAATTGTTAGCACAGCTATGAATCTCAAAATGACAATGGCATGCGAACAATTTTGTACGGGTGATTCATAGATGTAGACAATTAGGCAAGCCACACAAACAGCCCAGGCTGGAATGTCATCTCTCCAGAATTGAAGAAACAAATTGATTGCGAATATCTCAAACGGTACACTGAGTGCCATGAAAATGAAGAGATTCCACCCACTGACAAATCCTAAGGCATCATCTACCCACTTTCCAGCATGTGAAACGAAGCCCCTGCTCACAGGCATGTAATTGGCCATTTTTGCAATACAATTATTGACCATACCTAGCATGATAGACTCGATAATCACCGCAAGCAGTAGACTTGCTGGTCCACCTATAGAAAGCGCTGTGCCAATCGCAACAAACAGCCTGGTACCAATGGAGCCTCCAATGGCAATAAGCTGTACGTGTCGATCGTTCAAACGTCGATGAAGACCAGTTGACTGGTTTGGATAGTGCGTATCCCCTTCTTTGAGCTCTGTAAGTCTATCGACATCGAGATGATGGGCGGCAGAACTAACGGCTTCTCCGTCCTTCTCCGGCTTAACGCGTTTGTAAAGATCTAAAGAGTTCATCGTCGCAATTTTAGTTAGCATTTACACTGTGTGATCGAAACTGATCTCATATTCAATAAATCATGGATTGAAGGATCTTTAGAGCATGAATTTAGTGGCCATGAACTAACGATCTAAGCGCATTGGGTTTCTTCCGGGGATCTGAATCCAGAAATATCGTGAGATGTATCGAGAAGGCGCACACTATTTCGAACATCTGATAAGCTCAAGCAATCTCATTCGCTTAATTTAATGGTGACGACGCGAACTGCGATATTCGCTTGCTATTGATGATGAGTCCGCTGCGCTCCTCAGGATACACCCCATTGATGCCAATGGTTGCATTCCAACACAAAAGACAGCAAGGGAGGTATTTAATATGAGGGCAACAAGTAGTGGTCTCGTTTTTTCCAAGTTGGAGAAAGCCTGAGTAGGGTCGTAGGTTCTACGATCTATTCGTTCCGGGCGGGCATAACCGACGGCCCAAGATCGCGGTCTTGGATGATTTGAGACAGTTATCTAGGTCGCACTACTCAAAGTACGGTTTAATGGCTTTTTTTAAAAAAATTCCCAGTCTTCTGGTGGACCAGATATGGCCCTTTTTAGGGTTGCATTTGAAGCCTACTAAAACATTGGGTAATTGACATAGTACTACCCATTTAGCCGGATCCTTCAAGACGGCGATAGGCTTGGTGGGATAGCGGCGGGATAGCGATGGGATGGCGATGGGATGGCGATGGGATAGCATTTTCTGGTCCAAGCAGATTCGCCCAAATTTAGTTGAATCCCCTGTCAAGTGGGGCCCGCATCCACATGACGATTGTGCACTGGAGTCATATTGGACGAAACAGGCTATATCAATTGATCTTGGTTCATATGGAAAGATAGAAAATGCACAGTCATTTCTTCTTTTTTTTATCGTTGCCGATTAAGTGGAAGTTGTATTCCGTAGGCAATATAAGGTTTTCCTTTTTTCACTGTCGCCTCGGGGGGCCATCGCACCCGTTCACCCTATACGGTAATGCATCATGTTGTCTTTGGAAGGCGCTTCTGCCGATGGCCCAGGTCGTTATCAGGATGAAATCATTTGTTCATAGAAGGCGTCTGAAGGGAACGTTAGCCCTATGCTCTGGCCCCAAAACGCTAGCGACTCACTTGGCCAGGCGAATCATTTCGAGTAAAACCATAGATCATGCGCCAAGGTTTGTCAATCTCGAAGAATTGGGTTTGTTCATCCGTGCGATATTGAGTTTTGCGGGGGTCAGCTTATCTCTAGGTACTAAACTCGAGTATACCGTGGTCCGGGTCGTTCTCTTGCGAGTTTAGGCTGGGGTTGGAGGGGTTTGTGATGCCGAGACCCGTCAGCCACTTGGGCATGCTAGTTACGTACTCCGTATATCCCTGAGTCATACATTGGAACAGTACCTCAAGAGCTCCATGCGCCCGCACGAAACGATTCCAAGTTTTCAATAAATTCAGCTATTCATACCCTCTGTTTCAGAAGCTATAATTGATTACCCGTCTATATCATCCATCCTCCCAATCACAATGGCGTCGAAATCCCTCCCAACTCCAACTTCTTCAACCAAACAGTTTTACGCAACAAACTCTCCATGGGAAGGGACTTACGGTCACTACCGTGCTATCCGTGTTGGACAGCAAATTTACCTCTCCGGTACAACCGCTGCGGACCCGGATAGCCCGCCAGATAACCCACGCGTACTGTGTCCTGGAGATGCCCGGGGGCAGACACAGGCTACGTTGAATGAGATCATTAAAGCCATTCAAACTCTCGGCGGTAGAGGGGCAGAGAGTATAGTGCGCACTCAGTTATTTATCCAGCGCCATGAAGATGCCCCAGCTGTTATGCAGGGATTCACCGATATTCTTGGTCGGCAGCATGGCGGCGATATTGGCTCCACTGCAATTCTGCTTGTCGTTTCCAACTTCTCCGATCCAGAAATGCTTGTGGAAATTATGGTAGATGCCATCGCTGATGCTCAATAAGACTGAAAAGCCGAAGTATTTAGTCTGATCTTTGTGGTCGATCACATGAGCATATTCCAGGTGCTTGAGTGGGAGTTGTCCATGCTACATCACCATAATTATAACATAGTAGGGCAACCTACTCTCCACGAGCCTGAAAATGTCTCAAATGGTTTGAAAAACATAATATGTATTCTTGAAAGAAGTGTAATACAAGACCATTTGAATCTCTTATTTTTGCCAAATGTCCACAAATCCTTAGGATTGAAAAGACAATCACGACTTCTCTAAAGTTTATATACATTGAGCTTTCTAATTAGTTACCATAGATAGTAGCCCTCAAGTACTAGTACATATTCTACCATTTAGTATCCTATTAAAAGGTTTTTTCTAGACGGTCAGTCTTAGAGATTCTACCAGTCCTTTTCATACATCTTTTAAATCATCTTTTTAATGAGATGAGACTAAGTTAAACCAGGATAATCATATTTACATTCGAGGAAATACGGAACGGCGTGCTCTTTGTAACTCTCCAGGGCCCGGAGAGGTATGAAGAGCACACCGCTAAAATTGGTTTGGATATTTGGATTAGAATATCTTGGATTAGAATATCTTAGTATACGATACAATAGAATCAAGACTTCTTAGTCAACTGGTGATCTTAATCTGCTATATAAACTTCTTGATTTCCAGTCAAAGTCCGAAATAAGAGCCAAGGCTCAGGCCGCGTAAGCGCGGCCGCACTTCTTGTAGTGTTCATAAAACCTTGGAGGCACCCAAAATGAAATGGAGGTTGATAGTTCCCAGGCTTTATCATTTATATTAGTTTCAATGCATGAACTATGCGTTTCAGTCCTTCCTCCAGCACACATGTGGGATGCGCAAACACCATACGAAACCAACCGCTTTCTTCACTAGCATATGCGGATCCTGCTGCTACATACACTTTATGATTGCGCAGCTTAGCCAGGATTGACTCATCCGTTAAATTGAAGCCTCCATTCACAGCCCCAAGCTGAATCCAAAGAAAGAACGCAGCATTTGATGGAAAGTATGGGATTTGATGTTCTTTCAGAAACTTGGTTGCAAAACTGTAGCTTTCAGCTAGCCGAACCTGATTCGTGTGGATGTAGCGTTGGGTAAATTCATCGTCGATCAACAAGGATGCACAAACTTTGTCCGCTACGCTGGATGGAAAATTGAAAAGCCTAGTACAGATATTGTTAGTCAGACTTCAAGGTGAAAGTAAAGAGCAAGCCTTTCATACGAGATTCCCTCTGCGGCTTCCAAAAGCTGTTTATTGAACTGGCTAATCAGACATCCAACTCGCAGACCGGTCGCACCAAAGTCCTATTCATATGTGCATTAGCAATAAAAGCTGCTGTATTTCAGATTAATGTAATACCTTGCTAAGTCCCCATAATACATGCAGCATATTGGGGCTCATTAATCCTGTCATGTCAATCGATAAAACAGACTTGAACTTCACAGCTTCTGGGATGTCAGGGCTTTCCCATACGGAAAGAGCATAGATCTCATCGCTGATAAGATGAAGGTGGTGTTTTCCACATAACCGCATATATTCTCGCAAGACATGCTCAGGATAACACCGACCTGAATCATGTTAATCAAATGAAAATCCAGAAAAGAGTCGACACACTCTTACCAAGGGGATTATGAGGAGAGCACAATAGGAGTGCTTTCACTTTCATTCCCTCTTGCCGAGCAGATAGAAGATCCTCTTCACATCGCTCAACTGCGGCAAGACTGAACGGATCCACTTGTTCAAACTTGACTTCCAAAAGATTGACACTGATTGAACTCGTGAGTAGTTGGCATGTAGCCCAAAGATGAAATCACTTACCCTGCTCGAGTAGTAAAAGTCGTACGAAAGGCATTGAAATAAGGCCGTCCGACCATCACATAATCTCCATGATCGAATATCCCCCAAGCTGCACACTCGATCGCATTACTCACGCCAGCTGTGATACTGATATGAGCAGGATCAAGAGAAATGCAAGGTGAAAATTGGTCGTTTAAAAAATGACATAGGGCAGTTTTCAGTTTCCGACTGCCCGAGAACCCGTCGCCATAGGTCAATGCATGCGAATCAACGTGTATCTAAAAGTTTCATTAGTAAAAGTCTCATCATGTTTTCTAGACAGGGCCTCTAGGTACCCTTGAGTTGACGAATTGTTTGATCTCTGTGTGCATGAGCGTCTATTCCCTGGTAAGTGTCTGCTGTTCTTTCCATTCATACTTTAATTGCTCACATTCTCTGCTAGACCAAGATTCACAACACCCCCTGGATTTTTGAGCGAGTCCCAGACATTGTCCAAAACATCAAGAAATACCGGCTTCTGCTTAGCGAGTCCTTCGCCCCGCAAGGAGATAGTAGTTGACATCCCTAAAGAATTTCCACGGTAGATCTATATAGAAAAACTCTTTTGCGAGCCAAAATCATTATCTGATTCCTACTAAGCGAAATAATGAAGTGGTAGTCATAAGGAGGTCCACGTTGATTGAAATGTCTTCAGAAGGCGTAAAGTCAAAGGCGCGGGTGGATCCACTACAGGGCGATGACTCCTATCGATAACCGCAGATCCCGTGGTGCCGGTTCAGATCTACCATTTACACAGCAGCCCATTTGAGTTTCATCCCACAAAGCATAAAGCAACTTACTGGAAATATTTACCACGCAACTTTTGATAGTCCATTGCGAGGGTAATTATCTTTCGCCCTCGATAGGTATGCGATTTTGATACTAGTACTATGTTAGCGGTCTATTGGTAGGTCAATGTATTCAAATGTTGAGTCTACACTATAATCACATACAACTGCTACGTACATACTATCGAAAAGCGATTGATACGATACTACCTCCTTCGGCTGTAGTACTAAAGTTTGATTCAGGAACCTCAATAGCATCACCATTCATATTCATATTACGAAATCAACCAAACGTCTCTGCGTCCTCATAACCATCACTTATTAGCATTAAGTAGGTAGCGTACAAATTCAGCGAATCGTTGTATATTTCCTTCAATTACCCAAGTTATTAATTAGCCTGCTTGGTAGATAGCAGGGCCGGCAACGACATGGGGGTTGATCAAGCTGATGTTGAAGGGGCTCAGCACCGGGTTGGAATCAGTAATGGCAATGAACATCGTGCCATTCACAGCTGGGTTTCCTTCGTAGGTTTCCACGTCTGGTTGCATGGTGTATCCACGAGTACCGTTAGAGCTAGCACGCAGTGGCGTGTAAGTAACATTGAGCTGCGAAACCCACGCGACGTATTTGGCGGTTTTGGCCTGAGAAGTCGTCACGTAGCTATTGTTCGGGCCAACGGCCTTGCCTGGAGTCTCCCATTGCAGAGCAACCTGGCGGCCAGCGAATGACAATGGAGGGTTGTTCTCGCTCGTGACCTTCGCACCAGAGTCGCTACCGGAAGAGCTAGAGCTGGATGCTCCTTGAGATCCCACCACGTTGGTTCCAGGGCTGATAGTGTTGTTCTGGAAAGCGGATGAGTTTCCGCCACTTCCACCGGCAACACTGGGCTGGTTAAGAATTCTCAGGGCTGGGAAGTTCTGCCAGGCAAGCCTAGTTTGACCTTGTGGGCACCAGCTGATGTATGGCGCCAAAAGAGTCCAAGCCCAGGACTGCGGAATGCCAACCTCAAACCACTCTGGCATGGCGAAGAGACCTTGGAACTGTCGGAAGATCAATTGCTGGCGTGCCTCTGTGGTAATGGATTGCGTAAGAAGAGTGGCCGCCTCTCTGGAGTCGAGGTGGGCCAGGAATCCGTAGACGCCAGCTTCACCAAAGCGGGTGAGCTTTTGGGCGAAATCAATGAACTCTTGAACATTGGTGTAAGGATAAACGTAGGCACACTGCTGTGGTGCCTGCGCACCAAGAATGTTGCTAATTAAAGTCGCGTGTCCAACCTCTTGCTCAGCCATAAATGCAATAAGGTCTCGGTCTTGAGATGACAATCCGGCAGATTGGAAGTCTTGTTCCGAGAATCGTCTCAAGCCATCCTGGAAGAGATCCAATTCAATCCACTCTTGGTACAACGCGAGGGCCTATTGATAGTTAGTAGCTACACAAGTCATATCTGACTAGAGTCAGCACGAACCAGGGATTCATAGTCAAAGTCGCTCTTTGCATTATACACTGGAATTGTGCCATTTGTTCCAACTCCCCCCGCAGGCACGTATGGGGCGGGCTGGGCATCGTGAAGCTTGCCATCGCTCGGATAGGTGGTCTCAGCGGCGGCGACACTACCAGAAGGTATTCCCGTTCCGATGGAACTAGCCGTGATGGCGCCAGTAACTGACGCACTTCCTTGGTAAGAAGAATGGGGCAGACTACTCGGGTGAGAACGCGTAGGTGGTGCTGAAACTGAGGAGCTCGATGACGTTGCCCTAGCTGCAATATCATTTGGCAAGGCAGAGGCCACCTGCAACAAGGCTAGGGCATTAAGCCCAAAGATCGAATTCCAGATCATGGCTGTAAACGACTCTATAGAGACCTTGTTCACATAAAATGATGTGGACGCTTCGTGTAGATCGAATGTTGAAGTCCAGCAGATGTTCAAGACATGATTCCGCGGGTAGCGCACCCGTCTTTACATATGGCCCCATCCCGGGGCTTCCATCGACTGCTAAGGAAGCATCATTCACTGACGCAAGTGATGGGAAAACCGGCTTCATCGATTTTGTGGACCCGATGGCGTTCATATCAAGATACAAATTGAAGGTTGAGCTATATTGGGGACATTGACCGAAAGGACGCGCGGTGAATTATCATATGAAGTCAACGACTCTTGCCGCGACATTCCAAATGCGTCTCTTAGTCTGCGCAAGAAAGGTTGAGTATGCCTGATAATTGAAGTCAGCGTCTAGTCATGACAAGGTCAGCGCGGGGAGTACTCCGAGCCGGTCAAGTAAAGGTAAATAAGGTTTTAAATCTGGACTAACCACATCATCAATGCTGTTTGCAGATATCTGGATGCTTGCTGCCTTGATGCTGTCAATTTCTTGGTCCACATCCACGGCGTTTTGTATCGTACCAGCCCTTCGTCGCCGGGGAGATAAGATATCTCCATAAAACCACGAGACCTGCTGTCAGTTCCCCCTTTCACTTTTTCTGGCCCACCTATTCAGCAATTGACAATCTGACTCAATTCTAGAAACGCTCTCACTCGATCATGATCGTGGAGAACGCGGGTGTGGCTAGCTGACGCCGGTAGTCTCGGCAATGACGTCAAGGCCGATCCGTGGATCACATCCAGTTGTTGGAAGTTTATATTCAATTAAGACAGCAGAATTTTGTCCGAGGACTTCCGAATGAAAATGGATGCGCTCTTGAAAATTCCCGAGCTCAATTCTTGGAAAAAGAAGTGTGCCATTCATAAAACATCTGAAGTAGAGATTGACATGCTTATCCACATTTTGTGCAGCCGAATAGCATGTCTCATGGGTAGATCCGCGTCGCGGGGGATAGACCGGAATATGGTAACCTTATTCACTAACTATTATTCATTTTTGCGATTAACGTCGGAAAGCATAACTCCAGGGCTCAATTTCTCGTTTTTGTATACCAATTTGAATTGACCCTATTTAAACATTCCATGCGAGTGAAAACGAGGCACTTGGGTTAGAAGAGTTGGACATTTGAAGACTCAACAGGAAGTGCGGCCGCGCTTACGCGGCCTGAGTCTTGACTTTTTTCTCGGATTGCGACTGGGATTTAAGCACTTGAGAAGTCTAAAGAAGTCCTAATTATTCTATATACTGTATCGCATACTAATCCAATCCAATCCAATCCAATCCAATCCAATCCAATTCAGTTGAGTTCAATCAGATCTCATCTAATTTAATCCCACTATCCTATATTCCCTAAAATCTTCAAGTTTATATCCAACACCAGAATACTAAAGATAATAACTCAAAAGATGCATAAAAAGGACCGGCAGAATTCCTAAGACTGTTCGGGCTTGATTTGTATGAAACTTTAGCACTTGAGAGAACTCGCGATTCTCTTTTCAATCATAAAGATTAATACCATTCATTCAGTGGCCATGTCCGTGTTCTTGAGGAATTTCAGGTACGCCATCGGGCTTTTTAAGCCACTCTTCTCCGTTGCCTTCAAGGTTTTTAGTAACCCAGTCTGACAGCGGCTCAAGCTTCCGACATTTATGCTTTGTATAGAAGTTGGGATATGGCGTTGATCGGTGTTTCATCCAATCAAATGTAATAACTGTCGCATCCCCATAGCATTGAATAGCCTGTCTGAGAGTATCGAGGCAGTGGTCTAGTATGAAGGGTGAGCTTCTTTCCGCATACTTGCCGTAAGCCTAGAGGTGATAGTCATGGCTTACCAATATGAATTCGAACGACTTCGGGGCTTTCTGAGAACCAGGGTGACTTATGCTCTGAACTATTATAATATTCAAGGTATGTGTATTGCCTCACAAAATTCACGCAATGAAGCTACCTCGAATTAGCAATTTTACCTCTTGCGTTTCTTGTGTATAATGCACATGTGGCTTACCTGGTGGAATACTTCCAAATTGCCTGTAAGCCACTCGCCTTCAGAATCGCTTCCTTCCACAAGCGTCGTTGTATTTGTTCTCATCAGAGACTTGTTTTCCAGCCCGACTTTAAAATTTTTCACTACGCACTGTCAGCTGATATCTTGGACTCTTCTCGCTGGAAGCTCTGCATGTGGTAAATACAATTTGTTATATTCTTCCAGGCTGCATCAATATCTGGGCTCGGAGGCCCTTTGAACCGATTCCGCTTATCAAAGGACCCATCAAATGTGACTTCCTCATATTCCACAACGTCAAGTAGAGGAGCTGGAAAAATTTGAACTGAATTAGTCTATTGCTTCATTAGGACAAGGCTGTACTCACAGTAAATTGACAGCTGCTTCGTACAAAACCGATCGTTTGGTTCATTGTATTTCATTCCAGCGATGAATGATATTATCACGATTGCAATCAGTGTCGACAACTGTACGATACGAAGTGACACACTGGGTTGCTCGTTTTTGCTGGGTAGGCCATGTTCGTAGTCTTCTCGTATGAGCTCATCCCCAATTTTCGAATAGACGGGGGCATGGAAGCGTTCCCAAAGCCTTAACGAGCGTCTAGCAGTGTCTTCCATAGATTGCTATAGAGATAATCGAGATTTACGATGAATTGTCGGGTGCTCTTGTGGCGGTGGCCAAATGTACATGGAAAAGAGGCCACTGGGCCCTTGGGAACTTGAATATCCGACGCTTCCTACTAGTCAGCACTCTCGGCCTTTTTAACCAGAAATTATGTCTTAGGAATAATTGCATATTGCGCTGTACCAATCACTTCATCAATGCATGGAATGAAAGTTATTGGTGCCCTTGGAATGCCGCCAGTCAGCACTTCATTCCTTACATGGTGCGCATATTGATATGTACTACGTATCGACCAAGAGGCGTCTATGTATAACATGAAATGTTTGTCATTCAGCGGATTTGTGCGGATACATTCACGTTCTATTTATATACCATACTCATCTGCATACAGCTATGGGTGAATATTTGGTTGTTGGAACTTATTGGAAGTTGCCTTGTTGCTTGAATGGAACACTTGTGTCACCTGCGTGTACCTACTGGAACGGCCCGTACATAGTACAGTATGCCTTGCATATTAGCACTGGCATGTTCGAGGTGATTTCGACATTTTGAAGGCAACATTCGCAACCTCCAGCCATCATTCCTAGGCTCAAATGACAAAATCTTTCCTTCCATTCAAGTTGTAGACCACCCGTATATAAAGCTTCACAAACGCGACTTGCTCCTGGTCCATCATCCGCAAGATCCATCATTGTCTTTTCAAGTCACATATCCCACAATCAACATCTCCAAACCCTTCTTCCTGTTACAATTTTTCAATATGCGCTCCACTACCATATCGGCTGCTATCCTCGCAGGGCTTGCCATCGTGGCAGGTGCAAGCCCAATTGTGGGCACCGAGTCGAAGTCTGGCATTGAGAACACGGAGGATAGCACCGATACTCCTCACTACTGGTATGGCCACGAGCAATCCAAGCGTGAGATGAAAAACACCGAGACTCCTCACTATTGGTACGGCACTGAGGGACAAGCCAAGCGGGATGTCGACGCCCCTCACTACTGGTACGGTAAGGAGGGACCAGCCAAACGCGACGTTGAAACTCCCCATTACTGGTATGGCACAGAGCAGTCCAAGCGTGATGTCGATACCACCGACGCCCCTCACTACTGGTACGGCAATGAAGAGAGCTCCTAAGCGTAACCCTTGTGACTCCTTGGAGACGAAATCTCTTTTCTTTTCTTTCTTTTTTTTCCCCCTTTTTTGAGCATGTAGGGCTCGGCTTTCAGCCCGTTATGATGGGTCTTCCTTTAATGGGTGCAGTCATCCTTTATGTCGGAATGCGTTTCGAAGTTTTCGGTCCCAGCTTGGAGCCTTGGTGAAGGTTTTTCTCTCTATTATAGTTTTCCTTTGCTATGGCACAATCAGCAAATTCTCCCTCCAATAACTACCTTTTGTAACAATCGTCTTGTTGAATACTAGTAGCAGTAGTAGCAGTAGTGTAAATACTTCTAGTTCTCCTTTGCCGATGAAATTGCTGTATATGGATGCATGTCACAAGTGTATAGCTACCTATGATCGCAGTACCTCCAATGATGTCGCCGCAGCAAGTATCATTCTTATACTACTAGTACTCTACTGCCGGTAGTGCCACTGGCAGGAATGTCGGAATTTGAAATTCACTCTTTTGGATTGTGGTGATAACTGATTCGATTCATTGGCAAAACCACGTCGCGAAAGAGGCTGGTACTTATCTGTCTGCTCCCAGATGGCTCAATCAGTAATACCCAAGTAGTATGCAACTGCAGGATAGAATTCGAGTCAATACACGTGTGGATGTTGTGTGGGACTGCGGAAAGCTCCCGAGGCTGGGATATGCCGATCATAGCCTGAGCTGGAGTGTGACGATATGGACAATGCGGGGTTCATGAGAGTCACCACAATCAAAACTTCCCCATTCACTCATCATTTTACCCGAATTTTCAAGTTGGAAGAACTCGCAATGTCACACCTTCAAGCATCAGAGCTATTCTCGGTCAAAGACCGCGTCATTGTCGTCACTGGAGGCGGCTCCGGTACGAATTGTTATCACATACCCCAAAATACCACCCACTGACAACTTCCACCATTAGGCCTCGGTCGCACAATAGCCCACGCCCTCGCCGTGAACGGTGTCTCAAAGGTCTTCATTCTCGGCCGACGAGAGGAAGCCCTGCAAGAAACAGCCAAACAAGCCCCCGAGACCATTATCCCAGTCAAATGCGACGTCTGTTCAAAGCAATCCCTCGATGCAGCGTACGAAGCGGTCGCAGCACAAACCACCCATGTCGATGTCCTCTTCGCCAATAGCGGGATAATTGGTCCTGACATGCCTGCTCCTAAGCCCAAGGCCGACGGATCTTTCCCATCTATAACTGAGGTCCGAAACCAGCTATACAATGTCCCAATGGCCGACTTCACCAAAGTCATGGATGTCAACGTGACTGGAGTCTACTATACTGTTCTCGCTTTCTTGCCGCTTCTCGAAGCCTCCAATCTAAGACGACCAGCTCCTCAACAAGGGGTTTTGACACCCCCTACCTCTCAGGTTGTTATTACGGGTTCTTTGGCGGGGTTCAATCGCATACCGCCATTCAGCTATGCTTACAACGTATCCAAGGCTGCGGTGCAGCATCTAACTAAGATGTTTGCCACTACTTTTACCCCGTACAATATTCGTGTGAATGGCATTTCGCCTGGTCTTTACCAGTCGGAAATGGCTCAAAATAGCTTCAATGAGAACGGTGTCCCGGATACCGGAATTTCAGAGGGTTCTTTCCCCCCTGAGATGATTCCCTTGACTCGTGCTGGAGGTCAGCAGGACTTTGCTGGGTTGGTTGTTTGGATGACCAGTGCCTCGGGTGGTTATTTGAATGGCAACATTCTGCTAACCGATGGTGGTCGTCTCTCCGTTATGCCGTCTTCTTACTAATTTTCTTTCTTTAAAAGAAAAAGTTGAAAGGTTCAGGCAATATAGTTGATCAAGTGAGGTAGAGTGTACTGCTTTTGAAGACGACGTCTCAAATAGATTTACATAAACAGAATCGAAAGAGTGCTCTTCAATTATCATTGCTCAGATGCTTGGGAAATGGAGGAGTCAAGATTTAACAACCAGTCGTAAGAACAGGCGCCTCGGACAATAAGGGTGTAGATCATATAGTCGCTGTCAGTCGAGAGACTAAGTAGTCTCCTGCTGTGATATCGGAGTACTTCTTAGCGACATGGATATCCTCACCATAAGTTCCCGGCAGCGCTTCTATCAACTTGTTGTTGTTGGGATTACAAAAGTACGCAATACTATACCTGGACGGGTATGTATCAGACTCGTCCTGATTCTCTTCGCCAGGTGGCATGGGTGGTTGAATTACCCGATGTCGAGTACTAGTAATGGTATCATTGGACCACCTAGCCAGTAAATCCCCAGCATTCACAACGATAGTGTCTGCAATCGGAGTGGCATCGACAAACGTTCCTTTAGGACTGCGCACCTGCAAGCCACCATGGCGATCTTGAAACAGCAGCGTGACCGAGCCATAATCACTGTGTTCCCCAGCACGGACTTGATTTGGGTTATCTTTAAATACCTCCTTGCGAACGGGCGGGTAATGAAGAAGGCGCAGATTATTATCGCCCACATCAACATATTCATCAAAGAAGTGCTCGGGGAGATTCATGCCAAGCGCGATGGCACGCATTATCTGTCGATGCAGGTCTTTGCAAGTTTCAAAAAATGAAAGCATTGTTTCTTTAAAGTTCTTCCCCTCGTCATCGAGGTGGTCTGGCCATCGATTTGGAAGATCTTCTAGCCCTTCCCGGCCAATCTCCATTGTCTCTTTCATATCAGGTGCAGATCCTCGAAGCGAGCTGATTCCTTCTGTGTTCTCGAGTGTTGCAAGCTTCTCGCGTCCGGTTTTGATATAGCCACGGTTTGATTGCGGTGTCGTCCAACCCAAACTGTCCTTTTGCATCTGGGGTCGATTGAAAAAGCGAGCGGAAGAGGCAAAGACCTGTGACACCATAGAGGGGATAACGCCGTGTCCTTTCAGGTAGAGGAAGCCAGATGTTTTGAAGGCGTTTGTGATAGATAGAGCGACAGCATGCTTATCAGCCGGTGTCCCTGAAAGAAATGGACCAAAGTCGATGAGCTGCGACAAGTCACATGAGCCTTTTTTATCCTGTGCAGCTTGTAGTAGAGCATAGCATTAATCGGGGATTTACAGGTATCACCAAGTCATCCTTTTCCACCGCAGTGGAGGCTGGCGAGAGTTCTTGTGCGCCGTTGGGCATTCTGGGCGAGCGTCTTCGGGGTATTTGATAACGGGAACAGTAGTCTATGGTAGATATAATGGTAAAAACTATGAAATAGTAATAAGGAGAGGAAGAGGAATAAAGAGGGGAAGCTCAATAGCGCCCGGGTAATCAAGGTTTTAAAACATCAGATTCTACCTGTTACACAACTGATTTCCCAAATTCATTTCATTCTTTTTAATCGGTTACAACTAATGCTTAAACGCTATCCTAGAATCTACAATTAATCTGATTATAGTCAGGAAATTTAATTAGTGTTGTAAGGGTGTTGGAATTCGATAGGACAGACAAGATAGGTCAATGACGATACGATAAGATACTATGCATGTGATAAGATACCACCTGAGCAGACGATAAGAAGATAGAATAAGATAGTATATTCGCGATAAGATAAGATTGCAAAGCCACGATAAGATAAACATATCGAGAGGCATAGCAAATCTGCATCACCAACATGTCTGAATGTGTAGCAGAGGCGTATCGAAATTTATGGCAAATATATATAAATATTGAAATATGATATGAGATTCCTACACCACCAAGATGCAACTATACTTAAAACTTCCGATTCATATCCAGATCTAAAAGTTTACCCGTGCCAGCACTTGGACGTGCAGTAATATGGAGATAAGCTCTGCATCAAACTTGAAGTGCTCGGGCCTACTTTGCGGATGCAGGTGTACACCCACAGAATGTGTTGCTTGGTACTACATCATCAGAGGGGCCCGGAGATTCTAAACTGATCTCGTTCTCTTTCAGAATAGCGCTTATATGGTTTATTTCAAGGTTATCCATGCATATAGTAAATATTTTGCATCTTTGAGGGTATTCAGATCGCCTGGATCTACATGCCCAATATCCCATGTGCTGATAAGGTGGTAAATTAGTAGTAGAATGTTATTGGACCGATACGGTCAGCCTTGCTACCAATTAAAGCAGTAGTAGACAAAATGGAAACACATTATTGTATTAATACTCTATAAACTCAAAGAGCGAATAGAATTGAAGGTACATACAGTGGACATATCTGATGACATGCTTTCAAGGTTAGATCTTTGAATTGAACTTGAAGACTAGTGTATTCTAAAGTAAAAGCGCAAGGGGTCATGAACCTGGAGTTGTCAGTTACTATAACTTGAACTTTAGACCCACAATTCAGTTTCTTATTAAACAATGTTTTTTTTTTTTTTTTTAAAAAAAAAAAAAAAAAAAAGAGAGAAAGAAAGAAAGAAAGAAAAGAAAAGAAAATAAACATACATCCCATGGATTTCAAGTGTGAACATACGCGTTGTCTCACATGCATGTTGCCTATAAGCAGCTTAAACCGACGAGATCGCAAGCGTTGTTCCACCTACTGCAGCGACATTGGAATTTGCTATAGCCCGGCGCATATTTTGCGGGTTTGAAAATTCCTCAAGTTTTTCTTCGTATCGCTGATAATCTCGCTGGTACTTCTCTTCATTTTTCCCATATTTCTCTCGGCGTGGCGGTTTAGGCTTGACGTTTGCACTGGAACCGAAGCACATATTCATGAGCGGGGGGCAGAGGTTAAAGCAGTGGATTTGCAAATGTGGTTGTGAATTTATCAAAATATAAGGGAGGTCCAAAACATATGGGGTAGAAGTGAAGGAAATTGTTCGGTTGGCCAGCGTCGACGTCATCGGCTCCGATTCGGATCATGTATAAAACCGATCGGGTTCAAATTTAGTCATTTTCAAGAAACAAAATAAACGACCCCGTCTTTGGCTTTCGTTTGGCTCTGGGACTGGTATCTATATGAGCTGACTTGACGGTCGCAGGCTACATACTGGTCAATCGTTTTATAATATTTGGCAGAATTGAGGTTTGCTCCCCGAATAGTAGACATAAGCCTTGAAACCCAGAACAGAAAGCAGTGAGAAGATACCATATTTTCATGTCGCCGTTCTCGACCTTCATCTGGAAATCCTCAGTGCATGTGATGAAATTAACAGCTTCTATGCAAAAGTATACAAATAAGATTTTGATGTTGACCTTCCAGTGATATAGGTAGTATGCAAACTTGAACAGTTCAATTTTCATGGATGAGGCCCTAGTACTTTCTACCTACTGGAACTCGAATCAACCCAATTCAGAATCCCAGCCCTCCTTAAAAACGGTGGTTTTTATTTTTTACATAAAACTACAGTGCAGTCTCCATTAGTTAGTATTTTATGCGTAACTTTTTGAGATCCATGTATGTATTTAAGTACGGAGCAGGTATATGGTGCTAACCCAAGGCTCTGGGAGATGTACTGGTAAAAATGATAGATAGGAGAACAGGAAAGAAACCATGTCCACAACATTGTTACCTTGAAGCCTTGGAAGTGAGAGGTGAGAAGTGATTGATATGTAAAATTCATCAGCTTCATTCTTTCCTTTTTCAGAGGGGAAATGAACATTATAAATAGGTGGATAAGGGGCACACCTGTGATATCTAATATTCTTTCGTTTTCAAGTTCTACACACCTCTTCCAATCAAGTGGACCAATCTGTCCGAGTCTTCATCCACATATCCAGAACGGCAAATTCATTGATATCAAAAGTCCTAGCCACAGTCATTCATTCTCTACAGCACACTGTCCAGCACTCGCATAATTCAATTACATCGATATGGCTGACACCAATATGAGTGACGCTCAGGTTACAGACACCCAGACGACTGACAATAAGCTGACCAATGCAACCGATTCTAGCTTCCATATTATTGACTCTGTGTCTTGTCTTCCTCTACTGATAGACAATATTATGCAACTTTCAAACGTCAATCTTTCTCTGTTCATGGAAATCAAAGAAGTGGAATGTAGCACGCAAGTCACCCTCATTTCACTCTATCTTGTGCCAAGAAGCGAGCTGTACCTTATCGACGTACGCGAACTAGGCCCCGAAACTTTTTCGACTCTCAACAGCGATAACATCTCTCTCAAATTCATTCTCGAGTCTTCTCAAATTTTGAAAGGTATCTTCGACGCTCGATACGCAGCCGCGGCATTGTTCACCCAGTACAACGTCTCACTCTTCGGCATCAGAGACATCCAATTCATGGATCTCGTTGTAAGAGGGGACTTTCGACCCTTATCTCGCAATGTCCTAGCGACCCTAGACCAGTCTCTTTCGCGAAGCGGAGTCCTCAACCAGGCGTTGAGCACATCTCGAAAGCAGGTCATTCGACAAGCCGAGCAACTCTTTGGCCCTCGTCAGGAATTCAAATATAGGGTCCTCAATCAGCGCCCTATTTCACAGGAAATTTTGAGATATTGTGCCGTAGAAATTTCGACGTTACCATATCTTTACCACAGATATAACGCTGTGCTATGTCTCAATCGAGAAAAGCTGTGGGGCCTTTATGTTGAGAGGTTGACGGAAGAACGACTCATGCTTTCCAAGACTTCACGTTGGGATTCGAGGAACATTGGTTATTTGATTCCCTGGTCGTGGTCGTCTTTCTTTGAGGCGATTGATCGATTAAGCTTCGATCAGCGTGGCGGTATGGGGTATGTTGGGCATCTGATCTGGACTTCTGAGTATAGACGTGCTCTGTTCAAGAACGCCAAAAAAATATGCTGATGCGGGAGGACCTCGTTGGAGAAGCAATAATGGGGATTACACGTTCGAACTTTAGAAGAGTTGACATGGATGATTCAGATATTCCCTTTCACGGTGCAGACAAGCAGCGCTTGAGATAGAACAGAATCTGAAGTTCACTCGTACTACTGCGGGAGTCCAAATTCGAGAACTGTGAATAAAATGAAGTTACAAGTTACACACAGTAGTCAAATGTAGATCTTTGTACTGTTTTAAGACCATTGAGGTGGGACTGACCTGTCGCCGTCTTTATTTAGTCACCAGGTGGGACCACCAGCCCTTGAAGTGGTACCTCGGTGACATAATGGAGTCGCCGTCCCGAGGAACTGCCCCTCCACCATCAACGGTGTTTTCTTTTCTTCTACTCCCTCCCGCATCTTTCGCGTTTCTTCAATTTTTTCGCGCATCTCCACTGCATTCAAAATGGTTTACCACGCTGCTGTCATGTACCCCAATGAGGAGGGCATCCAATTCAACGAGACCTACTACCTGCAAACCCACATGCCGCTAGTGGAGAGCGTCTGGAAGAAGTACGGTCTGCTTAGCTGGAAGATCATCAAGTACACGACTGCCATCGATGGCTCTCCCTCTAAGTATCTGATCGCGGCGAAGCTCGAATTCGAGAGCAGTGAAGACTTGAAGAAGGCCCTGCAGGATTCTGAGAGCCCCAAGATTTTCGCTGATATCCCCAACTTCACCAATGTGCAGCCTATCACTCTGGCTGGTGACGAGCTCTAAATTCGCAATCCTATGATGATGATGGGGTAAGTTGATCATTCATATCTGTTGTTGGATGCACTCGTATACTAAAAATGCCCGGTTCAAGAATAAGTGGAGAATGTGGCTCTTGTTGATCCAATGGAAGCGACTGCATTTATCAGAGATGGTTTACTATTCACCGTTCCTGTGCCAGAGCTGTTCAATGATTGCTTTTTCGGGATGACGATCATTGTTTCGGGATCATCTAGCTAGTTATTGCTTTGTTGTATACTTAGCTATATTACCCAATAAGAGCCAATATTTGTTCATAGCTTGCTTGTTCTTTGTGGTAACCCCACCCTCCACACTTGCACGGTAGGTCTATGGGGTACATTGACAGTCAGTCAGGATGAATGATAAACTTAACTGCGACCATTTGAACTGTAATAATGATTTATTCAACTCTAAGATACCGTTTAATGTATTCTTTGCATGGTAACATTCATAAAATCCCACACTAATTCCCCTCATCACTCGTTATCAAGCTATCTGCAACCCCCGCACCTGCTATCTACACTGCTAAGCCCCCGCAGTAGACAATGACACCCTATATCTTTAGGAGCCCCCAATACGACTTCCTTCGAGTCCCAATTCAAAACCCAAACCATGTCACGCCAGTTGATCATTGACATACACACCCATGTCTATCCACCATCCTACATGGCGATGCTTCGCGCTCGCAAAACAGTCCCCTACGTTCACGACCCAGCCGACGGCGCAGACCCCCGTCTAATAATTCTCTCATCAGACGATGACCCCGCAATCCCACCAGATCAAAGAGGTCGTCCTGTCGATGCCTCATACTCCGATATCAACGTGAAGCTCGACTTCATGAAAAATCACGACATAGATTGTAGCGTTATCTCCCTCGCGAATCCATGGCTGGACTTCGTACCATCTAACGAAGCTCAAGGATGGGCCGAGCGCATAAATGACGATCTGGAATCAACTTGTGCAAATACGAACACCGATACTAAGAAGCCTCTCTTCGCGTTTGGTGCCCTGCCATTAAGTGCGCCTTCATCGGCTGTTGTCGCAGAGATTAAACGACTTAGTACTCTGCCGCATATCCGTGGTGTGATTATGGGTACATCGGGGTTGGGGAAGGGGCTTGATGATTCAGAGCTGGATCCAATCTGGGGTGCGTTGGAAGAGACTCAGTTGCTTCTTTTCTTGCATCCGCATTATGGTCTTCCTGATGAAGCCTTCGGGGGACCCGAGGCAATTGCCCGGTATGGACATGTCCTACCGCTTGCGTTAGGATTCCCCCTTGAAACCACTATTGCTGTGACTCGTATGCTTCTCAGTGGGGTATTTGATCGATTTGAGCATCTTCAAATCTTGTTAGCTCATTCTGGTGGAACTCTTCCGTTCCTTGCTGGAAGAATTGAAAGCTGTATCTTGCATGAGCGCAAGTTTACTGTGAATGGCGGGGATACTCCTGGTCCGAGACGAGGAACCTGGGATGTATTGAAGACCAATATATTCCTTGATGCGGTGATCTACGGCTCTGCAGGATTACATGCTGCCGTTGCTGCTGGTAGTCACGATCGCTTGATGTTTGGTAAGTCTTTGCTGAAGAATACTTCCGCACCCAGGTGCCCTCTGCGTGCTCATGGGAGGTGTATTTTATTTACTCATTTCAATAGGTACCGATCATCCTTTCTTTCCGCCTTTGCATGATGTCGATGAGAAATGGCCTAGCGTTACTACAAACTATCGGGCTATTCGCGACTGCTTTGGAGGGGAGAACAGTGAAGTTGTGGACAAAGTTCTTGGGGGTAATGTGAATCGTATTTTGAAGCTTGGTTTTGATTAATTCTGAAATTAACTCTATTCTTTTCCCTCATGATCTGCCTGCCTATATATCCATGGAACATACATATACTCAATCGTTATCACTCAATATTCCATCATTTCTTGTTCTCTTGCCATCCTCATTCGTAACAGGATAAGTAAAGAATATGTGTAAAAGTTCAGTCCTCATGACTGTAGCGTAGTAGGCGTTAGCATATCCCAACCGACAAGACGCCATAGCTCTCCTGTGAACCATTCGGAGAAATCTTGTCGACCTAAGGCTCGATTGGCAGAGGGCAAAGATGGAGGGGTTGCCGGTCGAGTGAGTCCGTGTTGAAATAAGGGATCCGTAGCACCAAATACAGCCTGCATCAGAGTTTTCTGGAAACGCTCCTTTGTTTTTCGAACAAATTCAGCTTGAATGGTCTCGGCATCGGAGGCACTGTGGGTCAATACTCGGTCCAGGAAAGCGACCAGGTGTTTGGCTTCGAGTTGCACAGCTTGCAGTGTCATGGTTCCTTCCTTCATTTCCAGCAGTCCCTGAGGTGGGCCCAGATCAGGACAATCCTCAGATGGCAACTTCCGATTGTCAAAAACGAAAAGTGCAAGTATCTTTCCCACACGTTCGATTGCTATGTAAAGAAACCCTTCCATGACCTCTTCATCTACGCCGTGAGAGAAGTCAAGAGACAATGCCATTTTGGTTAACATATCAACCAACTGCTGAGCAATGTCATTTTTTTGGTTCACATTTTGTGGTTTGGGAGGTAGAGTAGACTTCTTGCTTGCTGCTTTGCGTGGCTTCTGTGTTCGTACTTTGTTGGTGTTCGAACTTTCTTGCAAGACTGTACTGCTCGAGTCGGTCTGTGTTGAAGTAGCAATGCAATGCTGAGCTAGTTCACCCATTATTGATTCAAAGAGACACACGATATGATAAATTATCTGCCCCTTATATCCTCTTTCATCCTTGCATCCTATAACTCGGTGTAGTGCTTGATGAACCAGATTGAAGGACAACTCCACGGCTTTGACAACGCCGGCGATCTCACGCTTTCTGGTGAGTAGGCTGGGATAGGATTTTAACTGTTTTTGCGACAATCTCGAGTGAATAGTGGTTTCAAGAATCTCAGTCCTCGCGACTTTGCAAAGATCCACAGCTTCTATCGTGACGACTTTATGGTTTTGCTTCTTCCGAAGAGCACGTTGGACATTGAATATCTGCCTCATGAGCTTGGGTGCTAGTCGATTGTCAGCAACCGCAGTGCCATATAATGCTTCACCGACGTGGATACAAACCATTGTCAAACTCCAGAGCCTCTGACTCGCCTTTTTCTTCGGTATCTCTAAGCTTCCTTGTTTTAAAATCGATTTGTTGTTGCCTCTTGCTTCTTGGCACCGGATTCTTCAGACTGTTGGATGAAACAACAAATTTCCGTTTCTTTGAGTCAACACCTCCAGTCCGGTCGGTTTGTATTGAGTCATTTCTACAGCCAAGAGATTCAGTGCGCTGTTCTAGTTCGAATATCTTGTTGAGGAGCTTAGTCTGCTCGGCCTCGGAATCTTTGTATGCGCTTTGCCAGAAAGCAACGGAATCGAAGAACCTTTCGGGCGAGACATTTCCCATGTCATTTCTAATGAATTGACGGATCTCCAGTATGTATTCTTGTGAAGATATCAGTTGAACTCGTGAGATTGCAGGCGTCGATGATCAAGTGATGGCACTCACCCTTCAGCTGCTTTCCCGGTGGCTTCAATTTCACAAGTGCTAATGCGAATGCCAGGTAAAGTTGTCTTGGTACCAAAGCTCGATTTGTTTCCTCTTTATCAGGCATTGTGTCTTGGCTGAAGCTGGCATGGAAGATGGAAAGTGGAGGAGGTCGAGGGTCTGAGGAATGAAGGGTTCTCTCAGATAGACATCGCCGAAAGAAGACCCCAAGACATGCCACGCTTGTCCCATCTACCCACATGAACGCGTCAAACACCTCGTTTGAAAATTCGTCGTTTTCTCTGACTATCGCTCCCCTAACATGGCTTGGTTTTCTGGTGCTCTAGGGCTCAGCCTCATCTCCTCTAGCCTGTGGAAGCTAAAAGCAATGTCACTCGTTGCTCGTCACAGAGTTTCCTCTGTTAGCACCTATGCTCTGGCACCTACCAAGGAAAACACTCCAGAATGGCGACATTTTATCAAATACGAATATTTCTCAAAGGCAAGCAGAATATGCTTCTGTGATGAGAAGCTGTTTCTGGTGGTCTATGTTCTGTGCTTTTGAATTTCGTCCGGGCATGGCGTTAGCTTCTAGTTGAAGACTGGGCACTTGAGCATTATGGTCCTGTTCTACCTTAAAAGTGTGAAATAGATTAACCAGTTACAATAATTTTGATGTCAAGGTCGGTCTTGGATATCCAATGTATTCAAATGTTGTTCGACTTAGTACAGTCGACCTACTCATAAATCACACTCCTTGTAAAAAGAGTAGCAGAAGTTGAGGTACATATCATTGAGATTACAAGATTTTACGATTTTTGTTGGAATGGATGTATTCTTGCACATGCATTTCTTCAATGTTGTAGTAAGGAAAAGTTGTTGAGTTCCAACATTTGAAGGTTTCAAACATACTATACTGCGCACCGCCGACCTGTGCAGATCATGCTCTCCAAGTCCAACTTGTCTTGATACATATATGTAAAAAAAGTACCAATATCAACTTGAATGAATTAATAAATAAATTGGGATTCTTAACTAGACTGACTGAAAGTAGCTTGGGCAAGCTTCCCTTCCAAGGTTGTTAATATGCCTGCACTATAGAGTGGATCGCACATGACTAGCTCATGTGGGTCGGATCTTCCCAAGCCTTGAAACCTTCAAATCCGCAATTGAAACTTCAATCTCTCCAACTGAAACACCCTGCTTGACAGGGCACTTCTTCTCCTTTCAAATACCAGTCATTCTCGGCATATATCTTCATAAACGCTACAACCATTCTTCAGTCCTGAGCTACCCACCAAGATGTCAACAGACGACCTCAAGGCGCACGCCGCCTCCGATCAAGATTTCTACGCCCTCCTCGATGTCTCCCCAGCAGCCAACGAATCTGAAATTCGCCGCGCATACCGTCGCACTGCCTTAAAATACCACCCAGATAAAATCGCCAACCCAACCCAGGCCGATATCGACAAATTCCACACTCTCCAGATCGCAAATGATGTTCTCTCAGACCCCGCCGTCAAACAGCTCTACGACAATGCGCGCGAAGCTCGCCTGCGCAAGCAGCGAGAACGCGATCAATTAGATTCTGCGAGGCGACAGATGGTTGAGGATCTCGAAAAACGTGAGCGAGCCGGCGCGGAGCAGCAGCGTGGCGTTAAGCGATCATGGATGGCCGATGAAGATGCAGAGGCGAAGCTGGCTGCTGAGATTGAGCGTATTGCACAGGACGGAAGACGGAGGCGACGAGAGGCGGCGGAGAAATTACAGAAGGAGCTGGATGAGGAGCAGAAGATTATTGAACGTGAAGAGGAAGAGAAACGCCAAGCTGCGGACCGGAGTAGTCAGAAGGTCGATCGGTCGCAGAACACGAATGTTGGAGAGCTGGGACGGTCTGTGAAGGTGCGTTGGGAGCGAGAGGGCTCTGGGCTGGAAGTTGGTGTGGATTGGCTGAAGCAGCACTTTGCCGAGTTTGGGAAAATTGAAGGTGCCTTCATGCTGAAGGATAAGAGGAAGAAGGTTGAGGGGAAGAAGGGCAAAGTTACCTTTGCTACTGGTGTGGTTGTTTTTGAGTCCATCGTCAGTGCGCACTCTGCTGTGCTGGACGGCGAGAAGAAAATACGCCAGGCTGAGAAAGATTGGGCCTTTGTTGATTCTGTATTTTGGGCTTCTGGTGAAGGACCTGATCTTGGAGCTACTGCTAACTCAGCACCACCTAAGGAGCCAGAATCAGTCCCATTGAAGCCCTCTGCAGACACTGGCAAGCCTGCTGCGGCCCCGAACTTCAACTTTCCGGGGTTGAACACAGCGCCAAAGACTGGCAAAGCACCCACATTTGGGTCTTTTGCCTCTGCTGCTGGCGGTATGCCAAAGGCTTCTTCATTCAATACGTCGGCACGCCCTGCTGGTATGCCATCTTTTCAAGATGAAGTTCTCATGAAGATGAAAGCTGCGCAGAGGGAGAAGGAACGAAAAGCGCTGGAGGATCAACTTACACAAGAGGATGAAGCCGCAGATGCTGCCGAGAAAGCCTCCAAGTAGGCCAGTTGATCGCGTAGAACTGTCTGGCCCAACATATTATCTGTTTTTATGCGCTTCATGTAAATTAGTTTAGACCAAGATACCCCTGCCGAAATAGGCACATCGAATAGATATCGAGGATGATTTGATATTTGGGCTTCAAAATCAACGGGTCTGTCCCTCTTACTACACGTACCTCTTCTAAAAAATTGATGCCCTGCCTCTGCTACTACTAGGCCATGGTAGATAGTACGAAGAAACGTGTGAACACAATAGTAGGAAGTCTAGTAGTATCTATTGTAGTACCTACAACTCATTCAAGCACTTGAGCACTTCAAGGAGAGGGGAGACTTACAACTTTTGAAGTTGATTCAAGCACAATATACAGCCTGAGCATGATTAAGACTGCGATAAATCTTTGTGTTCCCCAAAAGCATCTATTTGCCGATTGTGAAATGGGCTTGAGGATTTGGCGCTACAGAATAAAGATATGTTCATTTATACAGATATTCTACAGACCGCCATATCATACACGTTTTTATTTCAAGCAGACGTAGGTAGTTTTATTCCGTCTCGCGTTGCTCCCGCTCCTCCTGCAATCGCTCAAGGAACTCACGAGCCCTCTCGCCGGTATCGTCCGCAGGCCGTGAAGCTGCTTTGCGCACACCTCCAGAATTAATATGCTCTCTAATCCAAGAAGGAACAAAAGCCTGCAATTTAACCTCCTCAGGCTGTTCTGACTCGGGTGTCCATGAGATCTTGAACTCAGTATCAGGTGTGTACTGCGTTCCTTCGCCAGTAAGCGCAATATCTGTCATCATTTCCAGACGACACAGCGCAAGACCGACATTACCCACTCCATTCAGGAACTTTCCGGCACTGCGGCCTCGACGACCACCCGCCTTCATGATATTTGATGCTGTAGGTGGCAAAGCCAGCTGGGCAGAGGGGTCATAGACAGGGCCATCTGTTGGTCTCGTGTCTCCGGTATAGAATTGGACTGGAAGGATGCGCTTACGCACTACACCGGTGTGGTGCGTGCGAATTGTCAGCTCTTGACCAACATAGCAGCCCTTGCGGAAGTCAATTGCACGTGCCATGTCCATATTACACTCCATTGGCAGTGATGACTCACGGAGAATCTCCGTCTGACCCTCTGGAACACCATTCAAGATCCTTCGCACGGTGTATGAGTCCAGCCCAGCCTCTGTGCCTGCAAGTTGCGATTCGTCTGGAAGATGGCTGCGCAAGTCCTCGGAGCCAGAAGTGACAAGGCGAAGACCAAACCCAGGGGCACGAGTGTCAACACATCCAATAATCTCCGACGACGATGAAAAGGGTACGGAAGCCGATTCTGATTCTAGGTTGTATGCGGCCCAACGTGGTTGTTCGTCATTCTTCCAAGACGACCAAATCGTGCGCTCTCCTTCCTCGATGGCACGAAGTTTTAATTTCGCACGAAGTTTGTGTTTCTTCAGGTGTTTTAGCAAGCCCGGTACTTCGTTCTTGTCCACTTCAACCAGCCATTCGAGATCACTGCTATTTGGGACCGGGACTGGGTAAATGAATGCATCGTTCAAGATACGTCCTTGCGAGTTGAGGAAAGCTGTATACGATCCGGTTCGTCGAACTGACTTGCTCGGATCACCTGTCACGAGCATATTCTGGGTGATTAAGCCTTGAAGAAAAGTTGCGCTATCAATACCGGTGATTGAGATGAGACCTCGATTTGTCAGACGAGCATATCCGGCTTCTGGTGGAATTGCTGCATTTTTGGCTTCTTCGGCTCGGCAAATTGTTGTTGAAAAGGGCCTGCTGCGTGCAAGGCAGCGGCTGCAGATTGAGAGACGAGGGCGCATCATTGTTGCGCTTTGTATTGGACCTCGGGGAGGGACCAATGTAAGCCATCGTATTTCTTTTGGCGGAGCATGACGTTGAGCGGTGAGCACCGGCAAATCGAAATGTTGGCCCGGTTTGTCTGCGCTATTCCTAAGTAGGAGATATGGTGTCCCCCACTCTCAGAGAGCTAATTAGAGGCTTCGAATCCCGCTACGTGTAGTCCCGAGACAGATATCAACATTTGAAGATATCTGTACTCAAACCCGGCGGGGCGATATTTTTCAGAACTCAGATGTACAATAACGCTCAAAGAGGCACGTGGCCTCCTTTTTTTTTTTGCCTAAATATTGATTTACAAGTGTCCGTGTGCCTACCTAGGCAAGTAGCTCGGAATATCTCCATGTCAAACACTCTAATTCTTATCATCTGCAATGTACTCCGCAGCCTCGGCACGAACAGAGGCAGACGAGATCATTTGAACATCTAAACGAGGCTCTAGGTCTGCAACGAACCTGATCCACTGAAGAGGTTTGGGCGCAAGATTCGGGCCGCGCCCCAGTAAACGCATACATTAAATAGCCATACTGCTAATTTATGCAGATCTAGAACCCCCTGTAGACCATGAAAGGACATTAAAGCAATTAAAGAAATCTAGAACCACGATCAAACAGGCTGGGTCAGAAATCTAGACTTCAGATCGAATCTCAGGCCGTTCACACCTGGAGAAGTCTAGAACAAGGGACTCAACGGGGCTCATTTCACCCGGGCGGGAACCCCCCACAATAAGCCGCGATGAGGAGGGGCTAAAGGAACGACAACACAGCTGGACAGGGCGGTGGACGGTGACGATCCGCGCCATGGAAGATTTAGTGCTTTTAGTATGCATTTCGTCCCTCGACGCTGTGACGTTGCTTCCCAGGTTGCTATACAGGTGTCTAGATCGTTCGAACAGGCATATTCCCTGAGGCGCTCAAACACTTAAATATCGCGATGAACCCCGGAAGATCCAGTGCTTTTTTTTTTTTTTTGCTTTCTCTTTGGCTACTGTTCTGATACCCTATTTTCCTTGTTACATGCATGAGACTTTCCCAAAGTTATGGCGCTTCCTTCGCATCACAGTTTTCAAGACATGAGGAGCGGCCTATTTAGGTGCCTGCCAGGTGCCTCGCCATACCCACCTTCTTCTGTGTACTTCGAGCCAAGCGTCTCACCAGCCGAAAGTCACCTGTATAGTCCTTTCTTCCAAGATCTATCACTACCTCAAGGCCCTGCGCCTCTGCCTCTGCCTCTGCCTCTGCCTCATCTTACCTCTCCCCACTGCTACCAGAACTGGGAGGGCTCTTCAAGTTATAATCATGAACCGCGACGAAACTCCCATGACTCCGGATACCATACTACGCAGAATACCAGCTTCTCCCCGTCTATACATAATGAGGACAACGAGATCTACGTAGAAAAAATGGAAAAATCACCCGATGACACTCAGAAGCGTCCAAGTCGTCAAAACTCCAATAGCAGCAGCCATCGTTGCAGAAAGATGTATGATTTCACACCATTCAACTGTATAATAAATAGGACAGCCTTTTGACCTTTCTTCATTTGGGATAGTGATCCGTGTGGGCCGTTTAAATGCCAGTGGAAGGATTGTCGATACCCCGGCTTATTTGCCAGGAAGGCTGTGTTGATGCGACATATTGAAACGCAACATATTACTCCCCGCTCATTTGAGTGTCCGGATGAAAGATGCGACAGGTGTTTCAACAGAAAAGATAATATGGAGGAACATTGGCGGCGTGTTCACTAGTAAGAGAGGGTCTTATCGCTTTACTTTTATGGTTGTCTTTTCATTGTTTAGTTTCCTTCGCTCGTTTTCAAGATTCCCACGGTCGTTGTGTCTATATTTTGTTTTGTGAGCTCTAGAAGTTCGATGCCTTTTTTATTGACGATAGGATTTATGTCAAATGAGATACCATTATTGGAGAGAAGAATGGACGTGTGAAAATATGATATAGATAGGTAACAGTACGCCGTTCCGTGAATATGTGACAATTGCTATGAATAAGAGCAACTGGGTCTAATGTGACACAATGGGTCGCCAGGCCGGTTGGGGAAATGCAAGGCCGTAAGACATGAAACAAGAAAATCATTTGTTGCCCTTTGCAACACCCTGCAAATACCCAAGAAGAAACGCCTTGTTGTTTGGTGATGCAATACGATTAGGAACCACGTCACCTTCGGATGGGGTGCCATGACGTGAGAGAGATTCCCCACTGCTAGGGAAATGACGAGACGAAAGAGGGCTGACAAGACCCGGTGCCCCAACTTGAGCATCCTGTTGCACACCGGACGCGGAGGAAGGGGATGGAACTGGTTTGCTACCAAATAGAGACAAAAGAGCTTCTTTCTGAGCACTTGTCTGGCTGGGTCGACGATCAAAGTTATTCTGCGGAGCCAGCTCTGCTGCCTGCGACTGTGCAGATGAATCTTGAATCACCACGTTCTCCGTGGATGAAGTGGTGATCAAGTTCTCATATCCCGTCTTCTCGGAGCGCCGTAAAATTTGAGGCTGAAAGGGCTTCACTGGCTCAGGAGCTTGCGGCTGGACGTTAGAAGACTGGTAATGAGGCTGCGCTGGTTGAACAGGGTTTGCCGACACGGATGGCTCGCGTTTAGCTGACTGGGGCCGAGGCAAAATGGTAATAGGAGAGGAAAATTGCTGTGCTTGTTGATGATCCCGTCGATTGGAATGATTCCGAAGGTTCGCATTGTTTGGCCCCTTCTTTGTTGTTGGCTTTGGAGCTGCCTCGAGCTGTGGCATATTCATGGGGCCATTCACGGTCGCCGAAGTTTGGCCAGGCTTAATTGCCTTGGGCGCACGCTGTTTGGGATGATTGGCTTGTTGTGGGGCTCGCTGGAGAATTTGGACCTCTGCAGGAGCAGGTGGCGCCGATGGGACAGGATTCCCAGAGAGTTCCACGGGCTGATGAGAGTGTGAAGTGTGCTGAGTTCCAAACAATTTCAGGAGACTGTCTTGATGTTGTGAAGTCTTTCGTGGTTGGTTGTGGGCCTGCGCTGGAGCAGCTAGATTGGCAGCAAGTTGCGCACTCTTTGGAGCTTGAGGGGAATCACCCGTGAAGAATCCCAGCAAGGCACGAGAATGGTTGTTGAGTTTTGGCGGTGGTAGTTTGCTTGCCGGCGGTACCATGGCTCCCATGGGTTGAGATTGAGCCTGCTGAGAGAAATAAGGGTCGCCAGTTTGTTGGAAAGGAGCTGGGGCCTGTCTTTGAGGAATTGGGCCATTTGCTTGGGGTGCAGGATAATGGTTATGGCAGGCCTGTGTTTGAATTGGAGGAACTCGTTGAATAGCAGGCGAGCCCGAGAGCTCTAGTTGGTTTGGCGCCGGAGAGAATGAAGAATGCTGAGCAGAAGGATGCATATTTGAGTGGGGCGGTGCGTTGTTGAAAGGTTGTTGAGATGTCTGCTGCATGAAGTTCGATGAAGCCATTCTCTGCTGTTGCTGAGGAAATCCAGGGAAGAAATTGGGCGCCAAGTGTGCTGCTTGGCCTGTGGCAGGTGCACTTTGTTGAATGTCTGAAGATGGAGCAACATTCTGGGCCTGGGGGATAGATTCTTGCGAGCCCTGTCGCAACAGTGCAAGCAATGCATTCGATTTCGACTGATCTACTGCAGCACTCTGACCAGATCCACCGGTTGGTGGTAGGGGGACACTCTGCGTGGTTCCGCCGATATTAAGAAGCTGTTTCAGATGGGACGAGGCATCTTGTATAGCGGATACTTCAGGCAGGTCGCTTGGAACGGCTTGCTCAATGGTAGACACATTCACTGCACCATTTGTTTGGAAACCATGTTCATCTGTTGAGACATAACCTTCAATGTGCGAGGAAAATGCGGCGCCTTGTGTCTTGGAAACGATTCTCTTCTGCTGTGCGATCCATTTCTTGAGCGGATGCAAGAAAGGTGCGACCATGTAGAATTTATTGGCATTCGCTACCGCCAGACCCTCGTCTTGTTTATTCTTCCTGAGTGTAGGAAGCTCCAAAAGCTTGTACCATTCAATTTTGCTGATTTCCTTGCGGGTCCGAGGCTCGAAGTGAGTGTCGCGGGGAACACCGCGGAAGACGTAGAGCCTCATGTGCTGCTCGCGCATTGAAATTTCGATATGCTTGACGGCATCTTCGTCCTCCACTAAGTTTGCCTCGCGAACATCAAACCCGGTCTCTTCGTAAACCTCACGTATGGCGCAATCGAGATCTTTCTCCCCTTTGTTGATCTTACCACGTGGGAAGCTCCAATTGGCACCTTTCTTCCAACCCTTGACCAGCACAACTTCGTCCATATCCTGATTTAACAAAATTGCGCCCCGAACAGGGACTCGTGTCTTGTAAGCCAGAAACTCTGAGAATGCGGTGATGTGATGGTAGTGGGACCATTGCGACATGAGAGGGCAGTGTTGGAAAATACGGAGTGCGAAAGCTTTCAGAGTCAATGATGGTAGCGCGGGGTCGAGCGGGCGAATAAAATCTTCGTAAAACCATTGTGCCTCTTCAACTTGGAAACAGATTCGTTCAACAGATTCAAGCTCCTCACGAGGCAAGTTGATGATGAAGCGGACGCATAAGTCATCCAGCCCTGCCATGAGTGAACACTAACAGTCAGCAAAACGAAATTCTTATCTCAGAATAGAAGCGGTGACTGACAATCTTCTAGTTGCATCTTTGTTTCGGTCATACTGGGCGACGAAGCTTAGCATCTCAGCACAGACAACCGAAACCAGGTGTTTGCGCGGGTCGCAAATGCGACAGGTATGAGATGCCCGACAAAAAGCTTTTGGGTGGGTAAGATGGAAACGTAGATATTCTGGCGAATCACTGAGAGATAAAGGGCTGTGAGGTACTACACAAGAGCAGTAAGAAGCCAGGTTTACCAAAGAGGAGAGCTTAGGTGGAAAGCGGAACTGGGAACAACCCAAGTGACAATTGGGTAAGGCGGTGGGCAGTTTGCTCGGTGCCCAGATGTGGATACTGCCAGATTATGAAGTATACGATAAAGCCGGGGAAGCACGATGATGACATTAGGATAACCAGTTGCTAGCTGAAGGAGACCTGGAAAGATGTTTTGAGAGATAATTGCGCATGTAATCATCACCTATAGCCAGCAAAATAAACCATAATCTGTGTTACAGCATTATCATACAAAAACTTCTACTTCGTACCCCGTCCATGGACCATGTGCCGCTGTTGACGGCTCTGCATATGAGTAAAGAACTTGAAAAGAGATGGATATATTGGGGAGTGATCTTTTAATTCATCGAAACAAAAAGCGAAGAAAAGATATCAAAGTGAGCATACTTCATATCCATGGATGATGATTAACGACTCAGGTCGAATAAGGCAATCAAGCCACATGCTTCGGTCCATTATGACGCCACATCGCCGAAGTGGATGCACCGCCACAGCCCACAGACCAGCTACAGACAAGCATCACAAGGTACATCCCTTGCACCGCCACAGATCGACGCAAGTGCCAGGATTCATTAATGAAGACTGGAGAATGACGTTGCTGACGCCCAAACCCGCCTGCTTCAACCCTGCCCTCCATTCAGTGCAATCTCCCTCCCTTTCTCCTTTCTCTTCATTCATCAACGGTGCTTTGTCATTCGTAAACGTTGGCGCATATCGAAACACGAACCGCCTTGTTTAACCGAAGCATGGTTTCAGAGTGAATTCTATTTTAGGACCCCTTGAACCTTAGAAAGGTTATAATCGACGGCATTCCTACGCTCGTCGCAACACTTTTCCTTGCTCTCAATATCGTGATACGTTAATTTCTACTGCAAACATGTCGAATGCCTTGGTCTCTATGATCAGCAAGCGCGTGCTTGCCGAATCAGCGAAGAATCACTTCGGTACAGATGTGAGTTTACACCGATGGCTTAGTACTGCGGCTGGAACTAATTGAATTGCTTGTATTTTATTAGGATCCCTACTTTGAAGAGGTACCCGCTTCCCGACTCGGTCGCGCCTTTGGCAAGAAGAAGCAAAAGCGCCGCAAGGCTATTCCGCCCGGGCTGTCTGAACACGATGCCAAAATTCTCACGCAAGTCAAGCGCCGCGCATACCGCCTCGACTATGCATTGTTTAATCTATGTGGTGTTCGCTTCGGTTGGGGTAGTGTGATTGGACTGGTGCCATTGTAAGTCGAAAACGCGTTCTCTTCCAAAAACTTTTCAACTATAGAAAAACTAATTGCTATGATATAGTATCGGAGACGCTGGAGACGCTGCCCTCGCGATGATGGTGGTGAGAACATGCGATGGGATCGAGGGTGGACTCCCGTCCCGTTTGCGGTGGATGATGCTGGTGAACGTAGTCATTGACTTTGTCATTGGCCTCGTACCATTCATTGGTGATCTCGCAGATGCAATCTACAAGTGCAACACAAGGAACGCTGTTATTCTTGAAAAACACCTGCGCGAGAAAGGCGCCAAGGCTCTATCCAGGCGAAACAGTTCAAGTGGAAGGTCCAGCAGACGAAACAGTTCGAGCAGACGACAAGATCGGCAAGATCGACGAAGCCCACGACAGATCGACCACAGTCTTGGGGATGAATTTGACAGACAGGAGAGTGGTGTCGTTGAGAATCCTCCGCCAACGTACTATGATGCGCATGGATCTCGTGAGGCTCGAAACACACACCACGCACACCCAGCCCGACCTCCCCCAGCTAGAGAGCCTCGATCCAATCGGTCTGTCGCCAGATGGTTTGGCGGAGCAAGGCATCCACAAGAGGACCCCGAACGTGGAACAGAAACGAACTACGTTTGATTCAGGGTTCCAGATACCCCGTTCATGAGTTGAATGTGCTTAAAATTTTCAACCCGCATGGTGTTTTGTATCTTTTCGCATGTAGTTTGGACGAGTCAGTGATATCTTCGACTATTTAATTAAGAATTAATCTCAGGGCGAGATCTCATGCATCCATAGCAAAATCGAGGCTTTTGTACTGAAAATTGGCTGCCAACTGTAATTCCAGTCTCATTTCCCTTGACATTTTCGACAATCGCATCGCAAAGCGAGCAGGTAGTGCCGCTGTCAGTCGATAAGTAAGAGTCAAGTTTATTCGCAGTCCTTGACACATTCGCCATGACACCAGGGTACTTCTCGCCCTGAGTAGATACGTAGCGCAGCATGAGCTCATCAATAGACATGTTCTTCGTAAGAATATTGTCCAACAATGGTTCGTCTGGAATGACGGCGCCGGAAAGTACTGAGCAGACTGACTCATACAGCGCCAGTTCTGGCTTCGAAATGTCACGACATGGGAAATCAAATCGCACACCCGAAGGCGACATTCCGTCTGATACCTGCCATGTCAAAGCAGCTCCGCGGCCTTTGGCAGCACCAGCCAATGTCTTCGCTGCAAGGCTAGTGTCCGAATCGCCCCAGAGAATAGATTCACACCCCGCATGCTTCGCATAGCTCATAACAAGCTGTGTAAACAGAACATTGTCCAGGTCCACCTTCGATGTTGCAGTAGAGTTGACACCACGGAAGGCAGCCAAGCGATCTTCATTGGACCGAGAAGTATCGTCATTAAACTCAGAGCCCACGTACTCCCGCATGGTCTCTGTCATATGAGGGGCATATTCAAAGATACTGTGAAGCGGGATCCGCTTGAATGTGTGTTTTGGGAAAGCTTTTTGAGCCAATTCAAAATGCTTGTCATATGAAGCTTGGTCGGGCCATTGTGTAAACGGCTCGATAGCGAGGACTTCGATGGAATATGTTGTTTTGCCACTATTGGCAAGTTGGCGATCCAAGCCGGTATTTAACATATGTAGGAGGGCGGAAGACGAAACTCCGAGGGAGAGCGGAACTAGTAGTCGGCATGGCGGTGATTCTGGAGCCTGATACTTCCTGAATCGCTCCATACGTCGGTAAACCTTGTGTTCTAGAAAGGCTCGATAGCAAGGACTGGAATAGTATTAGCAATATGCTTAGTGGGGTCAAATGTAAATATGTAAAAATAAGACCACATACCCACATAGTGATCTTCTTCGTGCGGTTACGACAGCATCTTCTTCCTTACAGTCCATACAAGAGCCTGTGAGTTCTTTGGCTGGCATTGTATAATATGAAAGCAAAGCTGCATGGTACAACAAAGTAAATGTCGATCGCGAACAAAAAGAAAATGAAAACCGCATGTGGCGCTGCCGCGCTTAAGTAATCCATATTCCGTGGCCTCCGCTCAAGTCGGGGAACCCACGCCTCGAGCTCGACAATTCCGGTAGTGAGAGCTTCTTACAAGTTTCACATCGAAAGATCACGGCATTTTCTCTCATTCGTTTCCTCGCATCCTAAAAACTTGGATGCGACAAGGCTTTGCTGAATACCCTTTCTCAAATCCTGGAGCTGCGTCTGCTGCCTGATCCCGATGAAGAGCTGGCTCCAGACATTGGGCCTGACGGCCCTACTGGCAGGTTCAGTACTTGCCAATGATGTTGAATTGGTAAGTTCTCTTTGACGATATCTATCCCCCTTATGAATTCAGTTTAGTTTGCTGATCCAATATTACCTAGAAATCCGATGAGGCGCATCGACAACGTTGCTCAGGGATGTACAGCCGCAAGGCTTGGGGCGGAAGTGTAGACCCCTTTATCTTGGTTAAATTCTCCAAGTCAAGCGATACAGAAGGTGGCGATCCATTGGCCAGCTTGGTTATCTTTGAATGGGGGGATGAAAAGTTGATTGGTAAATATCGCGACGGAGATGGTGAGGATGGCTCCAGGGACACCATTTGCGACCAGAACAGCGTCGACGCCAACCTTTGCACTTCAGAACAAATTGGCTCCTTTATTTTGGCCAACAACGCGAGCGACGTCTCAAAGAATCCCATACTCTCCGAAGCTGTCCACCTTGACAACCCCGACGCCATCAAGTATCCTGTGCACAAGACCGGCTTTTACTGCGTGACGACATATAAGTACGACGATGTGGGCTATGAGGCGGTGGTGACCTTCCGCAACTCCTATGGTGAACTTCCAGCTGCGCAAATTGCCAAGCTTCCTTTCTACGGTGCCTTGACAATTGTCTACGCTGTCGTCGGTGTGTTCTGGGCCTTCCTCTACGTGCAAAACCGCCACGACATCCTCCCCGTCCAGAATTATATCACGGCCATTGTAGTCTTCTTGATTGTCGAGCAGTTGATGACCTGGGGATTCTACAACTTCCAAAACATCCATGGCTTGAATGCAGGAGCGAAAGCATTAATGATAATCGTTGCGATTCTCAATGCTGGTCGAAATGCCTTCTCGTTCTTCCTGCTCCTCATTGTGTGCATGGGCTATGGTGTTGTTAAGCCATCCCTTGGTCGCACGATGATTTACGTTCGCGTTCTGGCCATTGCTCATTTCGTCTTCGCCGTTGTCTACTCTGTTGCTAGTCTGACCATCACTCCCGACAGCGCTGGGCCTTTGGTGCTTCTGATCGTTCTCCCTCTGGCTGGAACTTTGACTGCTTTCTATGTCTGGACTCTGAACTCGCTCAATGCCACCATGAAAGATCTCATCGATCGCAAACAGAAAACAAAAGCATTGATGTACAAGAAACTGTGGTGGTGCATTCTTGGTAGCATCATCGTTATCTTCGGCTTCTTCTTCATTAACTCCTTCGTCTTCGCTGGTCGTAGTGATGAAAGCTTCGTGCCCGATCACTGGAAGTCGCGATGGTTTGTTCTGGATGGCTGGCTCAACCTGGTGTACTTCTTCGACATCTGCTTCGTGGCCTATCTGTGGCGACCAACTGCCAACAACCGCCGCTTCGCCATGAGTGACGAGGTAAGATCCTATTCCCCAATTAAACATATGTATGCATCTTTTTATATTGACAATGCCCTCAGCTTGCTCAAGATGACGATGGCTTCGAGATCCGTTCTTTCGGTAGTGGCCTCGACGAGGAGGATCCTCTGGATGCCCCTCCCGAGTACCCCGGCAGCTCCCGTGCTGATGGTCACCGTGACCTGTCTCCTATCCCTCCCAAGCCGGTTTCAGCGGCTCAACGCCCATCCCTCGATGAGGAAACCATCTTCGCAGTGGGCGACGAGGACAAGTGGTCTGATGACGATGAGTCCCCACGAAACTCGGGCGAGCATCAAAGACTTACACACTAGATTCCCAATTGCAAAATCGGGTTAATCTCACAGTTCGCCGTCTGCAATTTACACAATATTGATTGATACTGGTGAAACGAATTTTGTATACAGAACCCCGCTGTTAACTGCAGAATTATACTGGGACTACAAGCATGTCACGGCGTTCAAGTTGGTTTCACTTTTTGATTTCTATTCCTTCAGTTAGTGAAATGTATCTACTCTTCCTGGCTTATGTATCTTTGGCCCGAAGTATTATCTAAATAGTTTTCTGCACCAGCAGCGAACTTTGTCAACCTCAACAGAAAACAATGTGTAGTTTGAAGATGATAGATTTGAAAACATTGAGGCTATTTTAAAAGCCCTACTAGTAGATCTATAGAAACTGAAAGTAGCCATGAGATCGTTCGAGCAAGTGGAGGTGAACTACCTTATGTATTAATACATGAGTCACAGAGCCTCACCCAACCTTGGAAGCGGGTCCATCAATAGGTGCTAGTACCGATTATTAGTCCCAAGGTTCCCGCAATCCGCTCTCTTTCAGTCCTAAACACCCTCCGCGCGTTGCTTTCCTTCGCTCCCAGCTTCGAAAAACCTTTTAATATCCCTCGCATGACCTAAATTGACGATCCCCTGCAAAGATTCTGGACACCAAACCCCACACTATCACCTCACTCTTGGGACTACGGATGCACCGCTTATGACTGAGTTCAGTCTGATGTCTCAAAATTAGGCATTGAGCTTCAAACCCTATAAAGCACGATAACCCATATTGCATCAATTATATCCATATACTATACTAAGCTATCGACCCGAGAGGCGCTTATCGTTCGAACAACCCACTTACCCCTCCCCCGCAATCTCAGTCTCAATCGCAAAACGCAGAATAGAAAGATGGCACACGACCCGAGCACATCAAGCCGCAAAGCCTCTACAAAAGAGTCTGCACAACTCCATCAACAATGCAGAGACCTCTTAAACGAAGTGGACGCGTTTCAGTCTCTCCTCAAAGAAACACAGCGCAATCCTCAGGTCGTTGAAGTCCGCCAGTTTCGCTCAAATGTCCAATCCGAACTCAAAATGTTGTTGAAGCTGGAGGAACGAATCAAGAGCCAAATTCAGAAGGCCAAAGAAAGCGCCCCTAGGAAAGACGCCGTGGACACCACCGAAGAAAACAAAAGAAGAGGTGATGGAGAGGACGAGGATCCGGGATCCGACTCAAGCCAGAAGATGGATGCTGATGATGAGGTTGAAATGCGAATGGTTCATGCGTTACGGTCGTCTAACATGCCATTTTACCAGGCTGTTTGGGACATTGCGAGAAACTCTTGTGAAGGACTACTCGCCATGGGGAAACGGTTCTATTGGGATGTGGAATCGAATGACTTGCAAAAGGGTGATTTTGTGGGGAAAGGAGGCGGTGATAAGCAAGCTAATAAGGATAAGCGCAAGAGTGCTTATGTAGACATTGTCGCGGATGATGGAGAGGAGTGGGTGAAGGTGTCGACTATCTCGGAGAGCAGATTACTTTTTGAAATGGCGAAGAAGGGGTGGGAAGCTGATAGTGAAGATGATTTTTCTGATTCTGGAAGTGAAGGACCTACAAAAAGGACTGTGCTGCGGAACTTCGATGGAGATGATCCTGGTGAAGAAGATGATGACGATGAGATGGAGCTCATTAAGTTAGCTCGGGATTTGAGAAGAGCGGCCGATGCTACTCGGGTGAGGTATAAACATCCTCGAGTACGAATTGTTTTACCAAAAATTGGGGAAGGCAATGTTCCTGAGATTGATGATATTCTTTCTGAGGTACGAGGCTATGGTGTTCAGGTCGAGTGTAAGGATATATTGTCAGCCGAACAAGGCAAGAGAGATCTGGCCCGACTGCTTCCTCAGCCGTTCAAGAAGTTCACTTCCACTCTCAATGTTGATTGTACCCTACTGCTTGCTATCGTGTCAGACCTGTCTCACATCGAGAACATCCCAGTGTTACCCACTTTCCATAGAGCCATCGTCAGGCAAATAGAGGTTGAGAGAGAAATGCCCCTGCTTACAAGCGAACTATGGCCAGCTATGGGATCTCGGGCATTAGTCTGCAGCAGTGAGGCGGCAACGCGTATGCGAGAAATTGTTGACCTCATCGGAACCAAAGCAGAGAAGGAACGTATGGAAATCATGTTTGGTGACTCGCTTGACAGTGACTTGGACCACGGGACCCTTATTCGGAAGTTCCAAGCCTTATCGGATTATCATGTTCCTGAAGATTGGGCCCTTCCCGTCAAGATTGTGGAAGCATCACAGGAAATTCAGGACTGTCTCACAAAGAAGAATCTCCCGCCAGTTGCCGATGAAGTTGCTAAGGGATTATCAGATATCAACTACAGTGTGTTCATGTATGGATGGGCCACCGGCATAACAACCATAACTAGCAATCGAACCATCGATAAGCAGGTCGAGGCCACGGTTGAAAAGAACCGGGGTGAAGATGAAGACCTTGAAGGCCCTGAAGTATGGGTTTGCGATACTGCCCGCAGTTTAGTTGGGAAAGACAGGACTCGAAAAGATTAGACATATGGATGAATTGAGTGCATGTAAAAGATGTGGTTTTGTTGATAGAAATTTGGTGATAGAGACCATAGTCAGACGATTTTTTGAAACTTTGGAAATGGGTATCTGTGTCTTGCTTCGTAGAAAATCAATTAAAAATGATAAAAGTTGGCTCCGCAATGCGATATGAGCTCGAAGTGATCGAAGGATTTGATATTCAAAATCACTTCTATGATGACTTCGGGGGCTCATCAGGAAGCCAGAAGACGGTCTCTTTATCGGCACTAACGATCATATTGAAACGTGGGTTGTACTCGATAAGAGATGTGCGGTTTCGGGTTGGAAGTGTTTCAATGGGGTGGAGCATTTTGTTAGACTGGGGTTCCTGCTGAAGATCCCACACAAGCACGCCTGGCCGATCTCCATTACCGCCAATCACATATCGACCATCAGGAGTGAAGCTTGCATCGCCTTGTCCGCGAGGCTTTCCTGTTGAGGACAACGGAGCGGCACGACCACATGAACCGCTCTTACCAGTTAGGAAAGCCTTGATGACTCCATCAAACGCATCCAAAATAAAGTGCCCATGAAAGTCAGTTCCCACCATCAAGAATTTTCCATCATTGGAGAATTCTAAGCAGGTCCAGGCTCGACCCCGAGTGTTAGGTGTGTAGATCTCCTCAAAAGGGGCCAAGTCGAAGCTTGCAAATGGTGCTTTGTCATAGTTTCGGAAGTCGTAGAGGAGAACAGATGAGGTAGACTGAGAGGCAATTGCGAGAACCGAAGCCGATGGGTCAAATGCAACCAAGTATGGGGTTGCGAGCTTCAGCTTGCCCTGGGCATTGCGAGATGCGAGATCCCAAACTGTGACCGTATCATCCTTGCCAGCAGAAACGAAATGATCCCCCGATGGTGCCAAGGCCAAGCTGGTCACTGTATCCGTATGATCGGAAAAGTAGCGAATATAACCTTCATTGTGAAGGTCCAGTAACCGCAAGCTATTGTCAACTTTGGTACTTGCATGGAGAACCTGGCGCTGATGGTGTGTGAATCGAGCGAGGTGAACGCCATACTTTTTACTTGGAACTGATTTCTTCGACTTTCCCTCTTTCACATCATAAACTTGAATAACATCGTCATCACCAGCAGCAACTAAGAATTCACCCTGGTCATCGAAATCGAGGGAAGTCACGTAGTTGGAGGCATCTGGCTTGGAGCCCTTGAAGGACTGGTGCGTATAACCGATCAATCACTGTTACGCGGTTTTCAGTGGAATTGGGCTTGCTTACCTTGCTAGGGCGGAAAGTGGCAATAATATCTGATATAGCCTGAGTCTGCGGCTCTTGTGCAGCTGGTTGCGATGCCTGCGGTGGTTGTTGCTGGGCCTCAGCCATGGTGAAAAAAAATGGGCGCGTAAAAGTGGAGTTGTCAGGGTGGTGGGTGATGGAGAAGTGAGGAATGAGAATGTGATATCAATGGAGGAGGTGGCACATGCTCAGCAAAAAGTATCAAGGATTGTTAAAAGGGTTTGGAGTTGTAGCTGCTTGTTGCGAAGTGAGCGAGCTCTCTACGCGCTTGCTTCGCAGGACTTGGTTGCCGCTTTGCTTTTTCTGCCGTCACTTTCTCCACCGAGTCTGGCCAGTTCAGACCGCTGGGAGGTCACATGATCCAAAATGTTGGGTTGTGTGTGTTGACCGCCTACTGATTAGAGATTATGCTAGCAGACCCCGCACTATCCTTGTTCCGCCTGACCGCCTCCTGTCATCGGAGCTGGATCGTCGCATCGTCCAATCAGGGCGTAGGTATCTTGGCTTGCACCGAATTCCATCATTAGCCGCTGGTAAGCTTTTAGGTGCCCAGCCCCGACTATCATCGTCCATCCCCGGAAACTTACCTCGTGAGACGTCTGAACCCGTAGGGTTGGTAATATTAGTTCAGACGGTTAGACAAATATTATTTGCAACAGTCAATACCCGTACAATTTGTCCAATTCTCCGGCGGTCCCGTTGAGGTGATCTTGTTGCCACTCCGATCGCGGTCTTATCACTGACTACCGAGTCAAACCGTTCGTCGCATTACACCTTCTCATTTACAGCACCATGGCCACCACCACAGGGTAAAACACTCCTTGCCGATAAATCTCGATAATTTGTATCTCGTGCGCTAATGAACTTTCACATCAAATAGAGCGTTCATCGCCGGAGGTATCGCAGCCTGCGGTGCCGTCACTGTCACCCACAGTTTCGAGACCGTGAAGATTCGACTCCAGCTGCAGGGTGAATTGCAGGCCAAGAGTGAGGTCGCCAAGAAATATAAGGGTGTTCTGCACGGTGTCAAAGTCATTCTTCAAAATGAGGGTCCCCGAGGTTTATTCCGAGGAATTGGCTCTGCTGTATGTGCATCGTCAGGTCACCTTATTGGGTCTCTTTTTTTTCATTTTAGGAGACAGAAGCAGACAATCAGTGAACTAATGTCTGTGGAACATATAGTACATCTACCAAGTCCTTCTGAACGGCTGCCGTTTAGGCTTCTATGAACCCATCCGCTCCAACCTCACAACTGCCATCTACAGTGATCCTAAAGTCCAATCCCTCGGCGTTAACGTCTCTGCCGGTGCCGCCTCTGGTGTTATTGGTGCCGCCGCTGGCTCTCCTTTCTTCCTCGTGAAAACCCGTCTGCAGTCTTACTCTCCTTTCCTTCCCGTCGGAACTCAACATCAATACAAGAACTCATTCGATGGCTTGAGCAAGATCTACAACAGCGAGGGTGTTAAAGGAGTATACCGCGGTGTTGGTGCTGCTATGATCCGTACTGCATTTGGCAGTTCTGTCCAGCTCCCCACCTACTTCTTCGCCAAACGACGCTTGACGCACCACTTGGGTATGGAGGAAGGGCCTGCTTTACATCTGGCAAGTAGCACGGCGTCTGGCTTCGTCGTTTGCTGTTTCATGCATCCACCAGGTATGTTTCTTGGGTTTTCTTTAAATTACGACATACTGATGGCTAATTTAATTCACAGATACCATCATGGCTCGTCTTTACAACCAAACCGGCAACCTTTATGGAGGTGCTTTAGATTGCCTCTCCAAAACTATTCGAAAGGAGGGCCTCTTTGCCATCTACAAGGGCTTTTTCGCCCACTTGGCCCGTATCCTCCCCCACACAGTAAGCGCCATTCCAAACCCATACGACGCAATGAAAAGGCTAACAGCCCCATAGATTCTCACACTCAGTCTGGCCGAGCAAACCAACAAGCTGATGCGCCGAGTTGAGGACAGAGTTCTCCCCGACTCACTGCGCGACAGGCTCTAAGCTTTTATTTTTTGTATAAAAGAAATATTCCCCTTTTGTTTGATGAAATTTTTTTCCGTTTTGTTTCATTCGGTTTAGATACGCCATGTTTGCATTGAAAAGCGGCATTGGATTCTGTGTCTTAGTGGGTTACAGATAGACCGAGCGTTTGCGTTGGAAACGAGCGATTGTACATACCGTACAAACAGGACAGCATAGATAGTACCTGATCGTTTGCACAAACTTGCAGCAGGCGCTAGAAAGAATATTCAAGAACATGAAAGAAATCAATCACGAAACTTTTTAGACATAAATCTCATGAGCAGTCTTTCTCACTCTGTATCCTGTCCCACCGCCCTATTTCTCTGATTAGTATATACCCATAACATATACTATGATTGATGTACTCGTGTATATCGAGTACCAGGAGATGTCGAGAGTAGGCCACATTGACCTATATTGATCAAAATTCAAGCCCCCCGAGCAAAAGTCCAGGGAAAGGAGGTTAGAAAGAGAAGGACCTGCTCCTTGAAAACAACTCAGTCATGTGGTAAGTTCTGCAGCGGAACAACATCAAAGAGACTTCCAGTCCTCAGTGCCAGCTCCTAACTTGGCACATAATAGGTGCAGCTGTCAACTTTAATCTCTGGCGTGAATGTAAAAGCCGATGTTGAGGCACCCGACTTCAATCTCCACACTCGCCGCGTTTGCAATCCTCCAAACTGAGCGACAGAAGTCAGACATCCAACAATATGGCAAGGTTCAACATCGAGAGGGCCGACTTGCTAGACTGGACACCAAATGTTTATAAAATCCTCTATGCCAACAAACTCACTCTCCAGGGCTGTGGAAAGACTTCCAGACATCCCGAGTTCTCAGTCTGCTCTCACTATAGCCCCCGACAACCAGCCCTTTATCTCAAATGACAGATTTGAAATATCGGGTCTCTTCCATATACTTGATCCTTGTCTTCAAGTTTTTTGTGTTGATGAAAGCTCCACTGCCACGTCCTCTAGAGCCACTAGCGTCGGGGTGCCTTTGAATGTAATGTCAATTGCGAATTCGGGTCAATGGGTGAAATGCTTCGTGTATTGCATGTCATCTTTGAGGTCTATCCTTTCCAGACAATCACGGTCAGAAGTGACTGCGGCGATTGCAATGTAGACCTTAATCTTCACTTCAATATGAACCAGACAGTGGTGCATCAAACATCGATCGAGCCGGCCAGTTAACATGAAATAAGCCGCCAGATCCCGTCGACGGCAGCAAAGCAGCTAGCGGTACTCTTGGAAGCAGTCTTAGGTATACAGCACACCAATGACAAGAGATTCCGAGTCGAGAACATGGACAACTGTGAATACCTATTTCGTCGTAACTTGAAAGTTCGAGGGTACGAGGTCTGTATCACTCTATGTTTTGCAAGTTCGCCACCTCCAAGGGATAGCGCCGAAAAAAATCTCGCCCTCGGCCTTTAATATTGTACGGAGACACGTCGCAGTCTTTATCCGAGACTGAAGGGCCCCTCAAACACCCAAAAATGTGCCATGAAGCGTCTTAAGTGGGTCTCACATACAAGATGTCAGTGTTGCCTAAGCACCAAACCTGGCAGGTGGAGAAGAGAAGGGATGGTAACACCGGATGCTTGCAGCTCCGACATGCGCAGCCCTGAAACTGACAAACCTTGTTTCGCCCCGGACGACGCGAGATCCAGCACGCGAGCTGGTCGATCGGCACAGTGACCGACGCGCTGAGGCTCCACTCGTTGCAATTGCTGTATGGGGTTAAGCTCCTTCATTCCTTCTAGAGTTTGAGGCCTCGTACATAGCTTGCGCGGAGGACTCCATAGATTACTATAACATGTTGTTCCTGCCCGGTTATACATACTGGGCGAGCAAGTTCAATCAATGTGTCCAATTCAGTGCGCAGCTGAAAAAAAAAAAACCCCCCTCATGTGTACTCTGACCCATATCTACGGTGGCTGGGACCCAGAGTGGGGAGCTCCTTAGTGCACTGGGGATTTTATGGCTGGAGGAGCCAGACGCGACGAAAGCCCCATGGCGGCGAGATCCAGCCAATTCTGATGAAGCGTGGCTGTTCCAAATCACCAGTAAAATCCGTATATCCGGACTGTGGTGCTCGTCGCGTCCTGGCGCGTTGATCACCTCTGGGCTTATCTGATCGTGATCAACCCAGTTATTGGACGGTGGGGACTGGTTAGTGGAGTATCATTACGTTGAGCTGAAAATCTGACTATGTACGACGCGACAAAACCGGGCCTCGCGTTATTATGGCCGCTCGGGCTTTTTTTTTTATTTGAATTTTCGTTTTGGCGTTCAAAGAAAAAAGGTCAATGGCTATGTATAGATATTGGAAGCACAATATACCATTCGTAAGATTGCTAGATCTGACAGGATGTAACAGTCCCTAGCATGAGCCTATATAACCTGGAATGGAAACCATCTGGCAAAGAATATGTTCCAGAGTTATGCTCGAGAGGGGCTACCGTAGGCACGGCCATGGATCGACTCCCCTAGCGTCGGAAGACAGTGGAAATGCAGTGGCATGAACATTTCTGTTGTGCTTTTTCCTTTTTGCGGACGCGCCTTGCTTGGCTGATTAAGCGACACGAAGTCACGTGCGACGTGACCTTGGCCCGACGCGCTAAAAGATTCACGTCCGCCAAACTACTTAATTGATTCTTCCCCCCTCCCACCTTCCTGTCTTTCCTTCCTCCAGACTCTTGACTTTGCATGATCTTTTGAGTGCCTTCATATACGTTTCATTTTCCGTGTGAACATTTGCCTCAAAGACCTTCCCAATGGCCGCCCAGGTTACCCCATCAAAGCAGGTATGTGATGTCACGACTATCGCCTCTCGCGTCAAGCGCGTCGTGACCTGCATGAAAGCTAACATTTCGTCCGTTCATAGACTGCTTCCTCCCTTGAGAACCTCAAGATGAGCGATTCCCCTGCCAAGAAGCTCGACTTCGAGTCCGTCGGCAAGGAGAACGTGGCGTCCTTCAAGCCCGTCGACGCCCCCACCGAGAAGCCCGCCGAAAAGGCTGCTGTTGCTCCCCAGGTCTCCGCCGCTAAGGCTGCCGAGGCCGACGAGCCCCTCCTGCAGGAGAACCCCCGCCGTTTCGTTCTCTTCCCCATCAAGTACCACGAGGTTAGTCGCGTCAAACGCGTGGAACGCGTAGAAGGTGGCGTGTGGGGCAAAGGACCCCAGCACGTCTATGTGGATAAGAACAAATGACTGACAGTATGTCTATGAATAGATCTGGCAGATGTACAAGAAGGCCGAGGCCTCTTTCTGGACCGCTGAGGAGATTGATCTGTCTAAGGATCTTCACGATTGGCACAACCGTCTGAACGACGATGAGCGTTACTTCATTTCCCACGTGCTTGCTTTCTTCGCTGCCTCTGATGGTATCGTCAACGAGAACCTGCTCGAGCGTTTCAGTGGAGAGGTTCAGGTTGCCGAGGCTCGCTGCTTCTACGGTTTCCAGATCATGATGGAGAACATTCACTCCGAGACATACTCCCTTCTCATTGATACCTACATCAAGGAGCCTAAGCAGCGCAACCACCTTTTCGATGCTATCGAGACCAGTATGTTTAATGCAGTCTAACAATTAATGTGACACTAGCTAACCATGACTCCTAGTCCCCGCCATTGCCCGCAAGGCTGAGTGGGCCATCCGCTGGATCAATGACCATGACTCTACTTTCGCCTCTCGTCTGGTTGCTTTTGCTGCCGTTGAGGGTATCTTCTTCTCTGGCTCCTTTGCCTCCATCTTCTGGCTGAAGAAGCGTGGTCTCATGCCTGGTCTCACCTTCTCCAACGAGCTTATTTCTCGTGATGAGGGTCTGCACACGGACTTTGCCTGTCTTTTATTCTCTCATCTGAACACCCGCCCCGACCCCAAGGTCGTTGAGGACATTATCGTTGAAGCTGTCAGCATCGAGCAGGAGTTCTTGACTGACGCTCTTCCTTGCGCTCTGCTTGGCATGAACTCTAAGTTGATGTGCCAGTACATTGAGTTCGTCGCTGACCGTCTTCTGGTCGCTCTTGGCAACCAGAAGTACTACAACGCGACCAACCCCTTCGACTTCATGGAGTCCATTTCTCTTGCTGGTAAGACTAACTTCTTCGAGAAGCGTGTCGGTGACTACCAGAAGGCCGGTGTCATGGCCAGCACCAAGAAGGACACTACCGGCGAGGGTGAGCAGGCTCCTGCCAACGATGGCCTCAGCTTTGATGAGGACTTCTAATCGTTGTCAGTTCATTGTCTTGTAATCCCTCTCCCCTTCTTGTTCTATACCCTGCGCTGTGTATCAGTATCACTTCGCCTTTTCCCATGATATCACGTTTTGTTCTTTAATTTTCTCTGCTATTATTGATTGATGGAATCTGTTTCTTGATGGTTACGCATGGGCACGGCGTTCATTGGTCTTCAAACTTTTCCTCCACCCGAGTCTTTTTTAGACTATTGAAACTTGTCTAATATTGTATGGATGGCGGATCTTTGTATTTACACATGTTCAAATCAATTGTTCAATGATATACTTTACTTGATAATTATCCGAAAGTAAAAGAAGTGTCTGAAACCATAAGGCTGTGCCTTGGTATTGTAGGTATTGGAATCTTGGAGCCCTCAAGTCCTTGTCCCCGTATAAGGCGGCGTCCATGCATTCATACCACCGATCTCGGCCGTCTTCACCCTCGCTCGCATCGAAAAAGGTCCCTACCTATCAATTCGAATGTTGATTGGACTTGTCTCATCCAACAAATATATAGTAGCGCAGTATACAAGTCAATATCCAATGTATGTATGCACCATCCATCCATGAGGACATAACGAACCACATAAGTCATTATTTTTCTATATGAAAGAGACAACGCCGCACCAACTTGAATAGTCAAATAATACTAGTACCTCTATCGCTTCCCCTTTCCACCCTTCTTCTTCCCTTTCCCACCAGTCTTCCCACCCTGAGCCGCATTCGCATTTGCAGCAGCCTGCGCCGGCACAGCACCAGCCGTGTCCTCCGCATCACCCATCTCCACATCACCCGCAGCAGGCCCCGATAATCCCAAACTAGCTACATCAGCACCACCCGCTAACTTGCCCAAACCAGTCATAAGGCGGCCAACTTCCTGCAACTTGTTCGTTTGGTACTTAAGACAGATTCCAGTGGATGGGTTATAGGTTTTCAGGACGAGAGAAGCAACCGGCGCAGTGGGTTGCTCGGATTCTGTCTTTTCTTTCTTTGCTTGAGACTTTTGGCGCTTGAGTTGTTGTGCGGGACGTTCGGTGGGAAAGCTGTATTTTGTTGTGATGCGCTGAAGATTGTTAGCTGACTTGCGGGATGTGGGATGTTTCGTCGATTGGCTTTCTGGGGGCGCGGTCCATCTTCTGGGTGTGTCTTACTGTTTCGGGGTATGCTTCTAAGAGGAGAGCGGATTGCTCGAGGAATGCCTGGGAGGTTCGGAGGTAAGGCATTGTGGGTGTTGGAGTCCTCGCTTTGGTGAGGTGGTCGGTTTGAGATGTGAGATATGCGATGTGCGGTGTGCGGTGGTGTGGGAGTGTGGCGGAGAAGAGATTCTTTATAAATTGGATATTCTCGGATAGATACGCAGCGACTTTATGTCGGTTGTCGCTGGGATGAGAACGAATTGGGGGTTTGGATGCAGTTGTGGTTGGGAGAGGAAGTCCGGGGTTTCGATCAGTTATCAGTTGCCGGACTTTTTCAATGTCTTGGCATCACCCGCCACGTTCCATAGTCAATGTGGATAGTGCTTTATGGATATACACAACTAGAAATGATGATACTAATAACTTATTCATATTACTAGATAGCTAACTTTTAGTCAAGGTCAATTGCATACATATATATGTATATAATATTGTCGTTAACTTGCAAGATAATTGTCACGGTATGAAATTTGAAGCTCAAAGGGTCAGTGTCAGTCCTTCCGTATAAAGAAGCCCTCTTCTCCTACACTATGGCCGTAGACAGTCCACGGGTGGACAACATTGATGTCAACCTTGGAAAAAGAGAGCATATACACTACTAGTATTGAGTAAATCAAGAAAAGAATAGTCCTCGTGTCTACTATGCCATCTCGAGATCGAATATTGAGAAATTGTATTTAATGATTCCCAACATTTGAATACTACAACACGATGAAGTACATACTTCCTACATTGAGGGCACACATGTGCAGGATAAGAAATACGTCGTAGGTTCATATTTTCTTAGATTTTCTTCTAATAGCTACTTGCATAGCTAATTCCGTCAAAAATAAATACAGTGAGTAAAATTTCTCATTGAGATCATCAGTCATCTCGTATAAACCATATAATACATGTCCAGTGATACCAAAATTTGCAAGGGATCAATAAACAGCCAAAATGTTAAAATACAAGATATAAAAAAAAGTCAGGGTATGTTGAAATTCTGCCAAATATCAATCATATAAAGAGATAGATATCCAAAGATAGGAGTTTACTTCCCAAAGAAATGTTAAGAAACAGACCGGTTGCACTGAACGCAGATTAGCTTCTGCTTGCCACCTCGGTCTTTAACACCACGAAAGTTTGTACCGCGACAATGGTCGCATTTAAGAATATCGTCGTCGATTTCACCAACCGAAGATCCATAGTCACTACTGAGCACACTGCCAGCTGTGCTCAATTTGCGCTCACCCGCAGATGAAAATCGGGTTGGACTAAGAAGATCAGGATTCATTTTGCGGGATTTCGCCGCCAACGCATCATGTGTAATCTTGTTCCAGAACGCATAGCTGTGATCTCCCTGCAGCCAAAGCGGATTATCTTTGCCTTTGCCGCTTGCTATGATATCAGCCGAAGAGGCAGGCAGCTTTCGAGGATCTGGTGTTTCTCCATTTTGCTGAGGGGCGTGTTCCTCGTTTGAATGGCCATTCTCAGCGCCAGATCGACGAACGGATGGAGGCGGTGATGTTGTGAATACTGAAAGTGATTCGTTTGGTCCCATACTCGAGGGACGGGATGAAGAGAGTCGGAATGGCGCGGGTCGTTGTGGGGAGGGACTACGGGTCCGGAGACCAGCGCGGGATCCTTCGGTGCTGGAGCGGCCATGGCGGACGACAGAGTTGCGCCAGGATATAATACGTTCGGAGGGTGTCTTATGTGCGGAGTCTTTGCCTGTGGATGAGGCGATGCTGTGACGTGCTGAGTTGGAGCGTCGAAGGATGCGTCGGGATATTGTGGAATTGGCATCCCAGTTCTCGTAGCGGCGTTTGTGATAGGCGCAGTCTTGTCGAAGGACTTTGATTTTCCCTGAGTAGTCGGCGATGACGATGATATTTCCTCCCATATGTCTGGCCCGAGAGAGGTATGAGGGAGATTCATGCGCCATTCTACTGACAATAGAAAGACGCGGTGCTGATGCAGTGCGTTTATGCTTGCTCTCAGTTTGTGTTGACTGCTTAGCGTTTTCTCTAGTTTCTTCAGGGGTAACGAGGGCCACTGGTGGGGGATTGCAGATATCAAAGATCGGGTCTTCGGATAACCCCAGCTGCTGCTTTGTTTTGGCAGGTGCTGTTACAGCCACGGTGACGATAGCTGACTGGGTTTCGAACACCTCCACAGCCCTTTTGTCGGAATCACGCTCAACTGCACCAATGGGCCAGACGTAGGCCTTTCGGTCCTCACTCCCACAAATAACATGCTTTCTATCATCGGTAAAAGAAGCGCGAATTTGGCTGCAGGTGTTTTCGTTTCCTCTGAATTTTGCCTCCAGGGATCGATCGCGGAAATCATACAGACGAACTCGAGAGTCGTTGCTCGTGACCAGAATCTTGATATCTCCGCTGGGGTCATCCTCGGGGGTCATCATTGTATCGATGCCGGTGATTTTCGCGCCTTTTGAGTTGCGTCCTCGTGCCGAGCGAACATGAATCTGGCCGGATACCTTGAGACCTTCTGTGTTGTATATGTTGAGCATGCCGTTCAAACATCCTGCCATTGAGTATTTGCCATCCGGAGTAAAAGCCACAGCTGTGATCATGTCTGGCACCGCCGTAACGAAAGCTACACTCTTGTCCGGGATGCTCCATAGTCGTAGTTTGGTATCCAAGGAGCCAGCCAAAAAGAAACGGTCATCTTTAGGATGGAACTGAATAGAGGTGACGAAATCACTGTGTTGAAAGCAGCATAGACACTCCGATCGACTAGCATGCCATAATCTAACCGTTTTGTCCATTGACGACGAAAGAAGGAAGTTGTTCTTTTCTGCTAGTTAGCGATATCCTCAGTCCAAAATATGATTGTTTCTCATAAGAGCAACCTTGGAAGCAACAAAGAAGGGAAAGTAAAATGACATACTTTACTCCAACTCAAGTCCAATATGCTTCCAGTATGCCCCTCATAAACATGTACAGGCTTAGGCAAAAACACCGGGGCCTTGAACCCAGCACGTTGTCCATTTGTAGTTGTGCTGCTATCTTCTTCCACAGCCGCTTCCCGCTCCTCGGGAGTGGTGACGACGGCCCAAACTCGAACCTTTCTATCCTGTCCAGCTGCTGCGAGATACTTTCCATCTTTTGAGAAAGTCAAAGCCCAAATAGCTTTACCTGTATTTGTATCATTTGCACTTGTCGATGCCGACAATCGCCGGTCTGCGGCTGATGTTTGCGCACCGGTCCCTTGCAGTTCTTGGGCGAGGAATACATGATCAAACGTTTTGTCCTTTTTGAAATGTGCTCGAACCTTCATGTACCGTGACGGCGCGGCGTTTCGAGGGATAAACCCTATTGGTTGTGAGTTCTCGAGTGACATACGGCTAGTTTCTGCCTCTGAAGTATCGTCTTCTGCTTCGGACAGGGTGTCCTTCTTCTTGGTGCCAATAATTCGACTAAGAAACGAGACACCCTTTCTAAATAGAAGAGAAATAAGGGCGAGCTATGTTAGTCATTGTCATTTACCATTAAATTGATTCATCGTGGTTGCCAGGTCAGCTGCCCGGCGGCACTTGCTAATGCCGAGAGCCGCGATGTCTGTGGGATGGGGGAAGGGGAAGGTTTTTCTTTTTTTTATCTTTTCTTTCCACGGAAACAATATAGGGGATACACAGGGTATAAGGCTTATGCAGGGCCATTATTGGGACTTGGAAGAACTTACTTCTTCTCCTTGGGCGGTTTTGAGTTTGATGCTGCATCTCCCCGAGCAGCGCTATGATCTGACAGGTTATACTCCGAACCGCCGGCCTCAGCCTCGTACGAAGCCGTACCCAAGAGTTTCAAGGGGATCGACTTTTGGGTATTCGTGCGCTGAATGATATGCTATATGAAAAAAAAGAGAAGATATTAGAGAAGGATGCCCTTTACGTAGGTACATGCCCCAATTGTGCTTCAAAGCACGCGACATGCATATGAATGCCAGTGGCAAGGACTATAAGCACGTGAGATCATTCCTGCAGGGCTTACCTGTGACAAAGGATCGATGGCACTGGTCTCTGTCCGAGTCTCATGCAGTGTATTGGAAGTAGAGTTCCTGACCAACGGCCCTCCAATAGCCGCGGGCTGACGAGTGTTCCGCTGCGCATCTTGAGGGCTGTTGCTCGAACCGGACGCAAACTCTGAGCTGGCCGAACCTAAATCATCCCATAGATTGAGTCAGTTATTGTTGTTTGCTTCACACTCTGTACTCCATGTTCTCTATTTTGCGCCTCGTATTTTCTTCGCATTATCTCGTTTTTCATCTGATTTCCTGGGCATCGATGCGAGCCCCGCTCCCGTGCAGAACTACAAACACCACTTGTGACGAATTGGAAATAAAACCGGACGAGGTTCCAATTGGGCACACTGTACATACCAGGGAATGTCGAGGCTCTGGGCGGCGATTTGGCCTCCCCTGCTATCGCGGGGGTTGACGCTCGGGGCAATGTCTGGTCCGCGCTGCCCTCCACCATGGTGAAGCGCGCGTCGAGCGCATGAAGTAGCGGATATGGGAGGAAATCAAAGTGATTGGGAGGAATCGAGGTAAGAAGAAACCATTGACATTGAGGCTACGAAAGAGAAAAGGCAAAAAAGAAAAAAGGACATGGTTCAACCCGGGAAAAACGAGCGATAGGCTAAGCGGCAACGGCCGGAGGACATGGATGACATCAAATTGGGCCCAAGAGAAACTGGTGGAGCCCCATAGGTTGATGGACCCTTTTGCCTCCTCCCGAGCTTATCACTATCAAGCCTCATGACATTCGAATCATCTAGACTTTGACCAGATATATAGATGTATCGGAGGTTGAAGATGACTTAGAACTCTCATAGTGGATTATCATATTCTGTATATCATTTTTTTTGTATGTTTAATCTGAACTGTCTAGATGCGCGCCTGGAGCTTGCGGGCCCGGTCCTTTGCAATAGCACACATAGCCTGTCACGAGTCAGAATTAAATTTTAGTTTTCAGTTTTTTTTCCTCCCCCCTCCGTGGGTAAATTACGCTAAAACACTAGGATTCCAAGGGTGTAGCGGCAAACCTACCTGAATAGTCTCCTCGACTTCTTTGTCTTGGTTTCCCCGGTCAATGCGCTGGCGCATTTCGACCATAATGACATCTCTGCTCCGGCCGTTGACGAAGGAGCTTATCGTCCACGATCAGATCAGCGATTTTGAAACAGCCAGGATGAAATGTGGGGGAGGGGTGGAGGATTCAATCTTACACAAATCGGAGGCCGGGAAATCGAGTCTCGTATTCAGCGTTTAACTCCCGCAATTTCTCGGCTTGTTCCTCTGCACCTGTATTTAATTGTTCCTGCTCCTTTTTACTTAACTCGCTCAAATGCTCCGGGTTGGCGGGAGCCCGACCGAGGCGAGGGTGGGAACCTAGGATGCCGAATAGCACATTCCGGTCGGTGGGGGAGTTGTCGGCGGAGAGAGCAGACATGCGACCACCTACTGCTTCGATGAGCGAGGCGTATGAGGAGAATGTTTGATTTGCTAGGACGGGAATCATCAATTGGTGTAGTTCCGGCGATGGCTCAAAGAGGGTGTCCAGCACACGGAGCTGAGCTTCTTGGGGGAGCGAGGGGATAGTAGAGAGGGCGGGCAGATCCATGATGACGATGATGATGACGATCTCTGATCGGTTGATTGTTTTTTGTCTATCTGGGTTGAATATTTAAAAAGAAATGCTTTTTTTCCCCAATCGCGGACGATGGTTGGTATAAGTAATGGAGACGGTCATCGGGGGTCGCCGAGGAAGTTGTACGGGCGGGGATATGCGCGGCCACACCGTGAATTGACTGGATGAAGGACAGAGACCCGTCATGATGGGTGTAAGCCACCACCATTTAAAGTATGAAGATCAGTTGTAGCTGCAATATTATGATCTATATTTACTGGTATTTAATATAATATATGTATGCACGACGGTTAGAAAGAATCCATTCTGCCGCATGTTAATCTCCATGTGTAGTATGTATGATATGACTCGGCCAATGCTTAATTTCATGCATGTATGGAGTCTCCAGCAACGTACTTCTTCGAGAGATTCTGTTAAGTGCCCCGTCGAGAGGGGCCTTGGCTATCATTAGATGTAAGCCACTGCATTTCTCTCTGCCTACTCTGTGGCATTCTTGACCAACTTGAAGGCTACTAGACTCGGGACGAACCCAATTCTGTGGATTCCAGCTGCCGATTTTCATGGTCCAAGGGCACCGGGGCACGCATAAGTACATACCGCGATGTCTTGGTTTTGCTCGCACTGCGGGGAACAGACCAGGCCATCACCTAGGCACTTGATTTCTGATATCAGCTGGATGAGATCATGGCATTCCTCCATGGTGATATTGTGGTGGCACAGGGAATGCCCCCTGCGACCTCGTACTTATGTGTTGATGGCCAGCATTGCCAAAACAGTTGGCCGCTCGCCCTTCACCAAACCCACGATTATAGATAGGTATGAGTGACCAACCCACCTGCAACATTTACCCCCTTCAACCGCAGGAACCGAACCAAAAGGCGTTCTAAACTATAAAGAGCACTGACTCCGAACGGAACGAGCGTTTCAGATTTGGGCACCTTAAATTGGGATAGCCGCGAGTGGAGTCGCCGAACGAATGGAAACGGCAGCCCCCCTGAAGGCAAAGAAGCTCGAGGTTCGTGGCTTTCTCCGTCTGCCGGAGCCTATCAGACCCAGCAGAAGTACTTTAGGACTCTAGCAATTCCTGGTCTTGCCCGCTTCCTGTCAAGTCTCCATTCTGCCTTGATTGGGCATCTCGCGATCGTGAGATCTCAGCTGGCCCCATTCGAGACTCGCTCGGCCCAGATCTCTTGGCCTGTTCGCTTCCTCCCCTCCTTTTTCTCCGGCGGATAGGGAGTTTCGCTTTGGTGCCCTTTCTTTTTTTTCCCTTACTGAACATTCACCCCCTTTCATCATCCGCGGTGCTCACCTGTCTCCATGTCGTTCGCGCCATGTCTCTCAATGGGCTAGATACTCCCGCCGTCGTCGAAGCCTACCAAAGTGCTCTTGCTGATGCGGGTGGATGGTAAGTTTGAGATCATCGTTGCGGAATACTTCGCAATCCTTCCATCGCTTCCCTTCCAAATCCCTGTCGACATGTCATACTTCTTCTATCTTTTCATGTTTAAACCCCTTTTAAAAAGCCCCCCCTTTTTTTTCGCGCCAACGCCTCTCACACAGTGCCCTGAATAACGCAAGAATCTGACCACACATACTCCCAGGATCCTCCTACATTACATCGCAAGAGATGAGGTGGCTTTGTTCGATCGAGGCACCGGCGGGGTGCCCGAGGTGCGCAATGCTATCGACAACTATGAGGAAATATCCCCGCTCTATGGGTTTCTGCAGTATCGACGCAGGAAAGTCATACTGCGGTACATGCCCGAGGGCCTATCAAGGCTTATACTAGGTATGGAAACCATAACATCTCACATATCTCTGGGAAATAGAAACTAACGTATCTGCCTCAACCCCTTCAGCTCGAAGCAATGTCCAATTCCAGTCCGTCTTGGACAAGTTCACCCCAAACGATACGGTGCTTCCCTTATCCCAGGCTTCCGATCTCAACGAGAGCGCGCTCTCCTCTGCCTGTCTGCTTCATACGGCTTCCGGTTCAATCACCTCGTCTTCGAGTTCTCTTCGTCGCCGGCGACTAATGGAAATAACAGAAGACGCGGAGGAGAGTGGTGCAAAGGAGGAGGCCAAGCAGAAGGCGCAAGCGTCGCAGCCACCCCAACCGTCACTACTATCCCAACCGCAATTACCTCCTAAAAGTGAGAGACGAAGGTCAGGCAGCCAAATGTCCGAGGCAACTGTCGTACCCCCTGTCACTTCTCCAACTCCAACTTCCCCAGAGGTCGAAATCCCCTCTCCCGATCTCCGACCTCCCCCATCGCGAGCGAGCTCAAGACCCCCACCTTCTCGCGGAAGCCCCAGCGAAACGCATTCAGAAACGATGTCTCCAACCCCCCGATCTCCAGATTCCAGTTCGAGTCGTTCCAGATACCGAAATATATTGGACGAGTTCCCCCGCCCATCAGATGAAGTGCGGATGTCTACGCAATCTGCACGCCCCTCTCTACGAGAATTGGAACGAACCTCTACATACGGAAGTTCCCATAAGGTCAAACTGGGACCACGCCCATCTTTGGATCAAAGTGGACGGCCGCGCACATCGGGTAGTTCTAAGAACGCTGAGCAGCGACCCGTTGCTTCACTCCCATCAAACATGCGCTCATCTTCTGTACGAAAACCACCTTCTGGGGAGCCTCCTCGGCCCCGTTCCCAGGGCAGTTCTTTCGCAACCAGACCAACCAGTCGCGCACCGCCGATCCCCCCACTCCTCGTCCCTCCTCCCAGTATTCCTATTTCCAAACCACAGCTGTCTCCGGGCGCCAAATCCTTAGGTGCATTGTCTACCTCATCTGGTTTGACCCCCGAGAAGGAACGATTGATGAAGGCTCTGCAGCAACGACGGAAGGCCATGGCCAAACGGGCAGAGGATACGAAGAAGAGGAAATCAACCATTACTGAGGGAGAAGAGCCTAAGCCACAAGCCGATGTCACGCAGCATTCAGAGGAAAACAAAGAAAATGTGGATATCAATTCGGAATCTGTCGAGACAAAGAAACCTGAAGCGGAACAATTTCAAGCAGAGGAGAAAAGTACAGAACCTCCCTTGACAGCAACTGAACCCCTACCAGCAGCCGAACCACCTGCCCCAGATTATGCGCCGCCTGAAGCCCCTCTTGAAAATACGGAGAAAATTTTGAACGATACTCCGATTGAGGCATCCAAGCCAGAATCCACTACCGACAACGCTGTGTCAGATTCCGACGGCGGACCATCCTCACATACTTCAGGACCGAGCGCTGATACCACATTCTCTACGGACCATGGTGATAACATGGAGACTACAAAATCAGAGACACCGCACACATTTCATGAAGATGAAACACGTGCGGAGCTTGAGGGCCCCGTCATTCCCGATGAAGTTGAAGCTAAGGACGACCTAGTCCCACCTAGCGCGGATGTTGAATTGCCCCTTGAAACCGTCTCCACTGATATTCCAGAAGTTCCAGAACAACTCTCCGAACTTGATCGTTCTTCTTCTCCCAAGCCACAGACCCCTCCGCTGATATTTGAGCAGCTGGAGGCTCCCGTTGTGGAACCGGCTCCCGAAGAAGCCCCTGAGCCCGTGTCCATCCCCGCTGAGCCCTCAATTGATTCCCCACCAGCTTCCGAGTCCGAGCCCACGGTCGCACCTGTATCCGTCTCAATTCATCCTGTGCCACTGGAAGAGACTGCTCCCCAGGAGGAGGAACCCAAGATTGGAAAACCAGACAATCTTCTTCCCTTGGATCAGCGACGAAAGATCCACCTTGAGCCCATCCAGGTTCCAACTCCCGAGTACTCTGATGACGACAACCTTCTTTCAGACGATTCTTTCATGGAGGAATTGAGATCTGCTACTGTGCAGGAGGCCCGACCAGTTGCTGTCAATTCGCCTAATGGTGGTCAGCACTGGAGAAGCCCATCGCGCGCTGTATCCAGTCCTAATGGTCTGCCGTCTCCTTCAGTCTCACAGACCCTCGCCATGGGGGGTAGATCCGCGTCGAGCTCATATGCCGACACTACGCCTCCAACCCCAGTTATGATGGCAAAGAAGATCAATGTCTCGTCCGGTATCTCGAGCCGCATCAAGGCTTTGGAAAAATTTTCAAGTCGAGAGGGTACCCCGACAGTCCCCACTCACCCCGTACCGGGGCCATCTGCCTCTTCCTCTTTTGAGAACCTTCGCAAGCGTGCATCTGTCTCTTACCCTGGCGATGTCACTCTCCCCGATTTCTCTCGTGCTCCAAGCTTGAACCTCCATGACTCGCGTCCCACCCCCAACATGGCCCGCCGAACCAATTCAATCTCTGTGACAGCTCACATCGTCCGCGATCCCAGCACTTCGTCTAGTACCCCTAGTGTAGAGCCTTCTGAGTCTGATGTCCTTAACCTTCAAGCTAGCCCGCTGACCGTGGAGCACGGGTCATCCGAGGGACCTGCGACTCAAGCCTCAACGGCTGAGCCCACCACCCGCTTGGAGGACCGAAGTATGTCCGTCTCTTCTGCTGGTTCTAGCCGACAGGCTCCTGCTTCTCGCCCTGCAAGCCGGCTGTCTGTGTCTTCGCGTTCGAAGACCGACGAAAACATGCAATCTCCGGTCTCTGAAGACAAGAAAGCGTCCCGTGCCTCACGCCTGATGCGCCGCATGTCATCAATCACATCGACTTCACGCCGTAGTATTATTGGAGCTCTGAGCTCACCTGTCAAAGAGGAAGACCCCAGTTTCGTTGCCGCTGGAGAGTCTGCTATTTCTCCGGCATCCTCTCACCAAAGCCTCGCGAAGCCTGTCGACATTGGTGAAGTCAATGTCCAGTTCCCAGATACACTCCTTTGGAAACGTCGTTGCATGCGCATTGACGAGAACGGATATCTTGTGCTCGCTCCTGGAACTAATGATGCGACAGCTCGTAACATGATAAAGCGTTATCATCTCACCGAGTTCCGTACTCCCTGTCTCCCTGATGAGGACATGCAAGAGCTACCTAACAGTATTCTGTTGGACTTTTTGGATGGCAGCACACTTCAGTGTGCTTGTGAGTCTCGACAGGGACAAGCCTCGGTCTTACAAAGTAAGTTTCTCTCTCGGATTCCCGTCGTTTTTTCTTCAAGTAGTGAGTACTAACATTCAATTCAGCTCTTGTTGAAGCTCATACTGCCAACCAATCATAAACAACTCCCATCAATTGGCGGACTGGATTCCCCCACAACACTCCCTGCATAAATTAAATTTTCTTTCTTCAACTTCTCTTCATCTACACCATCTGACTTACAGCTTGCACTACATTCAATCACAGCATCTGTCATACTTTGCATACACCGTCTCCTTTCTTACATTTCGACCAACTGGACCTTGTGTCTTCATATCCATTCTATTTACTGTCTTATCAATTCTCCCCCCTTCTACACTGCTCTCAACGTCTCTTTGTCTATCTGTTTTTCGATGTCTGCTCGTGATATATGTGGCATGTTTCGTGGTATACCCCCTAAGTCAAAAAGCTTTCTTCTCTCTCTCTCCCAACTTCTTCCATGTACAGCAAGCAGGCTTTTTGCTCCATCTAGCATTGGCCTTCTCCGAGGCCTGGAGTTTATTCCCTAGTTCTATTATTCTTACATTGCATTTATACGCTTTTTGCTTTGCATTTGGGTTATGCAGCCACATGCGGCACTTGTGTTTTAGAATCATTGGTCTTCTCAACTTGTTTGTCGACCAGCACCTCAAGCTGTCCTGTGGGTGTGCTACCTAAGTATCTAGGTCCCTAGTTCAAGCTTGGTAGCTCAGGAAGTGTTATTTATCATTTGGCACTTTTTAAAGCTTTTGTATGTATGGTTACAGCCCTGAAACTATTACGTGTAGGTAGTATGTATGATTTACTGTGTTTCCCAGGGAGCTTTCTTCAAGTTTGTAGCTCAACCAGTGACAGATACGAGGTGATAACACTTGATCAGAAGCTATTTCGGGTTCTGACATATGGCATGAGTTATTGTACTCTTTAAAAGAATGAGTTGTTGATACAATAAGCTTGTAATAAACCGTGTACATAATACCCTACGCTAAACACATTCAAAGGTACCTATTATACTTACGGTCAAAGGAAGCTTGGAAGCCAGGCCACGTAGGAGAGCATAGGACATCTGGTCTCGGGCTCCGGAGACCCTGTTTTCTCCCTGAATGAGAAAAGTTTTGGCCATCTTGGCCGCTTTCGTGGCTTGGAAGAGGACCACAAAGATACAAAGAAACACAACAACAGGGAATAGAGGACCTTGAGTTTATACAGCACAAAATAATTGAATTTTGCCTGTTCCTTCAACGCATACGTGATACATTCGTCCCAGGCTCTCGGTTTTGCCTCTTTTCCAGTCATACTAACTAGTACGGCAACCACGAAAACTCATAGTATTTGTCCTACAGATCATTGGTTGACCGAATAGGAGACCAGTTCTGGTTGCACGACGACAGGTCTACAGTTACTATAGGATACTCTTAGCAAATATGTAGTAAGCGTAATAATCTAAAGCGAAAAAAAAAAAAAAAAAAAAGGCCAAAGCTCAAGGCAAGCATCATAAAGGGATTGAATGGACGTTGAATCCTCGTTGCATGAGATGTACCAAGTGTCAGAATTGCCAGTGAAATTCGTAGTCTGGTCCGGCAAACAGTAGCTATCCCTTTTTCTTCACTCGGAACCAAGTGCGCATGTCATACTCTGTCTGTAATGCTTGTCTTTGAGATGAGATAGATTGCGCAATGTCACTATACAATGGTAAAGTAATATTTGAGCAGGCAATTCTAAGGTAAAAAAAAGTCAGGACTCAGGCCGTATAAGCGCGGCCGCACTTGTAAATATCAAAAAAATCGGGAACATTTGAACATTCAATGCGCGCAAGCTAGTATGGGGCAACCTGTAATATCGCAAGTTCAGCCGTGTTTGTGTAGCCTAGTACGGAGGGCTGAAAATACCATCTATTTCAATCGTGTACAGAATCAATGATTCTCGCGAGTCGCATTGTCGATAAAAGGTTTTCAGCCGCGTTGGAATGCGTATGGAATTCGTGACCGTGAAACGATTCCGTAGCATCCTTGCCAGCATGCTCTAACAAATGCTTCTTTCCACCTGGATGATGTTCCAAAAATGCTCCAAAGTCATATACGATACCATCAATCTTAATCAGATGCCGACCAGTCTCAACGTACTTCGTATACTCTTCAAAGCTCCAAACCGGCAATTGATCTATGGGAGTCCCCCAGGAAATCCCTTGACGCTGAAGCTCCAGCTGACGCTCAATCTGTTGAAACCGACACTTTCGTATCTCATTCTCAGGAAACCGCTTCAAATCCGAAGCAAAGCCAGTCTTCCCACAAACCCAGATAAACCACTTGGTCGGATCCCAATGAAACCATCTAATCCCATTGCGGTAGTCGACCGGAAATTCGTGATGAAAGTTGTGATAGCCCTCTCCCAAAGTAAGAAGCGCAACAAAATAGCAGTTCCTAGGCGATAAACGACTCGCAAAAGGCTGGTCCCCGGCCCAATGAGCAAGTGAGTTGACACAGAAAGTTGACTGTTGGATTATAAAAAGTCGAATACAACTTGCCCAAATGAAACCCCCGGCAAAATCATCAAAAGCAAGCCCACAGAATATCGTAGGAAAAACGTAGACTGTAAGAAAAAGTAGTTTGAGGTAGTTATCGCGCTGCCATATGACGATCGGATCCTTCAAGAGGTCTTGAATGTCTACTCTGCCTGTTTGTGCCTTCCTCCGTTTCATGACGACCCACCCATAATGCGAATAGAATAGCCCCTTGCTAGCTGAGTAGGGGTCTTTATCAGTATCCGTATAGCGATGATGGGCGCGATGATCCCTGCACCATGTCCTGATTGAGGCTTGTCCGGCACCAGCTCCTGCAATAGCGAGGAAAAGTTTCAGGAAAGTCCCTGCAGCATAGGCTCGGTGTGCCCACAGACGATGATATCCTTTTTTTGAATCATTCCATTAAAAAAAGTACTTTGACTCAGGAAGTGAGCTTCCTCACCTGCTGTGACGCTCATCGAGGACATTGTCCCGTATACAACGATAAAAATAGCCGTTCGAGGCTGCAAAGGAACCCACGTGGCCCCGATAATCAATGCCAGTATAGGTATTCCACCGGTGAACCACAAGCGTATCCAATCGATTTGATCGCAAAGAGCACACGCATCTTTGAGAAGCCTCTTTAAAGTAGAGTTATGGGGAGTGGGAACCATCTTCAAATGTTGATCATCGAATACGAGTGAGATCAAATTTCACAAAGTGAAAGCTTCGACTTGCAAGTCAGCTGCCATATAGTCGAGCTTCAAATTCGGAATATGATGGCAGTCAAGCATAAGATTCATATATGACCGGTGGAAACAGCCAGGGGCTCTTAAAGAGGAAGATTCTTCCATACTATCATGTACTACTGGTAGTTTACATTCAGTGTACCATTTCAGGGCTCGACGCGTCATATATTGGCTACGTGCAATGCATAACTAACCTTATTGATTGATATTTGGATGATCTTTCCCAGTGTTTCAATATTTCCACTCGTTCTTGTTTGCCACGGTCACTGTGTTCAGGACTAATTACTACACGATATGCAAGCCAAAGGGGGCGGGGGTAGCTCAGAGCATATATTTGCTTTTTCAAAAGAATGATCATCTTACATTACCACTGATGATCTTATTTCTGTGAAACCCAAAAAGGCGTGCACATATGGAGTACTAGTATGATTAGCAAGTTGAGCCTTTTGCGGATTCAAAAGTTGAGCCGCTTGATGCGCTAACATTGAAGTAGAGTGGGTACATATAGGTATATTAATGTCTGGCTTGGACCGAACAATTTAATGACCTCAAGAGTCGCTCAACCGAAGTTTGGATCTTTCATTATCGTACATAATTGCACATCCAAAGGTTCTACTAGTACTTTTTTTTAAAACAACATTTGAAGGCCCCATGATCAAGGGCTGCATGTGGTTCCGAGCAAAGGCCAGTCAGTCCTTGGAATAACTCGAGGTCTCACAATATAGCTATCCTGGTTAATACTAGTACTACTAGTAGTAAAAATAGAATGCGACTATTGCCACACGCCTACATATGGTCCTTTTTATGACAACTTCAATATTAAGTAATAGTTTGGCGGTCTCAAGAAAGCTCTCTGATGGTCAAGAACAGATACATTGCTTGATCAATTACGTCTTCAAGTCGCCCCTGATGATACGTCAAAACTCGCTGGGTAATTACGCACCCAACTGTGCAGTTTCAGGGACTGAGGCCTGTGCCCAGAATCTTCCTTAAATATCAGATTATATCTGCTTACCCGTGAAGAACCGAGCATTGAGGTAGATGCCCTAAATACTATGATAATGCCACCCCAATCTTAGAAACGTCTATCGAAATTAGTAGGAGATATTTGCCCAAACATACATAGCAATATAAGCACTGAGTACTATTGAGTAAGGCAAGAGTGGTTCGAACTGTAGAGGTCTTTTTACTACCTAGTAGTACGGCGCGGCACGAGTTAGATAGTAATTAGCTGAGGTATACGACATCAATCGATAGCAAATCTATTCCAGAAGAGCCTTCACACCCTCAATTAAATTGCGTTCCCAAGCTCTCGACACCTCCAAATCAGGACAAGTCGTCCAAAAACCGTGAGGCAAGCCAGGATAAACATATGACTTTACTTCGATACCTTCTTTCTCTAAGAGTTCCGCGAATAGTAATGCCTCATCACGTCTTGGGTCCCATCCACAAATATAGAAAGTGGCCTTTTTGGCCAATTTAGCATGAGATTCAAAGAGCAGTGATGAAAGGCGCTTATCCTCCGGGGGAGCGGCATATTTAGCTGATATATGTCAGTCATTGAATTCTATATTCAAACGCATGAAGAATTCCTAGAAAATACCAGCAAAGTAGTCAATTGATTTCCGAGTCAACCCCGGGGCATCATTGATCTCATCCACGCTCAGAATCCGGTCTTTGTACTGCGCCGGTCGGGCATCAGGATGGCAGAAGCTACCTGCTAAGAAGAGAAGACCGGTTAAAGAGGGATAGAGACCCTCTTGTACGGCTAGATGCGCAATGCCCATGGTGAAGTTTGCGCCGGCAGATGTACCGCCTAGCAAGAATCCGCGTTGCAGGTTGATAGGTAGCTTCTCTACTCCGTGGGATGCGGCCTAGCATAGTAATAAAGTAAGCGATGTTTTCTGGAGCAACCGGTTCATTTTCTTACCCAGCGAACTACATTGAAACTGTCCTCAAATCCGACCGGGAATGGGTTCTCCGGCGCAAGACGATACTCGACGTTCAAGATGAAAAGGGGAATCTCTTTAGCTAGAGCCCTGCATGAGGCATCGTCTGTTTCAAGACCACCTGTTACGAAGCCACCACCGTGGAGATAGATCAGGAGTGGTAGGTCCTCTTTCAGGCTTGATTGTTTGTAGGCTCGTGCACAGATAGGGTAGTTGTCACGAGCTGGAATGGTGAATTCATATATGTCTAAACCGGTCTCTGGAGTTATTTCTAGATGGTCACGGCTCATGCCGACACGACGGGTATAATGAGGAAGATTGTTAGGAAACTAGATGTATTTACAGAGTACCTATTAGTGGGGCTCTTTGCTTGTGCATTGCACTTCTGTGAAAAGAGAGGGTATTACATCGGTCCATTGAGGGTGAGCCTCGGCGAGATGGCGGTTTTCTGCCATTCTGGGAATTAAGTATGTAGCTTTGATTTGAAAGAAATTCGGGGTATGAAGAGAAGACTCATGAGGGGTTCCGGTTTATTTATTAGGTTGAGGCGGGGATCTAATCAATCAGATCTGGACCTCGGGAAGAGACCATTTTCCTAATCGGCGTTGCCAAGTTACTTTACTAGAGCCCTGGAGGCCAAGGCTGTAATCGTTGGTAAATGTGAATCTGCTCAATCTTACGGGGAAAAGAAGCTAGTTTGGATACCGCTGGAGCTAGTTCTACGGGGTTCAATCAACTATGATAGCGGGTTTAATGCGCAAGAGAAAGATCACTGAAGAGTTTTCAATTTTCTACAAATACATGGAGTCGTCTGCGACAAGATTACAGTCAGACATATGGGTATCTCCATATCGAGACAAAGATACGTACATATCTGAAAAGCAAGATAAGCTGGGGCATTCAGCTTCAAATAAAGCTCTTCGGATGCAATCGTCAAGGTTCAAGCGTTATGTTCGTCAAAGTGTCAAGGAAGCATTCAAGTCGCATGGCCGTTCATAGCATGGTCTTCGGATTCCTCTGAGAGATGGCGAGTTGGAGTGGCAATGGCATCTCCATTTGCTGCAATCGGTTCGGGGTGTTTCGCCGAGACATTCTCATTTCCTGTTCCATTGATGTCGTTCTCTCCGTTGTTTGCAGCGTAAATCTCGGGGAAGGCTTCACGCATTTGTTGGTAATGCTGGCTGACAAGGTACTTCATGAGATTGCTAACGGGAAACGCTGTATGCATGCGTTGCTCTTTTTCGACAAGCTCAACCCGCATCTGTGTATCCCAGTCATGCTCACCGGCATGCTGTTCAATTTCCTTTCTGCGTTCATCGCCTTTGGTAACAACTATTTTAGGGCATCCTTGCATACGACATGTCCAAGTCTCTGGCTCGGGTTCAGGTTCAGGTTCAGGTTGAGGGTCGGGGTCAGTATTGTTGTTCAAATCAGGAAGCGGGGGGATTGCCCCGAAGTCTGGCTTCCCGATAGGTAGAGTTGATGAAGTAAGAGAGCTTGATGATTGTGGGGTATCTTTGAGGATCGAATTAAGGAGAGCGGTTGCAGGACTGGGCTGGTCCAGGAGGGATTTAATTCTGGTTTTTGGTTTCGCAGAGGCCAATGGCGTTCGAATGAGTTCATGTCCACGAGTCTTGCTAGGTGTTTCCACATCCAACATAGCGTCTGGATCGTCATCATAATCTGCATCATCGACATGTGTATCCTGTTGGTATGCCCTTGCGTTTCGGTTTCGTTTCCCCATCACTTTGCCAGACTTTGAGGCGTTTTTAGGACGGAGCACAGACTTTTGGGTTCGAGTAAGAGCCTCATCGTCGCTGGAGTCCTCAATGACATGGAGGGGGGTAAGGAGAGTTGGAGGTAGAGGTTCGTCTTGAGAGGCGGCATATGTGAGTTCTCGATGAATGACATAACGAGACCATCTAAACCCAGGTGTATCTTCTTCGTCCAATTTTTCAAGAACGGCACCCGCTCTAGCGGCGATGATTTTGCTAGCATTATCTTTGCTAAATGAATAACGCTCGGACAATCGCTCAGACAATAAGTCCGTATGTAATCGGCGCTTCGCCAAGTGGCCTTCTTCCTTTAGATCCTGTATTAAGCGATAGACGGCTTCTGTTTGTGATTTGGCGATTGTGGTCGGATCATGTCGGGGGGTTGTGACTGGATACTCATCCTCATCCTCATCATCATCGTTTTTGTCAGACTGAGGCGAGAGTCGGTCCATTATTTCCTTGTATTCGTCCTGTAATTGAATTAGTCTCACGGTTTCCATATAATATAGCGATGAAAGGTCACCTACATTGAATTTACGGCGGAGATGGATGAAGACATTGGTCCTACTCCAATCCATGTCCTCGTCATCCTCAACCATACAGCGGAGCAAGAAAGGACCGTGCTCCCCAAATACTTCAGCCGATTGTTCCCTTGTTTCACAGTCACCATGGGTATGGAAGACATACTGTCTCAGAATTAGCGGGGGAGGCCAGGTTGTACGCGAGGCGCGCGCTGAGACCGCAAAGGAAGATGACCTACCTGCTCACACAGGCTCTTGAATGAGGGGTTGACACGCTTTTTCCCATTCTGGTGTCTGTCTATTAGGAAGTAGTACATGTCGACAGCCTGAACCATGCGATTGTAGTAAGGCAGGTAGCCCTTAGCGGGTGAGATGCGGTACCACCCCGCCTTACCAGCAACCCAGAGTTGAACACTGCGATCTTCCATCTGGCCATACGCATAATGGGTGACATCGTCGATAATAAAACGTTTGGAGAGGGCATCGGGGTCGAGCACTAGAGCAAGGAGAATAAATGTAAGTAGCCGCATAGACGCGTTGGTTGGCAGTTGGTTATAAAGCTTGTTGAGCGCTTACCCAAGTGTTCATTACTCGTATTGAGCTGCAGCTCACCGATTACTTGCACGGGGTTCTCTTCGGTGACTTCGAGCAAGTTCGCATAGAGCATCTTTCCTGGTCGCAAGACCTTAACATCGGACAAGCTGAACTCCCACCAATCATTCTCATCGGTGATGGATGGATCAATGGGAGGCAGGACTTTTTCTTCGTGGCAACTCATAGTTGCGGACGCGGCATGGCGCAAGGGAGTGAGGAGAAGAGAGAGACACGTTCGAAGACATGAAATGAGAGAAATACTCTGGAATCTTGCGGGACATCAACAGGTGTAGGTGACTGGGGGATCGACAAGCTGAGTCATGTGCCTGAGGCTCCCACGCAGGTACCTCCCCCGATATATTGCACTCACTGGGTACATTATAAGTGGCCAGGTTTATCAAGAATTCCTCGTGAGGTACATTGTATTTGAAGAGTTCACCATACTCCGCTATGAATTCAATGCGTTTAGCAATATGTGAAAATATGTTTAAAAGTAGCGGTACTCAGGTATCTAAGAAGAGAATATTTTCTTCTAGTTTTCTAGATACAGAAGTATTTCCGAGAGCAGCTGCAAGTCCAAAGTGAGGTACTTACTGCCTATATACCGAAGCTACCTAGTGCTTAGGCTAATAGGTACTACTAGTATTAGCACCTAGTAGTAGGTACAAATACTAGTAGCTGTGCACCGCATCCACGACTCCTCACCAATTGATCCTCACACTGCTCATAGGATCAGAGACTAATTTCCAATACTCCATCATACTGACAACTCTCCTTGATCTCTTCGCTTGGACTTTTGGTACAAACCCACTGAGAATTCTTCGCATCGGCATTTATTACCTGGTAGGCAGTCTGCGTCGTGCCCACCTGGTGCAGATCCAGAACAAAATTCTCGATTTGCAATCCATATCGAAATCCAAATTCAAAGTTATCTTCGTCACATTTGTTGAGATCAATGCCTGGTTGAACTGCACCACTTGGGTTCCTAGCAAGTATGACTGTTAGCCTAATCACCCATTCGGCTTTTGTCTTTTGTCTTTTTTTTTTTTTTTTTTTTTTTTTTCAGAAATTACAAAAAGCTCCGTAGACAAAACATGAAATACCAAGAATGGAAAAAAGGTGATCATGCCATGAAGAGCATAGTAGATCATAACGCGGTTCATGACTCACCAAAATATGTGACATGAATCATCTACATTGCTGTCAGAAATCTGTACATTAAATTGTAATGTAGCCAGTGAGTTATTGGAATAGGTTTCGGCATGGAAATCTTGGACCCCAATGTTGGTGGCGCGTTGGATAATGCTGGCAAAACTGTAGCCAGACATTGCTAGTAAAGAGAAAATATTGACAAGGTGCATGTTGTAAAGACAGCGGGACTTGAAGAAGTTGTACTTGTAAATATAGGTAATATGCTAGATAAATTGAAGAGCCTGAGTGAGATAGCAATGCCGTTACATGAGCTAGAAAACTGGCTGTTCTTATAATTCGATCTCGGAAATATGTTCAAAACTCAAATTTAAGGAATCTGCTTCCCAACCGGCATGAACCATGGTACTTTGTACAGATGGCGAACCTCGAGCATGCGATAGGTTCAGGTTATCTGCTCGGGTCTGCCTTCATGCACATCTAAGAGAAGCCTTTTTTAGGTTCTCGGGACGGCAGGAACATTTGAAGACTGCATGGATGCATTCGTACCGTGATGTGCCAAAGGGTATAGATAAATTTTGCCACCCGGCATACGCACATCTGCCAGTATGCGATATAAGAGTAAATGTTCGTGATGGAGATTTGAACGGACTATAGTAGTAATTAAAAATTCGGAGTAGGCCTGTTTCAATATTTACGAAAACTTGTATAATAGTACAATTATTATTTTACAATTTCAGCAGATGGATCTTGTCCATTTCCAGGGATCAACGCCTTATGCATCTATTGCTTAGAAGCCTCAACTTCAGCCTCTGCCTTAGCAGCTCTCTTGTCCTCCCACTCAGAAAGGAATTGTGCCACTTTGGGGCCCCAGACTTCCTCACCGGCGTCCAAATCCTTGTACTCAAGGACCTTCTCGGGGTGCAACTCAAATTCTCCCTGACGACTCCGCACAAGCTCACTCATGAATGCGCAGCTACCAACAGCCTTGCCCAGATCGTGTGCTAGAGAGCGAACATAGAAACCAGATGTAACAGTCATCTTGATCTTCACAGCAGGTGAGCGGGGCTGAGGTGGAGTTTCTGTAGCAATTGGTGCACTTTCAGAGACTGATTCAGGAGCGGCAGGCTCAGACGCTGGAACTGGCTGGGCATGTCCACTCTCGCCCTTTTGCTTCTTAGCAGTTTCTTGGTCCTCGCCCTTAGCAGACTCCGCCTCAGGCGACGCCTTGCGCTTAGAAGATTCAGTCTCCTCGACACCCTCCACAGCTCCAGCATCCTCCTTATCAAGCAACTTCTCCGCAACGATTTTCTCGTCACCTTCCATCTCCACTTCCGGATACTTAAACTCATGTGTTCCAGGCTCGTACCACTCCATGATCTCGACCTCCAGAGCCTCAACGGGCCTGGACTTGATTTCAACAGGCGGCACCTTTCCCTCACGCGCATACTCATATAATCGCTTCCCATCAACTCTCAGCGCCGAGAATATAGGTGGGCGTTGCATAATATTTCCGCGAAATTGTTTCAACGCCTCCTCAACCTTCTCCCGCGTAACATGCTCATACGGCGCACGGCGCACAATCTTGCCAAGTCGGTCGTAACTGTCCGTCTCAGCACCGAATAACACAACGGTTTCGTAGGACTTGGTACAACCAAGGAAATCCTGGAGCGACTTTGTTCCCTTTCCCACGCCTGCAATGAGAACGCCTGTTGCGAGGGGATCGAGTGTCCCACCATGGCCGATCTTTACTTCAAGACGCTTGTCGCGACGACGCTTCTTCTGGAAAGAGCTTTCGCGCTTTCGTCGTGCGCGTTCATCTTCAAGCCATGGGGCGAAAGTTTTGGAGGGATTGAAGTGCTTTTGGCATGTGCGGAGGACGTCGGCGGATGTGACGCCTTGAGGCTTGTGGATGGCTGTTTGAGGTTAGAATCGGATGGTACGGTATGGGGAGATAGGATCGTACCGAAGCAGCCTTCAAGAATTTTCTCGCCTGACATTGTGGTTCGGAAGAGTCGGAACCCAGGTGGGAAGCGCATCTGGCGTAGCAATGGGTTCGAGAAGTGCAAGTTTGAAGACTTCGGGGATGAAGATCCGCAAGTGATAGCTTGCGTAATTTATTTGTGCCGATAAGGAATATATTGGTAACTAGATTGTATCACCAGCTTGGGGAGCGCAAATTACTGTACCGTAATACACATTTATTGAAAATTACCCAAATCAAATGCTTTGGATTTCCAACTTTTCGTTGACCAGCAATTAGACCAGCGTCGTGGCTAGAGATTGAAAGAAAAGAATAAGTCAATTCATCATAGATGCAGGGTAACTCTATTTATTACAGAAAACAGCAATGCGGATATCTCCACATTTGGGAATTTTTTAAGGCGCCATAGACGCCCTCAGACCACCTCCACACTTGTCCATATTACTCAAGATTCTTACATACGACCCTGAGCACGCTTGCTCTTACCGGGGCGCTTAGCACCACCGGCCTTCATCTTCTTGGCAGAGAATCCACGCATGTCACCACTAGAAACAGCATCGCCGCTCTTTGCATGACGTTTCTTACCACCGAAGCCGAACTTCTGATCCCTCTTTTGACGCTTCATGTTGGGGCCACCTTCACCGCGGCCACGCTTGCGGCCATCAGCCTGACCAGCATCGTCAATAGCCACATCAAAGAGATCATTGGCATCATCGGTAGGAGCGGCGGAATCAGCCTTGCGCTCTGTAAAAATTTGTTAGAGAATGTCAAACAGGATATGGTCATGGCAGAATGATAAGATAAAGAAGGATTCAGGTAAAACGTACTCTTCTTCAGATCATTGATCTTTTCAAGGGTCTCACGCTTCTCCTTAGCTCGCTGCTGCAGCTTGGCGACCTGCACCTGCTTGCCGAACTTCTTCAAGTCGCGCTGGCGGCGCGCCTCAGCAGCAGCCTTCTTACCAGCAGCCTCATCGTAAAGCTTCTTCTTGATCTTGTCCATGTGCTCATCATTCTTAACCATCTCCGCAAAGTAGTCGCCGGGTCGGGTGAATGGGATACCCTCTTTCTTGAGGAGGCCACGGGCCTCGGCAGCCGCAGATTGGCAGACCTTGTAGAAGGCAAGCTCACGGTTCAGATCATCATGGGGGTCTTCCACGTTGATTGGCTCTTTAGAGACGAGGGAGTTGTGCTCGGAGAATGGGGTCTGAGATGTGATGAAGGAGATACGTTTGAGGGAGGCGTTAATCGCGGCGGAGTTGTTGATTGTCAGGCGTTGGTGAGGGACAACATCTTCACGCTCATCCTCTTCCAGGTCTGATAAGGGGATATCTTCTTCCTCTTCGTCTTCATCCTCATCCTCTTCTTCGGCGTTCTCCTCAGCAGAGTCTTCCTCCTCTTCCTCCTCCTCGTTCTCCTCATTGTCCTCCTCGCTATTCTCAGCCTCGGCGCTCACGGCCTCTTCCTCTTTATCTTGCTTGGGCTCCTTAGCCTTCGCCGGGCTGGTATCGGACTTCTTCACGCCTTTGCGCTTCTCAGCAGCCTTAACCTGCTTCTTCTGCTTTTCGGCATCGTAGTCCCGGCCCTTGTGGGCATCGAGAGCCTGAAGCAGCTTGCTTCGTTTGACCATTGTGTATATGTGGTCGAAAAGAAAATGGAGGGATTGTGAATCGACTGGTTGTAGAGAGACGGCAGACTGATGCTCTTGATTTTTTTGAACCGGAGCCAGTCCCGATATAGTTTAGCGTGGGCGATAAGCGCTGTATACGGTTAGCCCATCACGGATGGCGGTGAAAGGGATGATCCGGGCTTATCAACACCGATATCGATGCCCCATACACAATGGATCTCTAGGTCATTCCGTGTCCTTCAAGTAATTCGACCTTACTTTATGAGCTTTGCGCCTCGAAGCCTTTTACACTATGCCTGAGGAACCTTCCCCGACCAAAGCCTCCACTGAGGAGACATCTTTCCTCTCACAACCTGTATGATAACCAGAGTGTTTTCCCCGCATGCGACTTCCTCTACTAACACCCGCTGTAGAACTCCGATGCTCAAGGCCAACTTACTGCCGCGGTTGACGAGCTGCTTGACCAGCTCCAGGGAAAGTTTGACAATGTTTCCAAAGAAATGTTTGGAAAGCGTATGTGTTGAATGCCACCACGCTCACTAATACAAGCACTGACTACCTCTAGTGGACGATATGACTCGCCGCCTAGATGAATTGGAGGCCTCTTTAACAGCGTCAGGGAGCGACGATGGCTCGGCAACACCTTCGAAATGAGCAATTACCACCTTGTTGGCAGTTTAATCTGCCCTGGACTTTCAAGTTTATGAAAATCTTCAAAATGCCGACCCATACATATCTCGACTATGCAGGACGGGCCTGTTCATCTTATTCTCTATCCAGCGCGGCATCTGCCCTGTCTGCAGCGATGTTCTCTGATACGCAATTATGATACCCTACATTTCAATAAAACAAGAGCTTGAACACAACCATAAGATTTTCTCACGCATAGATACATCTCTATGCAAAAGATCAGGACCTGCAGGCTATTCATTGCAAGGCTCAAGGCCCGCTAGACATGAAATCGATTTCTCAATTCATACATACAACACAACAGGATTCCAAATAGGTTTATCCAACAGCAAAATCTCTGAAGTATATTCATAAACTAGATCCCTATGGTCTCTAGGAAACCAGCATCATTCAATGATAATAAAAGTTTTACAACTCATCCTTCTTCTCCTCGCCATCGCCAGCGAAGCGACGCAGAATGTTGCTGCGGGAAACAATGTCGTCTACCTTCTCAGGTGCAGAGCCACCCTTGCTCAGGACCTTAACCAGACGGGTAAGTTCCTTGGAGACGTACTCCTGGTTCTCGCTCAGCTTAGTAGCAACCTTGACATAGTACTCGGCGTACTTCTCCTGCAGACCCTTGGAGGCCTTCTTGAGCTCGGCAGCCAGCTTGTCGAACTTAGCGGCGGGCACATACTCGCCGACCAGCTTGTCCAAAACAGCAATGGTACCGGCCTTGGTGTCCAAACCGCCGCCAACAGCGCGGTGGGTGCCAGCCTTGGTGTTCAGGAATTCGACGAAAGCCTCCTCGGATCGAGCACCGGCGTAGGCCTCGGGCTCAGTGGAGCCAGCGGGGAAGAACTTGATGGTAGGGTAGCCGGTGACACCCTGCTCCTTGGTCAGGGCGCGGGCATTCTCAGCCTCGGCGTCAACCTTGGCAATAACAACGTTGGACTCGAGGGCGAAGTCGTTGGCGAGGGTTTCCCAGGTAGGTGCGAGGCTCTTGCAGTCTGTATGAGAAGAATTAGTTGGCCAAGCAGTTACAATAAGCAAGAAACAATACCCAGTCCAATGGTATCGTGAAAAGGAAAAGTAGAAAAGAGGAGGTACTCACGGCCACACCACGGCGCAGTAAAGGCGACCAGAACATTCTTGTCACTACCAACAACAGTCTTGAAGGAAGCATCGTTCAGCATCTCAACCTTGCTGGGCTCCTTCTGAGCTCCACGAGGCTTAATGCCAGTCTTATCGGTAATCCAAGAGGACAAGCTTTCCAGATCACGACCACCCTTGTACTCCTCAGGCTTGTCGCTCTTGCCATCAAACCACTTCAGAGTGGGGAAACCCTGAACGCCGAAGCGCTTTCCAAGCTCACGGTTCTCATCGGCATCAACCTTAGCGACGGTAACCTTGTCTTCGGCGAAAGCGAAAGCAGAGGCAAGCTCCTCGTAGACGGGGGCTAGGGTCTTGCAGTGGCCGCACCAGGGAGCGAAGAATTCAACAAGAGCGGGCTTTCCGGACTTCAGGACAACCTCGTCGAAGTTTTTGGGGATCAGGTCCTTGACGGCGGAGCTGGCGTTGGCAAAGCTGCCGAGCACGGACAGAGTGCCCAGGAGCAGGAAGCTCAGTCGGGCCATTTTCAATTGTGGAATTGGTCTTTTTTTTTTTTCAATAAGAGTGTAAATCAATTACACAGGATCTTCGGATGAAAAGAAGAGAAGCTCCAGAAAAGCCGGGGGGCATGGGGCAATTGATGACAAAACACGCCGAAGAGGCCACTTGGTCCCGCGCAGATCATCGCTTTTCCGCGTTGGATTAGGATAGTATAAACGCCTGTGAACATGCACATGCGCAAAGCTCCCTAGGTAGGTATCTTTGATGGTTACTCAATGTCATACGTGAGTGTCTATCATTTATGATCTAGGAAACTTTGAATAGATTATGTTTTTCGTATTCATTTTTGGGTGGATTACTAGATAGTAATACAGTAGAGAATATTGCCCACACATCCCAGAGAGCTCTCATGCAAATTGAAATAGCGAAAAGCATGAGCTCTGGTAGCAATCCCGTAAACACAACAGCCCGAAAACCCGTGAATGATAGTCTAGCGAGATAGTAGACCGCAATTCCGTTTTTTTTAGTCATATCACCGTCGCTCGGCCAGCCACTTGTTCGCATCCTCCCATAGCTTGGTATCCTTGAGATCTTTGCCTGCAGTCTGTGTGCCCTTGAATACCTATACGAAATATTAGTCCTGGGCTTTGAAAGCAAGATAAAGGAATATTGCTATAAACTTACCGCATCCCAGAGCTTGAAAGCATGATCCAAATTGCCAGTGAAGCTCTCGCTATGCTGAAACCATTCTTTGCCCTTCGACTTAACCTCTGCTCGGGCCTCGGGCGAGGTAGGGTCGGCTTGCAAGGGAAGGTCATCTAGATATGTGCGGACAGCGATTCCAAGACCGCAATCATTATCATCAATAAAAGGTAGCCTGTTGGTCATGTTAGAATTATATTCAAAATCTTTGGCTTTTGCGTTTATTGAGCGGCAAAACACATACTTAATTGACATCTCGGTCCAGTCGTTTCGTTCCCGATCAGCATCTCCACTGAGCAAGAGACCAGTCAAAACGACTTCGACCAGGTTCCTCAGCGTAGAGCGCACTTCAGAGATGAGGGAGCGGTAGCATAGAAGCTGGCGACTCAGTGGACCAGAATAACCTATGCTCTTATGCTGTAATTTAGCAATACATGCGACACGAGAGACGAGCATGTTGAAGGTCTTATCTTCCTCTATACCAAGATAAGTTTGTTAGCGAAAGCACTTCGATGTGAATTTAAGGAAATATCATACCTGATCCTCTCATGGGGCCACCGGATACATGCGAGAACCAGTGCTTTGTGTTAAGGAGATCGAAGCGGAGCATTTCGATGGCGATGAAAATCGCATCTTCCAAATTATCTGCAGGGTCAACAGTCAACAGGGCTTGCTCCAAGCACTTGCCCCACGCAGTGAGTTTGTGTTTATCATCGACATAGCCACGCAGTTGCAGAAACCGCCACATAACATTAGAAAGGATATCTTCCTGCGCCGTTAAGGCCTGTAAGCTGTTAGGAGGGCAAAAATGATTTCAGAACTTTGAATTGCACATACCGGAGTTTCTTTTGTAGCAAATGATTTTGATACAAAGTCTGAGTTATTGAGGCTCTGGACAGCAAACTTGAAAGAGCCAGGGGTGCTTTGTAGTTTCTTAACACTCTCTGTGAGCTGGCTGGAAGGAATCTTCCAGGATTGGATGGTCTCCTTGACGGAGGGAATGCTCTTCAGGTTGATCTTTTGCTCTGGATTTTCGTCGAACCAAGAACGGATGTGAATCTCTTTAGTCTGATAAAATCTGTGAAGCGAATTGGCCAACAGGCAAATTGACTGTGTCCGAATCGGGGTAAGAGTGTCGCCCACAAGGCGACGGTAGACTTTGGTATCCTCTGCACCTAGTGGTAATGAAATCCGCACTTCTCCAGATGTCAGGTAATTCGGTATATCTGATCCCAGAACACCCTTTGATAGATAAAAGTAAAGCTCCTCGGGAAGACGTTGGCCAATGAGCTCATGCAGATCTGATGAAACGGCTTCAGGATCAATAGGAGCAACACGACCATCGATATCCATATAGACGTGGTGTTTCACGCTTAAATATGCCCGCTTGAATCGGTCCACATACTGGTACTCGTTCATGCGACGGTCTTCCTCATACTGGGCACACATGGCCAACGCAGCACGTCCTGCAGAATTGAACATGGGGAGGGCATCTCGAATGTTGGGAAGCTTTCCTGGGTAGGCGGGATTCTCGAACAAAGGGCATGGGCGCAGGAAGGAGGACCCTAAAAGTAGAAGAAATTCCACGAACTGGTCGTTAGACAAACGTCCAAGCTCTTCCTGGCAGGTCTGCTTTGTGAGCCAGGTGAACTGTGCTGGCTCGGTCTCAATACGTGTCACCAGCTTATCCAAGTCGAATAAGAATGCTTCGGAGGGTCCGTATACGGCATCGACGACGGGGTTGGAGCCGCGGGCAAGGTACGAGAGCTATTTCGATACCACTATTAGTCACAGGGTATACTGGCGATTTGTCGGAGCCCTTTCATCAAACACTTACTTGTGCGACCGCACTATATGGTGCTACCATGAAAGAGACGCCATTTTGGTTCAGGATCCGTTGCAGGAACTTGAAGAGGGTTTCCGGGGGTGGGGTCCCTGAGGTGCGAGGTTGGTCAGCCAAAATTGAGTAAGTTGGAAGAGGCCAATTCAAGAAATTGATCAGTGCTGCTGGCGATGGTGGCCAGAATTGTGGGGGTTCTAATGAAAAGGTTGTCATACCAGCGTTGCTGAAGGCGTCTACGACCTGGTCGGCCTGTTGCTGATCATAGAGCTCCCAAGCTTGCTCAAAGGAGCGCACCGAAGCAGGCTGAGCATGGATGCGATGGTCCTTTTTGCCGAATTCAAGACCATTGAAGACAAAAACGCAACCGATGCCGAGACCTTTCAGAGTCTGCAGCTCTTTCTCAATGTTGTTCTTCAGAGCGAACGGGAAGCCGCCTAGGGCGCCCAGAAGCGCTTCCCTAGTTGACTGGTTCACCAGATGCTGTTGGATGTAGTGTGAGGCATCAATGCCAATGACGGCACCTTTTAAGGAAGAGAGAGGGAGGGATTGGGTGCGACCCACGGCCCAGTCGTCGAGAGGACGGACTGAATGGAAGTTGATGTTAGCGACCTAGCGTACACCCACAAGGGGACGGGTGGGACTTACTAGGCATGGTTATGGAGCTGCAGGGCAAGAGGCGCAGCTAAATGCCGAGCATCAAAGCCCAGAAAGAGAAGAGGGGGGGTAGTGGGGATGGATTGGAGAAGATTGCGGGCTGTCGATGGCAGGTCGCGAGATGCGAAATCACGAGGGGAGGGGGAAAGCGGAGTTGCCATTGCATGTTTGTTCCTCGTTCTCTGCGAACACAGCCCTGTTGCACCCCATTCTCAACAAATCACGCCCAAACTGCAGAATTCTTGATGATTATATCTCTTCATTGGTAATTAATTTTTGGTCTCTTCTGTCTTGATCAATTTCGCATTCTGATATCGATCCGCTGGAGAGCTTGTCTGGTTATGGGGGGATACTATAGTTGTAGCCTCTGAGTCTATGGGCACCGGCCCACCACAGTCTCAACTCAGTCTTCATTAGGCCTGAGCTCATTCGACAAAAGAGAAAAATAAAAGCCACAATAATGGACAACTGAATAACCAGCTAAAATGATTAATATAAACTGGAATCAGACTCCTACGATACCGCTCACATGTGCAACATATTGACCAGTTCAAACAAGGCAAATATTATCCTGCTCACATTGGCGATGTACTTTGCTCCAAATACCGGATTATTCAAGTTCAAGTTGGTAAAAAACTTGGGTTTGGGACAACTTCTACCGTATGGCTCGCCCATGATGTCCAGTAAGTTAAACTACCACTATATCCTCTTATCCCAAGTTGAGATTGACATAATTAGAAGTCATCAATACGTATCACTCAAAATTTACACTCGTGATAAAGGTAGTGAGGAAGGGTTTCAGATCTACGGGCAGCTAAATCAAGGGACATCTGGAGTTTATAGCATCCATGCTCACATAAGGAAAGCTCTGGATACCCCCCCTCCGTTCTGGAGATTATTTATATCTTGGTCAGAAGCCAATGTGGGAAAGCTTCAGAGGCCTGCTATGTCGTAATCCCAGCCACCAGTTTACTGAGGATCTTCTTGAAGCCAGCCTCAAGTGCTTATATAAATATTTATTGTACTGAATTATCTATATACTAAATATAGACTTGTCTATACTAGTAAGATATAGGTACCCACCGGCTTTATTAAAATACACTATCCTAATATTAATTGCTATCGATATCAAAAGTAATAATATACTCCAAGAAATACTAGAAGATATATTAATTTTTATATATTTTACTCAAGCCAAGCTTAAGAGTCCCTTGCCCTACCTATAAAACTATGAGTAGAATACCACTATTTACTTCACAGCAGTTCGACTTACCAAAAATACATAGTATGTATAAGGTTAGCTAAGTGGTTTTAAGTAGTTGACTTTAATACTACTACATATACAAGGAGATAAGACTCGGAGGCGGAACCACGATATACTAGTATAACCAAATATCTATAGATCGCCTAAAGTTATATTAAAGACCAATTGGAGTTACCTAATTAATAGATACCTAGCCTCGGGTAGAATATCGGAATTATAGTAATCTCTATCTGTCTATCCTCTCTATTATGTACTAATTATCTGGGACTAATAGGCGTGGGATTTGTTTGAGGGGAAATACCTTTTCTATAAAGATAACCCTGATGGTAAGGGATACTTGATATACGCGCATCTTGTAGAACTCATGGGTATTCTAGGGCTACCTCCTTTGGATATGCTCCAACGCGGTAAGCGAAGCGATGTATTCTTTATTGTTATTGATGATGGTAAGTGTCTTTTGTCTATTCAATGTGCGCCGCAAAGGCTTACAACAATAAAATGATAGGGAAATAGAAACAGCCTGAGGATATAGAGATTCCGATCGGTACCAGCTTGGAGTTGTTGGAGGATTTCCGAGTTGAGGGGGGAAATAAGGAGATGTTTACATATGTATGGCTTTCACGAGAGGCATGCTTCAGTGACGGCCTGAGGACAGAAAGACAGCGAAGGATTTACTCCAGAATCCGTGGCTGAATACTAATACTTATCAGCTGAAGTAAACTCAAGTTGTATAGTCTTAAGGCCTACTCTAAAATGACAATCTTCAATCCGACTAAAGCCATGCATATGTACTGTTATAACTTCGGTTGGCCCTGAGAAAGCTTCTGTCCGATTTGTACTAGTTAATTACGTACTAGGCATCTCCAAGTCCAAAGATGGCTCATTTACAATCTTCAATGATTAATAAAATAATCTCATCTTAGCAACAAAATAGAAATTTGTTCTGAAATGACCATTGAGTGGTGCTGAGCGGGGAACAAAATACTCCCCATGGGTGTATAGTGGTGCCAGGACTGGAACGGCAGACAGCGAAGCGAAAATACAAGTGGATCTGGGAGGGGCGGCCATTTACGGCATCGAATCACGTTTCATTTATTCTAATTCCCAAGATTGAAGTTGTAACCGATATCTATCGTGCCTTAGCGTAAAGTTCATCTCTATATCGGCACTCGCCGCCAGTCCCCGCATCTGGCCATCGTCAAAAATTCTCGAGGCCCACCTATTCTATGTTTTGACACATACCTACCAATCCACAAAGACAACCAAGATGACAGACACCGCGGCCCCAATTGAGCTTCCTGTCATTGACATCTCAAACCCGCATGACCCCGCCGTGGGGAAAGCCATGCTTGATGCGGCGGCTAAGTATGGGTTTTTGTATGTGAATAGCAAGGGCACGGATTTTTCTGCCGAGGATGTGGATCATGGTTTTGGTTTGGTAGGATTCTTACTTCCATATGCAATTTCTGCACAATTAAAGTGAATCATTTGCTAATTCGACATATTTGTCTCTAGTCGAAGAAGTTCTTTGCTTCTCCAGCGGCAGAGAAGGATGTATGCCGAATTACGCCAAACGTGAGTGGTCCGCCTCTTCCCATTCCTGCGCTGATGCATCAGAACATCTTGACTAATTCTGCATAGAACCGCGGTTGGTCTGGTATGCACACCGAGACGCTTGATCCTGAGCACCAAAGAGTATGCATCTATTCATCCCACCATTTTGACAATCTTTCTAACAAGCATAAACCACCAGACCGGAGATTTCAAAGAGTACATATTCCTCTACAAAAGTATCAAGTCACAGAAGAAGCAATATCACTGACTTCGACATAGAGCCCTGAACTTTGGCGACTTCAAAGATGGCAAAGCCCAACAGCCTCTCCCAGCCTCACTAACCCCCCATGAATCCGAAATTGACGGATTCGCCCAACTCTGCAACAAAACCTGCAACCGTATTCTGACCCTCCTTTCCCTAGGCCTGGAGGTATATACCCTAACTTTAACCCCAAAATCACCTATCAGATCTTACATCTAACCACATGCCCAACCAGATGCCAGAAGACTTCTTCACAACCCGTCATGACCCAAAGAATGGTCCCACAGGTAGTATCCTCCGCTACCTCTACTACCCATCAATCTTCTCTCCCGCAACAGCAAGCTACAAGCATGACAAAGATGTCCGTGCTGGCGCTCACTCTGACTACGGAAGTATCACGCTTCTTTTTCAGCGGCCAGGTCAACCGGGACTGGAGATTTTAACTCCGGAGGGAACATGGGCTCCTGTTCCGATTATTCCTGGTGATGATGCTGATGCGTACCCGTTCCCACCTATCTTGGTAAATATCGGTGATCTGTTGAGTTACTGGACAGATGGATTGCTCAAGTCTACTGTGCATCGTGTTGTGTTTCCGTTGGCTGAGCAGAGAAGTCCTAACCCGCAGGATCGGTACACACTGGTTTACTTCTGTCACCCTGTTGATGCCACTGAACTGGTTCCTATTCCTAGTGAGGTTGTGACTGAGCATCGGGCTAAGACTGGGGGCGTGGGCGTTGTCGGATTTGGGGGCGGAGCTGGAACTTTGGAGCCTGGGAAGAGGCCCTTGACAGCGTATGAGCACTTGGAATCTCGCTTAGCTGCTACGTATGGGTTTACGAAAGAGGAGTAAGAGTATAATGGTGCGATCAAATGAATTGATAGGTTACTTCACTGCCAATGGAAAGAACACAATGAATAAAATTGAGTATAAAATGCAAAATGTTGGGTTTCATTTCATGGGGAATAAACAATGACCAATGAGTGAAAGAGACAACGCCGGTACCGTGGTGGCAAAGTGCAATATACGGCAAAGAGAAAAATTCCCCACAGTAACTAAAATCAAAAATCCTAGATGGGGTCATAGGAATGCTTCAAGCGCCCGTGGGGTTGCCGGAACACATCAAGACGGGTACCCATCTAAGAACATAGGAAAATCGTGGTTGCAACAATTAGGTATAAAAGGCTGCAAAAGTGAAAAGTGAAGACAGAAGAAAGACCATGCTCCGGAGAGACACAGAAATGAAAAGGTTTGCGGTATGATAGATGTTAAAAAAAAAGATATACACCAATGATAGATGGGGAGATATATGGGAATCAAGGGAATAAAGCGAGAGTCCAGGAAAGACTCGACATGTCAATAAACCAACAAGTGACGGACGAGTGCTGTGATATAAAAAGCCAGACGACATGTAAATGAGTATATTCGGTGGTCGAATGAAACGCCGCCAAATTTTGCAAATGCCATTCGCGAATTAGACGTAGACGTTGGAACAAAACAGCCCGGAGGCCTGATAGGGGAGATGACGCTATGCGAGCCAGTATGCATGGGAATCAAGAAATGGTGTTAGCTTCTTCAGGGTCGTCGGCGGTCGTATCAAGGAGTGGTATGGCACCAGTGGCGGTGGTAGACCCACGCTGCCTTCTGGCAATCTTTGCTGCAGTACTTGGTACGCCGGCAGCGGCGACATTTGGCAAATTGTCGCTGGAATTCCTCCCACTTGCCACACTTGTAGTATGCACATTGGCGAATGCCACCCCGATGCTCATCCTTGCGACAGAGGTTCCTCATGACAACACATGCCCAGTACTGCATATCCTTGGAATGGTGACGGACAGTAAACTTCTCCACTAAGGGGAAGATGTTAACGTCGTCAGGCAGCAGATACTCGTCTTCATCCTCCTCGGGTTCGATTGGAGAAGACGGGTCGGCATTGTCATCCAAAAGATGCAGTTCACGGTCGATCTTCAGTTTTGGCACAAGGTGTGAGCGCTGGAAGTATGACCGAAGATCGCAGTACTTGGAAACGTATGCCAGGAGCTGCAGGGACATCAAAACATCCTCGTCTCTTGGCATAGTCGATGGAACGCCCTGTGTTGCGGGAGTGGTTCGGTCACGAAGGTATAGAGCGTAGGGGCTAGGGGCAAGGGTAGGAGAATTAGGATTATTCGGGGCCTGGGTGGGAGAAAGTCCAAGTCCACCGTTGTTTTGTGTGTTGGTGTTGTTGTTGATTATGCTGCCATCAACTGCAGAGCGATGAGCGATGTTGAAGGTCTCGGCTTCTTGACCTTCTTCAGAAGGATCGTTTAGCGTCAATCCGCCATGGGTGGCAGAGACATCATCAATCATAGTAGTACCCGACTGCTCATCAACACCGTCAATATCCATCCGGGTAGGCAACCCAACAATAGGACCCGCCTCTTGTCCCAGTCCATTGTCGTCACCCATAGCTGAATCCTCCCCGTTGGCATCGTCTGACTCGCCGGAGGCGGATTGTTGTTGGCGCATCGGAGGTCGCTGTCTCATCGGAGGGGGAGGAGGTGGTGGGGGGATGTTTCGAGCTTGAGATAGAAGGGGTCCGCTGGGGGTAGTTGGAGAGTCCGGCTGGGAAATAAGTCCGGTTTGAAGCCCAGGAAGCATGCTTGGGAGACGTTCGGTATCACGCACAGGTCGCAGGCCAAATGTTTCCGTGGTATCCATCGGGGATACGGAGGTGGCAAGAGGCTGCATGGTACGTAGGCGATGACTGGCGCGAGTATACCGGGTGTCATGCGCTCGGTGGTTGTGAACGTCCTGTCGAAATGTGCTGCGCTCGGGTGGAGTGGTCATAGGGACACGGGGAGGGGAGGTTACATCCATCACATCAGAGTCGGTGGGTTGGTTATCCTGGTAATATGGTTGAGGGATTTCAATGCTGGGAGGAGGCGCTTGACGGCGGGACGGGCGAGATTCAACGGGAGGATTAGAGTCGGCAGTGGATCGTACAGAAGCTTCACGCGTGGAGGAGCTGGGTTTGCTAGGAATGGCCGATCGGCTTGAGTGCTTGTGAGATTCGGGATCGGCCCGCGATCGCACTTTGTCCACGACCTTGATGTAGTTGTCTAAGATTGTGGCAATTACAGGGACCATGTCGGCCTCGACCACTCGAGTCCGCACTTTCTCTGATCCCCGAACTCCGATATTCACAACACATTGAAATGCAAGACTCCATTTCCACATTTCCATCAAGTCCTTGCTCTTGCCCTCCTTGAGGATGCAAACGAGTCTTTCGATTCCGCCATCGACGGTGAGGATGTCCCGAATCCGTGCAGATGATGTTGTGAGGTAGGCAAGATGGTTGAGTGAGTTGATAAGGGGTAATGTCGATGTACAGTCAAGAGCACGTCGATCATAGAGGGTGGTTGTGATGTTGACCGAAGCCTTATTCACGTTGGGGATGCTGAAGTTGACTTCCCGCATGATGGCGGTGGAATGATGATCCAAGCAGAGAATCAGGCAGAACTCAAAGATCCCAAGTCGATGCTAAAAATTTGTACTCGGATCAAAGATAGGATGACATCCAGATATGCGTAAAATAGGCCGGAAGAGTGAGGACCTTGACAATGCGATGCCTGGATAGTGGGATCTGAGCAACCCCCCTAAACCAGCTGGCGTCGGCGCCTCGAACGATTTGATCAAGAAACTCTCACTTATTGGGTCTGCTTTACTCCACCGACATGAGGAAAGCCGAGATGGTATCTGAGTATTGTATAAGTGGTGCCCGATGGAGGGTTACTGAGGGGGGATGATTTGGAATGACTCCACAAGACCCTCGGGCGATCAGGATCGGAGTCGGATGATAAGACGAGGAGCAGGGAGGTCCAAGATTCCGGAACGTTTCAAAGAAAGTAATGAGAAACGATGTGCGATGAACCCGAAATAGAGGGTGGATGGAAGCGTGTTGTCGATTGGGGATGAAGGAGGGAGAAAAGCCTTTGAGGGCGAAAGCGGAGAGGCGTCAGGTGCCTCCTTAATATTACGGGACCCGAGCATTGGCTTCCCGCCACCGCGAACCGACTCTCGCTCTATTTTTAACGGCACTTGCACTGTGGTACATTGTATTAGAAAATTGCTTCGCCCTCGTCCGACATTCCTCTTTTATAGGGCCTCGCTTGTATTCTCACAGGAATCTTCTCCAAGGTATATCAGCAACTGTTCGTTCTTTTGCGTTGCCGTCCTGCAGGGTTCTCCGCTCTTCCCTCGTGGCGAGAAGCGGATACCAAGTTGACTAACCACTCTATTCTCGGATGCCGAGAGGGCATCAAAATATGGGAGAATGGTGGTTTCCTTTGTCAAAGATGTCCATTGTTCATGTCTCGTCTATATTAAAATAGAAAATTGGATCAGGTCAAAGCTGTCTGTCATAGTCTCTTCTAATCTGATCTCCTTGGTGAGATCAAACAATGAGAATCACTTTGATACATCAACTATTCCAACAAAGATTGAAACTTTATCGGCCATTTTCCTCTCAACCACCCATACCTATCAAAGACTATGTACTGATATGCTATATGAAAGATTTGAATGAGATTGATCCCATTGTGACCACCTCAAGGATTGACCATTTCACTTCCAAGTTGAGACTGTCTTCTCAGGGGCTGGTGATGACTTTGCGAACACCAAGATCGTAATCGGAATCAAAATTCAAAAGCATATATTGATTGATTTTGAATCGATAAACGGGTGGTCTGAACGAGGGTCCAGACTCTATCGATCTAAACCCCTGAAATGGTGGCCGAGGTTCATTGTTCGTTTTCTTTGGCAGGGTCTTGTTGGGGAATTCTACACCAACTTTGAAGACAAACACGGCCTCCAAGGTTCTCATTCTATCACGCAAACCATGAGATTATCTCAGGGATGCAGTCTGTGGGTTATTTTATGCTAGTCATGCGCCGCTGGCCCTCGGTATAGAATCCACTCTTGAAGTCTCTGGCGAACTATTAGGACTAGATAGAGAGTGGGACTCGGCAACCGGTATCTTTGTTCCTTTTCTAACGTCTTCTTCGGCGATCTGAACCCCGGGTGGTTTAAATGTTTGTATGATGAATTGATCATCATACCTCTATTACTAGGTACCATATTTACCTGCGTAATTTGTAAGTATTTCAGGGCAAACATGGGTACCAACAACCAGCGCCTAGTGAAGTTACAGGGTCCTAGTTAGTAAGATACTCTCCAAGCGCTCCGATGGCAATTGCTATATGAGCATAAAATAGCACCTACTATCTAGAAGAGTCGCTTCATGAAAGTATTCCATTTGAAGTAGTACGGAGTATACATAGAGAGCTCAAATACAGACAGGTTTAATTCGTATCTCGTAGATCTGTACATAGGTACTTCAAAGACAGGGGATGACGGACTTACGGTATTACTTGCATTTCTCGGTGCCCTCAGTGTAGATCCTTCAGTGGGGAATCCGAGTGGAGTGGAAATTGGCATCTTTAATACCCAGTGGGCCGGTTAGTGAGAACCGGAAAGTTGAATGACAATAACGCATTTGTCAGACAATAAACCCTGTCCATTATGAGTCCCAACATCGCCCCTTTTCCCTATTCGGGGACATCTGAAGGGAGGGGGGCTCTGCTGACAGGCAAATAACAAGATGACTCGATGATCACCGGGAATCCCCCACCTGAAGATGCGGAAATATGTACCATTCACAAGACCAACCTGACGTGAGCCTTCTCACAGCTGAAAATGATGATCGTCTTCAGTGTCCCCGAGTGGGTTCGTTGTGTGGACAAGACAGAAAAAGGGGGCTAAATTCGTCTAGCGCCGCAGTGGGGAAGTCATTTTCCTGACGCACCGACAGGCCGGTTTGGCTGGTAAATACCGCGTTAGGGAGATTGGAGGTGAATTCGCAGGATTTGAACGGTTGATGCTATGATGCCATGGGCCCATGTTGCTTGGCTTTGGTGTTTTCTTGTCGTTCTCGCGTTCTGTTCACCATTTCTTGATCAGGGCTGAGATAATTTCCGACTCCTAAATACGCTCAGCAGCCCTGGAGCTGGAGGATCATGCAGCTTCTTAGTCAGCCTCCGAAGTGGAGACCGCAATGACCACAAATGAACCGGCCAGGAAATGGAAATGAGCTTGGGCCTGTTGGTGGCTGGGGGATACAGGTGATACAGTTCCGAAAAGTCTGCCGTATTGTAAAGAAGAGTCTAAGAACTTAGAAGGTATCATCATCCTTTTTCTTGAGCAGAGACGAATGCAAGTGAGATATGAAAAGGATTGGATGGTAGGATACGAAAGGAACACTTCGGGAATCTGCCCCCAACCCAACACCCCCGCTTCGGCGTTTAAACCGGGAATGTAATAGGGCCAACAGGCCTAAAGGTGGTATTGCAATCGGATAAATCAAGAAGATGATGCATACATGGAAATGCCTGTCTTTCTTCCGGGGGTGGAGAAGATTGAGGCTGCAAAATTATGCAGATGATAGGAGGTATTACAGTAGGTAGACACCTGTGTACACGCAGTTGTGTACGGAGTGTGGTACCTTTCATTGGGCATTTGGTTCTGGCGCTTTGACAGCCTATCTGAGAAATGCGAATACTCGGCCCATTTATTCTCTACATTTATCGAACAAATCGGATATAATGATCTAATGGTGCCCTGTAATGTATAAATACTTGTATATACTCTACTGTCAATATTGAATGCGTGGATTGTGAAGAGCCCCTCCTATGGAACTACTAGGTAGGCATCTATGGGTCTATATCCATAGTCTTTTCTATATTCTATACTGATATCTAAACAAGCCTTACAAATTACCTGTCTAAAGTCTAAAGACCTTAGTACTAGTATCTGATGGTGGTTTGCTTGGCCTCGCTTGCATTGGCCTATGTACTATGTAGCAAGCCTTTGAATAATCTTGTATACCGTGACTGTCCGGGTATTTTGGCTCATTCAAATCTCTTGGTTCAACCCTGGTACAATCTATGTAGATTCTTCATTACTCTCGTACTTTTTATCTTTTAATATTTGTAATAAACAAAAATATACCAACTTGAATTGGCGTATGATCGGAGCACTTGAGTCGGGTACTACTAAAAGCCATTGATGGGCGTGGAGGATGATAGATACCTACTGTACATATATGATAGTACGAGATACTTTGCCAGGCGGTTTTCACTATGCTGGTGGCTGAGTTATGTTGCATGGGTAAGTTCACATCTCACGTAAAAAATGTCTGGCCTTATTTCGGTTGTGCAGGAGGCAAAAACATTGTACACAGCCTTCTCATAGTGGAGTGTAGACAGCTGGGGGCAGTTTAGGAATTTCATTCATCGTAGCCGGTTTACTCTATTATCCGCTCTCTTGCATAGCGGTCTGGATACCCCGTATAATGCGGAGAGGCCCGTCGCTCCCAGCTCTGCACATTAATGCGGCAAAGGTCACATTTTATACGAGGGTGAGAAGGTACACTATGAGAACTTATAGCTGGGCGCTATAGCGATCGAATTTTCATCAGCGATTGGGGCCAGACATAGTTGGGCGATCTCCGGCGCCACTGGATGCATTGTAATCCTTTATTTGGTTAACGGGCGGTCTCCGTGCTCTCTAGGCGCTAAGATACCTAAAGCGGTAGAGCAAAGAGAGGGGGCCAAGTGCTCCTCAAAGAAGAGGGTTAGGGATTCCGAGTTTCTTTTGACTGTATACAAGAAATGCCCTCATTTCTTGATATCTGTTAAGCGCCAAACGATGGACTTCCCCGGCGAGAACGATCTTCTTCAGGTACCCGGGATGGGATAATCGGGAGCGCTTGAGTGGGCGCGTGTATTGACGGTGTACCTGGTGGGTATTATTGACCCGGGGAAACAGCAGGACGGGAAATGACGCAGTGTAATTACTGGACCAGCTGCAATACAGCACCATGAAATCGATACTGGCCTCAATTCAATATCATCACCATAGTGTCCCAGGAATTGCAGTGATTGGGTTAGTCCCGTACAGATCCTGATCAATTCCAAATTCTCGGCCATCTGGCATGGTTTCTATTTTTCACCTGTTCACGCTGCACCAATGGAGGGAATGCAATGAATGTAGCGATGTCATCCAGTTTACCACTAGTGGGTACCTCAGTAATACTCGCCCCCTGTTCAGAACCTTCGACTCCCTCTTCCCTCTCTCTTTCTCTAAGCCCGCGCTTCCTCCACCCCCCTTGCGACTTATTCTTTAATTTGATTTTCCTGGATTATGTTCACAGCTTGAAGACCTCACTCGGTCGCTTCCGTCTCCTTTCACTCCACTGACAACTTCACCCTTTCCCTCCTCAGAACCCCCCCCTTCTCTTGCATCCCTAATAAACCTCCCACACCCTTTACCCCCCCTGGGATATCGATTCCAGAGCTTCCCCTCCTTCCCACAACAACAACCTCCGTAAGGAGCTATTTTCCGACAAAATGGCAGCCGATATGTCCGGCGAACAGATGCAAGCCAAAATTACCGCCGCCCGGCGTGAGGCTGAGGGGTTGAAGGACAAGATCAAGCGTCGGAAGGATGAGCTGGCCGACACCTCCCGTACGACTACCTCCATTTCGCAGTGGGAATTTCCCACCTCCCACGCCCACTCTCCCCACTCTCCCCTTCGGAACAGGATCCCGCTCACTCTCACGATTGAGATCAATCTCGAAATGCTGGATTTGAATAACCATATGCTGACCTTCTGCAGTCCGCCAAGTCGCACAGAGCCAGACCGATGCCCTCCCTCGAATTGGCATGAAGCCCCGCCGAACACTGAAGGGTCACCTTGCAAAGATCTACGCGATGCACTGGTCTACCGACCGCCGCCACCTGGTTTCAGCTTCACAGGACGGAAAGCTCATCATCTGGGATGCCTACACCACCAACAAAGTCCACGCCATTCCCTTGCGATCTTCATGGGTCATGACCTGTGCTTACGCGCCTAGTGGAAACTACGTTGCTTGTGGTGGTCTGGATAACATTTGCTCTATCTACAACCTGTCATCGCGCGAAGGCCCAACTCGCGTTGCGCGTGAGCTGTCGGGCCACTCCGGTTACCTCTCCTGCTGTCGCTTTATCAACGATCGCCGCATTATCACTTCTTCCGGCGATATGACCTGTATGTTGTGGGATATCGAGTCCGGCTCTAAGGTTACCGAGTTCGCCGATCACCTCGGTGATGTGATGTCGATCAGCATCAACCCAACCAACCAGAACATCTTCGTTTCCGGTGCTTGCGATGCCTTCGCCAAGCTGTGGGATATCCGTACTGGCAGAGCCGTTCAGACATTTGCCGGTCATGAGTCCGATATCAACGCTATTCAGTTCTTCCCCGATGGAAACGCCTTCGGAACCGGCTCCGACGATACTTCTTGCCGTCTGTTCGATATCCGTGCGGATCGCGAGCTGAACATTTACCAGGTGCGTTACTTGTTGTTGGCAGCATTCAACCGTGCGACGTTCTACTTTTGAGGAAGCGAGTCTAATTTATTTTCTACAGAGCGACCAAGTTCTGTGCGGTATCACCTCCGTCGCATTCTCCGTCTCCGGCCGATTACTTTTCGCTGGTTACGATGACTTTGAGTGCAAGGTACGTTTCCAATGGATAATGATGATCTCCCATTGAATATCAGCTTATATAAAACCCTAGGTGTGGGATGTTCTCCGTGGCGACAAAGTGGGTTCTTTGAGTGGCCACGAGAACCGTGTGAGCTGCTTGGGCGTCAGTAACGACGGTATCAGTCTGTGCACTGGATCTTGGGATTCTCTTGTAAGTGTGATTCTGCGCCCTTGTGGATGAGCATCGCTAACCTCGGGTTCTTCCCTCCCACTATAGCTCAAGGTTTGGGCCTGGTAATTCTACAAAAAGAAAAAACAAACGCAAGATACCCCGTGTCGATCATTTGCAATGCTCTTATTCGAAATTTTTCTTGGTGCGATGGGTTGAATCTCCGCCATTGTACGATAATAATCAGTTACCGAGGGGCTCCTTTATACCCTCGATAATACGGCGCAGATCGGTCTGTCGCATACGATACGGAAAGCGTTGGGTGGTGGTGAACGCGACGCTGGGGAAGAAACGAAAGCGACGACACACAATGTTTGGATACGATGAGAGCGCCCTGCCAGTTGGATTTTCGATGGTTGTGTACATGTGCTCTTGATCGTACTGGGAGAAGATGTGCTTAATGCTTCCACGACCATCCTTTTGTCAGTTCCTTGGTTCTCAGTTTTCCCTACTGGATGATGCCCCTCCCTTATTTTCTACTTTTCTTTTTTCGACTTCCTTATTCTCCCTTTTCTCGTTTTCCCGATCGTCTGCCCTTTTGATATCTTTTTTTTTTTTTCCCTTTTCTCTTTTCTATTACCCCTCTTCGTTCTGGACTGCCTCTCCTGCATCGGTCTCGGCATGTATTTTCTCGGTGGAAAGGAAAGGACCGGTTTTTGTTGGATTTGGCCATGATCTCTTTTTCTCTCTCTCTCTCTCAATTACTCGCCTGATTTTATCACCCTTTGCGTTACCGCGTCATCTCATTTCCTATTCCATCTCTCGTGTCTCGTCAAAGAAAGAGTGTGCTTGTACTTATTTTCTTTTTTACGTCTTTGTGGCCCCGAATCTCTGGGATCCCGAATAGATCCCCATGATCCTGGTTTTGAGCAACTCCAAATTTCCATATGTGCTTTCTCATTTCGCCTCTTGTTTGTCTTTCCTCTTGGGGGGGTTGCAGGGCTATGGTGTGTACCATTTGCGCTGGCCTTGATTCTTCGTTTGATATCAGCTTCGGCGTATGTGATTGGCGTGAGCGTCAGGTATAGGGCATGCATACAATGTGTCTTCTGAGATTAGTGTGTCTCTGGTAGACGACGTAGAGATTAGGTAGTGTAAATCTTTGAGGCATCAAGGCCGACAGAGTAGTATGGCGCAGCATGGGGCTCAGGATGAGGCTTTGATTGAGGCTTCGATGGCTGTGTGCTGATCTTCCGGGACTCAGCCCTGCCACCTGGTTTCTACCCACCTTGGAAGCCCTCGTCCAGTCAGCGTGCATCTCGAGAACAGGGGTTCCCAGATATCAATTTAAACACATTCCAACCCTACTGACGTGCGTGTGGCAAGAGGATCATCTTATATCGCGGCGACTAAGACGTACGGCAGTGGACTTTCGAATCCTGTAGCGAACTCCTAGGGGAAACCCCAATTGCCGCCGATTCGCGATGATCTGGGGGCAAGTATCAGACCAGTATCAGAAGTGTCAAGGAACCACCTTGGTCCTTGGCATGACTAACGGTCAAATCTCGAACAACGTCTGGTTCAATGGGCTTGACCACCTACTTTGTACAGTAACCCAAGAGTGATCGCCTCTATCTACATGGAGATCTTCCACGTCTCAACGTGTTACGTTTCTTGTTTAGTCCTTTCGCCACCCCAACCCAACCAGATGGGCTCCTAACCCATTGGCCCCTCGCAGAACTATATGGGCACGCATGGATGGCAGTCCCGGGGTCAAAGAACCAAGCCGTGCACACTCAAAGGATTAAGGATTTCCCACGGCAGCAAAGCCGGGGATGACAGAAAGGAATCCTGTTCTATTTTTTGCTCGAGCCGGGCGTCTGCTCTAACCCGTGGCTTTTTTTTTTTTTTTTCTTTTCAGGTTTAATTCTAATTTAGTCCCCAAGCGCATGTCTATCTTAATTCCGCTTAGGAGGCCTTTTCATGTCTGCTTTTTGGGTTTGATGTATTGGATCTCCAGATCCTTCTGATCTACATTTGCTCCTGCTTTGTAGGTGGTGTGAGGTCCGAGACCAGTCTCGATGCAGTTTAGTCCGGGGAGTATAGGAGATTAGCTGCTCTTAGCCGCTTTAAACACGAAGCTAGGCTATGCCTTGTTGACTTGTCGTAGGTATGATGAGGCAGTGATCAGCCCATATTAGTTTCTTTTTTTGGGGGCTGGCCACGGCCGAATCGAGTGGATCGAGGCTAGGATCTGCGTCATCTGGAGACTGGACAACGTGGATGAATGGGGCTGATGTGGATTTGCAAGTTTCAAGGCTCTGGACACCTGGATCCTTAGAATGGCGTTTGGCATGGCATCTATACTGGAGGCGTTTGGAGACAAGAATAAAGTAGCGGAGAGGAGAAGAGACGTGATAAGAAAAGAAACGATCTGAAACAAGCCAGCAAGCAGGCAACACGAAGGTTAACTTTAGTCCACGTGGGGAAGCAGCCGGAGTTTTTCTACCTCACATTCGTGTGCTTTGGGCATCTCATTTACTGTTTCTTTTGGACTTCCAAGGAATTTACTTTTTTTTTTCTCGCTCCTAATCTTCGACATCATAGGTCAATTTCCTGTCCCAACCCTGTTTCCAGAGAACAAAGAACCTTCTTCGTGTCTTCGGTGGGTCCCCCACCGAACTTCTGAAACTGCGTTGAAAAGGGGCTTCCTTCACCGTTTCACCCCGACGATCTCTTCCCACCTCAGCCCCAACTCCGTCGTTCGACTCTTCCTCTTTGTCCAAGCTTCACTCAGGGGCTTTGATGAAACTTCCTTCTGCCTTCCAAATCAACCAATCCCATCCCAGAAGCCCAATCGCTCACGACCTCCACCTCACGCGCCCAAAGAATTCCCATCTTTTTTAAATCCCCACCACCTCCCACGCCCACAAAACTCTTTTCACGATGTCAGCCCAAGAAGAATTCAACCAGCTTGTCAATAACAACAAGGACAAGTTCACCTCCCACCCAGAGGACTACGATCACGACGAGGACCCTCACTTCTCGGACGATAACTCGGACTCCTCTCGTCCCGGCAACCTGCGCCAACGCCACACAGTCGACTCCTCCGACGAGGAAGATCACGACGATATGGTCTCGTCTACAACAAATTACCACGTCCCCAAGACAACCTTCGAGGCTAACACGGGGCCCAAGGGCGTCATCGCCGATGCTCAGGCCTTCGAACGTGCTCGCAAGAAGTCTTTCCGTCGGACCCTGCTCAGCGCCGCCGGTTTCGACCCCAATGGCCCCGCCTTTGGAGCCGCCAAGCCTGAGGCCCCTCAGCCTGTTTCTGATGGTTCTTCCGGCAGTGAGGATGAAGAGGAACGGTTCATGCGTAAGTGGCGTGCGTCGCGGATGCAGGAATTGCAGAGTCGTGCGGCGCGCCGCCCCTCACCGCGGGGACGTCATTACGGAAATGTCGACAATGTTGATGCCGTTGGCTACCTCGATGCCATTGAGAAGGTTTCTTCTGATGCTGTCGTTGTTGTATGCATCTACGACCCAACTGTAAGTTTGAATTTGAATTTTTCTTTGTTATCATGTCACAATACTAATTCTTTGCCCCATAGTCCGATGAGAGCGCCATTGTTGAAGAATGTTTGAATACCATTGCACGCCGCCAGACCTCAACCCGCTTTGTCAAGCTGCACCATGAGATCGCAGAGATGGATCACATCCAGGCTCCTGCCCTCCTGGCCTACCGTGGCGGCGAGGTCTTCGCTACCATCATGGATATCATCCGCAACATCCCGCGTGGTCGTCCTTGCAGCGCCAACAGCCTGGAAGATCTCCTGAAACTGCACCGCGTGCTTTAATTCTTTCGTCAAAAATTCTTTGATCGGATCGGACTGGCTCTGATCCTTTGATTTTCGCGCACCAGCAAGGCGTTCTGGCTTCTATGCTTTATCATCACTACAACTTCTAAAACTCTCCCTCTCCTTTCGTCTCAACATCTTGCATCATCAATCACCTATTCCTTAAAATTGGGGAAACGGGCGGCTATCTATGGCGTTTGAACACTCCGAATAGAGCGGGAGTTCGTTCCGGAAATTTTTATCAACTCATGTCCTACGGTTTTCCTTATTGTCTTTACCCGGGTCTGCATCTATTGGCTCATCTACTACGCCTTATTCTATGGTGCATTTCCCGGGAATGGCCGTGTTACAGCTGGCCTGGCCGGTCTCACTTAACTTGTTCTGGTTTTGAGATATCCCATCTGCCTTTTTGCTTTTTAGTTTTCTTGTGTCATCCGATAATACATCTATCTGATCTCTACCTGTTCACACTCGTTTGCCATTATAGAATGTAATCAACGCGAGCAATATGCATATAGGCTAATATGAGCTAGTAGGACTTGCTCGGGTCATCCATAAAATTGGGATATAGATGAATCAGACTGAGTAAGAAGACTTCGGACCTGGCAAATAGGATTAAAGCTTTATGGACACCATTTTCAAAGTAGCGACCAACGTGGGGTTATCCCTACTCTCAGCCAGCCTTGCTGAAATGCGTTACACCTAATATCTCGTAATATTAATCTCGAAACTACAGTGTCGCTAGAGCTTTTAAAAAATTACCTATACTATACCAACTAACAGGGTTGTGAACCAAAGAGATGCTAATTGACATCGAGCCCACTCCCCAGTACTTGAAGAATTAAGCATAAAGAGACATGGGACTAAATTACCTCCTTACTTAGGTGGGTACTACAGTAAGTACCTAGTGAATAATGGCAACATTTAATTTCTTCCTTAAGAACAAACTCAAGCTTAGGTTCCATGACTTCATTCATTGAAAACTCAATATCTTCAACTGACAGAAATACCAGCGCACGAGCAACAAAGTTCAGAATCTGGTATCAGGGTCCAAAATTCTCCTTGCATTTTTTTTTTTTAAAAAAAAAGAAGAAGACCTCAAGACTGTATCACATCCCAAGATATAACCTATCAAACGGTATCATGATCTACGAGGGAAAAGGAGAGTGCAAGAAAGAGAAAGAACAGGACATGGAAAGAAAGCCCAGCCAGGTTCATATGAACATCCGCTAACTCCCCGTTAAACGACATCAAAAGAGGAGAGGAAAAGACAGAGGAAAACAATGAAAATCGGGCATTCAAAGTTGGATGAGCATAGCCAAACGTTTGCAGATGAGATCAAAAGATGATGAAGGGAATAAGAGCTTCGGATTTGGCGGCGCTTACAGCGCTCCACGCTCTGCCGCGAAGTCCCAGAGCATCTTGATAAGACTTTCCGGGAGGGTGTAAAGATCAACATGAAATTCGCCCTCTGATGATAGTTAATATACAGATAAAGATCATTTTGGAAAGGAAGCGGAAACGTACGTTCAATATCGTTCTTTGTGTAGGAGTCTGCTGACTTATTGTCATGCACCATTTGCACGACTTGCAGAAGGTCGTCCTCGCCAAGCTTCTGGAGTCCATCGGCAAGTTTGTCCATGTCCACCTGGGAAAGTCAGCTTGTGAGTCTTTAGGAACAATAGATATAAAGCATACATTCTTCTCGGTGCGCTTCTTCTTTTTAGCACTCTCTTCGCCAGCGCCACCGCGTTTCTTCAATCCATTCTCATCGCCGGGGACGGGTCCTGACTCGCGCAAGGATGCCATTAAGGCAGGCTTGGGGTTTTTGAAAGTCTATATTTTACAAAAAGGATTCCAGTTAGATGTCATATAGCAATGTTTGAGTAGACAATGACTTACAATGACATGTTTAGACTCGTATCGCTCTTCACGGAAGTGCAAATCATGGGCAATCAAATGAGATTTGTCGGCAACAAACTCAATTGTCATGTCAAACTCACCCCATCCTTCTTCCGAAATTCGAAAAGGTGGGTTCTTGAAAGCTATCTCGGTATTAGCCACGGCTCCCCAAGTGCACGAATACCCTAGACGGCGAACTGCCGGGGGCTAGGAACATCTGAGATCAATGACATACTTTGCGTAGCACGACTCCCGAAACTGGGGTGGAGGTGGTAGACGACCTTATCGAACAAGTTGGCGGGAATTTGTTCGCCCTTGTCGTTCACAAGAAAGATCTCAATTGACCATGATCGTTGCGGGAAACCCTCCACTTCCGAAGGCTTGTCACTGTTATATGAAAAAGGTGGGTTAGCTTTACGTGCTGCAAGAAGACAACATGGGTTCGGGGCCAAATATGGGCTGCTCGAAGGGAAGGGACTCGGTGCGGGACTCGGTGCGGAATGCATGTGCTCGACTATTCGAGATGAACAAGGCTTTCCCTTGTATATTGAATTATCAATGGGAAGGGTTATGTCGTTTAGAGGTATTCGATCGCGCCCCAGGGTATATGGAAAGGACAGGCATTTTGCGAAACACGTACATAATATGCTGCTCTGTTACGAGACGAACGGTGCGCTTGACCTAAAGCAGAGATAAGACCATCAGCATGAAAGTTCCTAGTGCAGACAAACCAAACTCCTGCATATAGTCAAGAGGCAAGCTGGGGCCCCGTATAGATGAACCCTCGTGCGAGGGGAGGGGAAGCTGTCGTGTGCGGCAGGACTCCAATTGATGAAGCTTGACATCGCAAAGCGACAAAGGAAGGACTGCATATACGTACATCAGGCATGATGAGTTTCTGGCCCTGGAAGGTTCTGTATTGAACGGACGCGACGCGTTATGGGCTCTGCAATCAAAAGCCCAGAGATGTAGACGACTGGAGATATGTAGCGGTGGGAGCGAGCGGAGGAGAATGCGCTGGATGTTGAGATTCGATGTCACGCACGTGGATTATGTGGCGCACCCAAGGTAGAATTGGATTAGATTGCCAAAACTCGGATTGCGGTAGGCACCTATGTCGCGTTGATAAATACTCGTGGTGTTCCGACCTTGTGTAATGCTGAAGGGGCAGAAAAAGAAGCGGGTGGGGAAGAATGAGGTTGGATAAAGGGAGGCCGAAGCACCACCGCCTATTCCCCGAGACCATGGCAGAGGCCATGATTTCCACCAACGCAGAACTTTTATAGTTCTGGTCTAGATCATGGACTATACGATATTGCGACGCACGAATCCGGAAACTTGGTCTTTTTTTTCCAAATTCGATTACGGTTTTGATCACACAGATGCGACTATGAGGTGTTTACATCGCGGACTTTGTCTCAACTAGCTAGAAGGTTCGAACAACTTTAATTGTAAAACAGCTTCTTTGTTTCTTGAATCTTTTAGTTTACAAGTACAAAATATGACCTATGTGTGCAAGGTGCTCTGTGTGTGATGTGCAGGGTGTATATTCGATGGGAATATGTCTATCTACTGTCGACTGTGGGACCAAAGACATCGGGGATTGCCCTCCATTTCATAGAACGCATTGCGATATCTGTGCGAACAGCATCTTCATCACTGCTGATTCGCGCGTCCAGTCGTGGGAAGGAAAGGGGGGATCATTTGGGAATTGTGAATGAAGTGTGGTGATAGGGATGATTGTTGGGAGTGAGCAAAAAGGTCATGGTCCACAAAGCAGGAAACCGTCGATGCGGAGCGCGCATCATGGTCGTAAATCCTCAAACTCCTTGGGTGGAGTTCAGAAGCTAGTGATGGTAAATGGTCATATTTACTGCTCACTGCTGAAGATCTTCTCGTTCTCCTGTTGGGCCTTCTCGAAAGCCTCCTTGAAGAGGTTGGCGTCTAACAAATATCGTTAATCGAAATGTTCATGTGGATTTCTTATCTTTTTTTTTTTCGGAAAAAAAAAAGGAAAAAAATATTGAACAAAGGAAACTCAGAAACTCACTCTCGCTGTTGGCAAAGCGAATGGCCAGGGTCTGTGCCTCAGGCTCACCCTCGCTGACATCGGCGGCAGCGTTCCATACCCAGCTACGGTCACTGCCAACGTTGGGGCTCAACTTCATGTCGGGGACAACTGAGATATTCAATTAACATCATATACCATGGCAAAAAAAAGTCTTTCAAATGAAGACCTGTGAGTGGGTCATCTTACTGTAGTGGTTGGCGCAGACCTTCAGGGTCTTGTCACGACGCATAACAAGACGGGTCTTCTGGTTCTCCTTGTGCTTCAGCAGACGGACGTCTCCGGTACCACGCTCTTTCCACTCCTTGCTGTCACGGTCGAACTTGAAAAGCTTGGCGCGCATCTTGAAGACCTGCTCCTCCAGCTCCTCGTTGGTCTTGGTCTCGACCTTCTCGGTCAGACGGATGACGGGCTCGAAATGGACATCGGGGGACTCGGGGGCTTCTTCTTCGCCCTATGAAGTGTTCTCTGTTAGTCAAATCTGGATTTACTGGAATGTCAAACCGAGGGCCAAAGAGGATATAATGATTATTTGGCCGCCGCCACACAAACGCGGGGCCAGACGGGAGCCCCGCGCCCCATTGTTTTTCTTTGATTGATGACCACCCAAAAATGGGTGCACAAGGTCCCCCGACGCAACAAATGCATATAAGAAAAATGTTTGACTCACCTCCTCAGTCTTCTGGGCCTTAGAAGAGCCAGAGGGCTCATCGGCGCCCTCATCAGTCTCCTCCTTCTTCTCCTTCTTAGGGCCACCACCGAACATAGAGAAAACGCTGTCAGAGGTCTTAACAGCGGCATCCTTGGCGGTGTCGGCAGCCTCCTTGGCAGTGTCGACGGCAGCCTCAGTGACAGTCTTGTCGCCCTCGCCAGTGGCGGTGGTCTCGGGCTTCTGCTCAGGAGCAGTGGTGGTGGGGTCGGGCTTAGTCTCCGCGACGTCAGACATGGTGGATGGTGGGAGTGGAGGTATTCGGGATTTGATAGGAAGGCTGGAAGGGTATGTAGGCGATGGAACACCTAATTAAACAGAATATTAAGGGGAGGAATTGGGTTTGTTGATTAGGAAAAGTGACAATGAGGGGGGAAAAATTAATAGTTTGGGTGCGCGGGGGCAGAATCACCCCCACCGCCTTGGGACCCATCCTCGATTTCTTTGTAGAACGCGAGGGGGCCTTGCGCCTAGTTGATCTAGTGGAGAAAAGCCCAACAAGTCATGTAGATGTGGGGAAAAGAGGAGTATTTGAAGGTTATGATCACCCTGGAAAACAGAATGAAAAAGAAGAACAAGAACAGATCAAGAAAGCAAGAAACAGGTGAAAAAGCAGAACACCACACAACTAAAGCAAATTACATACGCCACGGTGAATCTCCTAGTTGAACATGTTCCAAAGCCCCCCCCAATCATTTCCTCCAGCCTAACAGCCAAAACAAAACATCCCGTAGTAGCTATTTCGCGAGTAAGCAAAAGAGAGTGCGTGAAAGGTAAAGTATTAGATCTCGATTTCATTCAGCGGCCAGCACTGTTATCACCATCATCTTTTCCTGCGCGTCCAAGATCAAGGAAGTGACGTGCGCGAGTATGGGCTCGACCGAGTGTAGCACGTTTGGCACTACGTACTCTATCCCTCATAGACCCCATGTCTATTTGAGGTGCTGACCTACCTAAACGGCCCCAGACATCACTAAGAAGCCCCTGGGTTTCCTGGTTGACATGGACGGAACGGCCATGTAGAATTGAGAAGGCACTCCGCCATCGCTGGACGGCATTCTGTGTGATCACTTCAGAGAGCTGCTTGGATCGTGATAAGACGCTGTCTGTGACACGTAGACTCTCATGACGGAGACGTTCGGCGTCACTGCGTACAAAATGGGATCTTTTGACCACATCCCCCATGATGACTTGTAGATCTGTTGACAATCGACCATACACTTCCGACAACCCCGTTTGGGCGACATGTAAATCTTTCGTGAATTTCGAGTGGACTCTCTGGGCTGCTTGTCTCCAATTCGCAATCTTCAGCCATGGTGTCCCAAAGTCAACGAGAATTGTTTGGTTAACTCGCGGCTTGGATTTTGCAAGAATAGTCACGTTCACTAAGCCATACGCATCTTCTCGCTCGAGACGTAAAGAATAGACACCCTCAAAAATCTCACACATTTCATGGCGGAGGCTTTTGCCTTCTCGGTGAACGTCAACTGTGAATTTCGGCTGCTTCCTAGAGAATCCGACATTGCGCGAAGGCCTAATGACCACATGGCAATCCCCAATTACCTGGATCTCAAAGTTATTGTCCGGCGTCGAAGAAGTTGAAGTTGTAATAATGCGCGACATTGATTGGTCTGTGGGAGACCACATCGACGCAGGATCATACACTGTTCCTACATCGCCCGGCGTACGTGTGGCGATAGATGTAACCACCATAGGATCCAAAGTGCGAGCAATTGGCTGAATCACAGGTGTCGATGTTGCAGCAGAGCCACCAGCAAGTGCTGAGCCAGCAACCAATTGCATGATAAAGAGAAAAATGGTTTTTAGAGCTGCGTAGCCAAGGGAGAGAGCAATTGCTGAGATGAGCGTCAGGGTGGCGAGACGCAGTATTGCACTTAGTTGTGGAGCTCGAGAATTGAACAACGGGGCGATCCAGTTGAGTGGATATTTCTCGGTGTCAATAAATGAATAGGGTTCTGTTTCTGTTAATTTCCTAATCTTGGTGGATATTTTCTGTGTCTTTTTGGGGTACAGATCCATGAGCGAAGCCAAGTTTTTATTGAGTTGACTGGGAGTTATGCTTTCGAACGTCTTCAGATCGATCGGGTATCGACGCAAGATAATTGGCTCGCCGGTTCCCGAGTGTCGAGTCTCCAAGCAGATGTGAAGACTGCTCTCATTCAAAGGAATGACATCGCCGGTTTGCTCCCAGAGAGGCTCGTCCGAAATGACCATAGCTGGGATTCCATGTCTTTCCAAGAAAGTGAGAGCAATTTTTCTCGTTTGTATTGCCTTCGCATCATCTCGGCTAGATACGAATAATACAGCCACATCAGGTAAGGTCCATTCTGACGAAGAAGAGACAAGATAATCATCACCATTCCAACAGGACAGACAGGCAGGTCTGTTCTTGAATGACAAGTTTAAAGCGTGGGGGTGGTTTACTTGAAGATCTTCTGTAGCTTCCACACATTCGTCGACCACAAGTTGAACATGAATAGGGAGAAGCTCTGCGAAATTTGGTATTGCTCCGGCTCCAAATGAGGTCGGCACAACATGGTACCGGGAGGACTCAGTAGAGCTTGTTTGTGATCCTGCAGAGGAGCTTGACACCAGAATATCACCAAGCTTGTCTAAGATGATATTTCGACAATCAGCCTGCCCAATGTATAGGACACGAAAAGGTTTGTCCAGAGCCAGACTCTGCTTCGTCATGGTCTGCTGAACAGTTACCATGAGAATGGAATCAGGGGAACAGTATGACAAGCGAGCTCTCATTTCCGAAGCTTCCGGCTCCTCGAAAATGCGGATAGTATGTTTGAGCTCCACTCGCTGCATCTCCGGCCATTTTTCAGGCTCCACAAACTCGATTGAATCGTTCTGCTGCCCATGGGTAGGCCTGGCAGTCATATTGCTATCGTCGGTGGTAGTGCCCGGATGGAAAAGACTTGGGAACTGCTGCGAGCTCGTGGCATAGGTTCCAGCTTGGTCGTCTTCGTCTTCATCGTCATAATCTTCTTCTGGTGTATCTTGTCCATCTGGATCCCCGACTTCACTACTGCTATAGCGGTCATCCAGACTTGCCACATCATCGGCAATTACTTGGTCGATTAGTGACCCTGTATCCGTCTGCTCTGAGCGACTGCCATCCTCTGAGTGTAAGTCTGAGACACTGAGAGTTGCCCAGCTATCACCCAGAGACTTAGATGGCAGTTCTAACGGCCGATCCGAGGACATAGTATCTGCAGGACGGGATCTAGATAGCCACTCTTCCACAGATGCACTTAAAGGCGGGAGGGTCGGATACCGAAGGTGAGAGGTAGCGTGGGCGCTCGTTGCACGCCTGGGTGACGACTCTGGAGCGTCAGACATGTCTTCAGGTTCATAGAGGTGCGGTGAGGCCTCTGTATGTAACATAAGAGAAGAAGAAGAACCTGTTTAACTAGGAAGGAACAAAAAGCAATAGGGAAAGGTAAGAGGACATACAAGAACGATGGAGACGGGAAGCATGTGCCCCGAATAGTGGGTCCCGCGGGGGAGGGTTGCCTGTCAGCTGCACCTGACTTTAAGATAGGCGCGTTCAAAAAAGGAAAAGAATCAGTGAAAGCAAAAGCTCAGAGATTTGAATGTTCTTGGGGGTAATCAGAAGCAAGTTTGGTTGTGATGCGGCGGTAGGATAAAGAGAGGTGAGGGAAGAGGGGAAGAGCTTCTTTCGTGTTGACCGTTGGATTATGTAGATAAGCATGACCTGGCGGGGTTGACCTCTCTGGGCCTCCAAGGTGACGCAACATTCCGGCATTTGCTAGGGAAGGGGAAATCTGCATATAAATAGAGGTGTGTGGTGAGTATCTACTATGTACGTCTCCTTCTTTCATCTCTCTCGTTTGATTTTATTTTTTTAACTCCCTGCCCTTCCCTTCCCTATCGATGACTCTCTTCTAGAATGCCTTGGGTACCATCCCCACCATTACGTCGCCGATAAGCAACTACCGGCGGGAATCTCCACTTAGTTGCCCCACACGATCACCATCAGCCTTGCAGCCAACACGCGGCATAGATGTGAGCGTAAATAAAATAAAACATGACGCTTGAAAATCCTGAGGTGGCTGAGCCTTGAAGAAGTTCTGAGGAGCTCGGGATAATTGTAGAACTTGAAGGTGGAACAGTCAGATACAAGATAGTAGTAATTTGTGCTGTGAAGATAAGAATGGAGCCTGAGAACAGCAAACTTTCCTAGAGGACCAGGATAAATAGCATTAAGGAACCAGGCATCATCGCAATGAACATACAACTGTTCCACAGCACCAGTCACAAATCAAAATTCTCCAACAATCAGTTAGCACTAAGCAAACCATAGACTCGGATTTTATGGAGCGGCATACAGCTTGAAGTTGAAGGCTATGTCCGACGATGACTACTACTACCACTGGTCATGTGTTGTTGTCTAAGTTAGAATACAGTTACTATTGAGCCGTGACAGTGTGGCTTTATCAGCTATCGTCATCATGATGGACGTGAGGCTATTCAAATGTTCGGTGACTGCCGGCGAGGAACTAGGTACATGTAAGCAGTGCCTAGTAGCACCTATTCGCCTTCCAAGTTCCAACTTGAAGGTTTACTAGTATAACATAGGGGCCTACCACCTACTTACTACTAGTACTAATAGTATCTGCCTCAAATGCTCCTCCTATCACTGGTATTATCAAGTGCTTTCCAGGGCTCCAATTTTGCACCTTACCAGCTCTATCGCTATACTGGAGGGTTTTCAAATGTTCCTTATTTCTATATAAACAGAGAAACAAACAGCCCCAGAAAACAGTTCGTCAAACCCTCCTAGGGGCGAAAAAAGCAAGTTCAGTCATCGTATTCAAGTTTCTGACTTGTATTACTATGCGCAGTCCTTGATTTTGACCGTACCACCCAACTAGCAAAAAGTCCCATAGAGCTTGGGAGAGGATGGTTTGTCATATCAAAAGATTCAAGCATGGCTTAAGTCCACAATCTCATCTCAAACATTTTTGTTTTCGCGGGGTGAGCTTTGCCAAAAGTCGCGATTGCGTGTTGGGATGCGTACCGGAAGCCTGGACGGTCGAAAATGAAATGCAGGTTGATTGAGCTTTTTGACGTTTAAATGCTCAGGTGTTCAGATGTTAATATATTTTACTGAATCAATGGTTTCTTTGGACTGTGCCTAAACAAATTTTCGACCTACTTGGATGGTATGAAAGAATTGGGGCTGGGAAAGTGGGGACAGCCTGAGTGGTTTAAACCTTGGAAGATGTATGTAGTATGATGTTTGGCGCAGAGTAAATGCCCCGTGCATCAAACTTTGAGGGCAAAACCTTCTGCTTCCAAGGTTCCCGTGCATTTGGGCATATATGGACAGGAACCCAAGTGATCATGCTACTACGTACTAGTAGTCACTAGAGGGAATAGGTTCATACTACTGTGATCCACGACTATATACACAGATTTTTCGCAGAAACCTTTCATGATTAATTTCTGATTACAGCCTGAGTATCCTTGAGGGACATTGTATTGCAATTATCAGGTATCGCGTCGCTGCCTAGCAGGGATAATCATGTGGGCCCGTCAACTGGATAGATTGCTATATGCACTAGCACTGGCTCAAGCACTGTGAAGAGGAATGACCATCTGTGTTATACACCATGGATTTTTTTTTACCTGTGTGGGCTTCATTGAAGGGCGCTGCAGAGTTCCACCAAAATGATGAACGGGACTACTTATGTATAGGACCATGCGATAAAACAGAACATGTATCCATATCTACTATATAAGCACCAGTTTCTTTATCTGCAGCCTGTCGTCTACCAAAATTTTGTTATCTTTCAAAGCTCACGTGGGTTTCACTGCGAATTCCACGATGTGTACATCACACTTTTGTTACTTTACCTGCCCTCTATGTCTCAAAGCAGTCGACCGGAATGACCGAAGTTCTTACCAGGTGCTTTGTGTAAATAACAGCAAAGCTGACCAAGGAGATACCAGTATGTTTCCAGGTATACGGACCTCGTCTAGTACAACCTTGGAAAGGGAGACACATATTCGATGCTGCGCTATCCTCTCCGCCTGTGGGTTCTTCATAACCCATGTCGAGATATTGTCAGCCATCTCCCACTGGAAATGCTGGGATCTTTGATGGATATCATTGAGCCTACACTTGGGCATTTTTAGATGTATGGTCGACTGCTCCACTCAGTCTCAGAGGGGGATTCATCCATGGCACCCATTTACCGAAGAGCAAAATCCCGCCCATCCTTGCTAGACAGCAGCCACCCACCAGCTCTTTGCATAAGATATTTCCCCCAGAGATTTGGGATATGATACAACAATATGACATTGGGCGTATATTATTCATCATGAGAGTTGCTTCGCAACTGGAGAAATCCGCCCTTCGTCCTGTCTTTATTCAGAGCGATCGACTGATTACCAGACCCATGCTGTGGACAACAAACATTATCCGAATTTATCTAGCTACTATCGGTGGTCGCACATATGTACATTAGTTGCCTGGAAGATCCCACTGTCCCTAGAAAGCCTATTCTCCGTAATTTGGCCTCAATGCTGATTCGTCAATTCTCAACCTTAGCCGAGAAAGAAATAGAACATATTAAACAGAAGTTCAAAATCAGATACAAACATTTCATATTACCTGATAACAAGTATCTCGCCGTCAAAAGTGACGGAATGGGCGTTGTTAATTTGGCTTTTCGACGTCTCAACAATGAACCAGATTGGATCTTGAATACAACCACACGACCTTTCGACTCCGAGGTAGCAGAGATTCGACATGCGCATCTTTCTCATCTTACAGTTGTATCCGGAGTAAGATTCTCACCCTTAGATCCAAAACTCTGCCTCGATACGTAAAGTAATCCAAATAGACTCTAAAATGCCGTGCAATAGTCCCAGCAAATCGTATGGGTGCCGAGCCATTCTTCTATAAATCCCCCTTTCCCCCACAAGAGAGCTGGGTAGATTCAGGATTCCCACAAAAATGGCGTTTCCAAGACGGATACGCATTGTCAAAGCCGCGGCCCCTGAACCCAATGACCTACATGGCCAAAGCAGAGTATATCTCATTTGCAGAAATCAGATCCATCACCTTGAAATTCCAAGATTGCACTTGATATTACCGTTGTTGGCCGAAAAATCTTCTTCGAATCAGAGGGAGCAGAACCTCTACTAGTTTACAGGTGTATGGGAGCTCGACCTATAACATCAACTTTTCTCGGCCCCCGACAAGATTGAAGTTTTTAGTATGCGGCGGCTGGTCTTCTAGTGAAGAGCGGATCTTCATTCAGGTATGTTGTGTTTATGCTTAGTGAGGAATATGTACTTAGGCTCAGATTCTACTTCTATGTCGATAGGCGTTGGGAGCCATCTCGTGATTTTTATGAAAAGTCGATTACTCGTGAAACGGTGGTAGACAATGCTTTAGGAATATGGTGGGCGGCGACCTTTCCAAATTCCTCTCCTCATATAGGGCTCGTGGTATCAACTAAAGATGAACTTGTGAATACGCAAATGCTTGTTTGAACGGGCTGGAAATGGTATAGATGACGGTGAGAGATCTTGCGTGCCACATACCAAATTGATATCAATTCATGTCGTGATATCGTCCTGCTCACGGATCATTTCTTAAAATACGGGTTTCTTTTATAAGCTCCTTACGATGATTTGTGGATGGTGCATGATACTGATCTCATTCTCACGTAATTCACCGAGTGATTATTCCATACTCTATAAACAGCCATTCTCGATTCGATATTTGAGAGGTTTAAAAGGCAATGCGATGGGTGGGGTGATAAGGTCGGTGGAGGTATGCCACTGGACCCAAGATGATTGGGAAAGGACAGGGTATGTACATTTCATGAATGCATGCTGGAGTAATGACCACAAGATAGTGCAAGTATCGAGGGGACTTGGAGAAGGGGAGGAGAAACAATTGTGCTAATAGTGACACGTTGCAGGGAGAAAAAGAAAAGGGAAATAAAAAGAATTTAGGGGGAGAAAAGACGAAAGACAAGACAGATATTGACGCCATCGGTCTTCCCAGTATCCCACTCTAATCGCACTCGTGATCATTTCGTGATATTCTCATCACTGACAGTGTGTTTGGATGTCCATGAGATGGACATGTAATGGCTCGCTGACAACTCACGAGCGCCAACGTCATCTCGAGCAAAGACACATATCGAGAGGAAACTTGCCAATGCCAGGGCTGAGAACGTGAATATACCATTGGCAACGAGGATTGGGATCCTGTGGAATCGATGACAGCCTCCCTTTTGCCCAAAACCAAAAAAAAAGCGACATAGAGATACAACACACAGCCAATCCCAGCGGTGTGGATAGCACGCTAGATGAGTATGTCAACATGGATGATGGAAATGATCACGCCATCTTCCGAGTTATTAAAAAAAAAAAGAAAAGAGAAAAACAAGAAAACAAGGCCGTCAGATCCGTTGAACGCCACCCAAGAAAAACCCCGACCAACACAACATGCAGGTTTCAGCATCAGAAAACTCTCAATGGGGGTACCCAGGCAATGCTCGCCGCTTAAGGAAAACGCATGGACAAGGAGGTAATGAGAAAGGATGCGGAGAATCGAAGGGGATCGTAGGCGTTCATTTATGGCGAAGCCCAACCACCGGCCACATCGACCCATTCGTTAAGACAGCTGCCCTGCTTGCCTTCAACATCGACAATGTCAGTGTCACAGCGGCATCGGCAACCGACACCATTCTCCTTGACTGGATCAGGAGTAGCCCAGTACTCGTCTTCTTCAATTCGCTTCTTCTCATCATCGGTAGTCTTTTCGAGATAAGGTTCACGAGGAAGCTGGCGTGCAGGGGCATTGGCTGGACAATGTTGGATGGTCGTGTGTCGGTAACCGAAATCACGGAAGTAGTGAATATCGGCTGGCGAGAGCAGAGCACCAGCGGCGAGAGAATGGATAGGGGCATCACCCCATCGCTCCATCCAGAAGCCACCACTGCGATCCATCATGTTGAAAAAGTCCTCGTATTCCTTGCTGCGGAACCAATCCAAGCGAGCAATCTCAAAATTACTCCAGAAATGACACATGTTATAGCTCTCACCCTCCATGGCCTCGGGGTCGATGTCATCGAGATTCTTATCACCGGGCTCGGTTTGTAAGATTTCATCAGGCAACTTGTCCTGCTTCTCCTCTCCCTCGGGAACTTCTTCTTTCTCCGGAGGCGGCTCCAAGAACATCTCCCAGAGTCCCTTAGATTTGAGGTTGTTCTTGCGCTTGTAGGCCGATGCGTAACGGAAAATGTTGGGGACGGTCTCACGAAGTTCCTTGACAGCAATGGTGAAGCCGTATGTTTTGTTTGCTTCTGCCATTTTGATGAAGGGATCACTGAGCACGCCGTTAGTATTGTGAAGAGCCATGGTGTCCACGATAAATATGCTTACTAAGTAATATCACAGAAGTACTTGATCTCGGGTTCCAGACGCCAGTACCACTCGTACTTCATCAGGAGGGGATGCTTGTAGAAGTGGCTATTTGACGGTGTTAGTTTCGTAATCCAAGGTCCCATTGAATGTAATGTTGGGAGAGTACTCACCCAGAGTAGAATCGACACATGTGGTGGTAACTCTCCATACCACCGTACATGATTGCAGCGTCACCCTGTTTGCGAACACCCTCCTTGGCGACTTCGGGGTCAACCCAGTCAGGGAAACCCCACATGCTGTTATCAATCTTTCCAAACTCAACTGGAGCGCTGGTGTAGTTTTTGACCGTCGCTTGGAAATCCTCGTCGAAGTCTCCGTCGTTGAGGAAAACGTAAGGGTAATGGAACCAACGGTTGAAATGACGCTCGATCGACTTGAGCGACTGGATCACACCATCCAGCTCCTTGTTTCTCGCGAGGACGACGAAGGCGGCGTTAGCCTTGGGGCCCTTCGGCCCTTCCGGATCGATGGGCATACACCCTGTAGCGAAAACTTTATCATATTTTTCGCTGATTTTTCTGTTGCCACACAATCGCACCTTGGTCAGTTACCGATCACTTGATAGTTTTCTTTCCGTATCACCACATGGGTATTCGGGGAAAGGAGGAAGACGAACCGAATAGAGGGCGGAGTGCCCGCTGGGATTAGAATCCCCCCGGGAGACGAGGGATGTCGGACGAAAAGAAGAAGAATGAAGACAATTACAAGGCATGGAAATAGTAACACAAATCCCAGAGGTATAGAAATGGACGAGTTGCCCTTCAAGCGAATGCGCCGGCGGAAGAAGGCGAATCGAGCGGAACCCTTACCCTTCTCACGGGGTTCATCGTCGATGGGGAGGCTCGGCGCGCTGGGCAGCCGCTTTGCGATACGTTGAATGAAGCCCATGGGTGCAATCTTGGGGCACGCGTCGAGAACCCCACGGTGGCCAAACGGTTCCCGAGCAAAGAGCACAAGGCTAAGAAATTATTTGCGGGACCCCAGCTGCGATCAGGGGACTGGCGGGATCAGGTACGAGATCGAGGGGGTTTTGGGGAGGTCGAGCGATCGAGTAGAGGAAGACAGAAGTTTTTTGATTGGGGGCAAAAAAAAAGCGAAGTATCGGGTGGACACGATACTGGACGATCTCTGGAGATCTCGCAGGACAAAAACGAGTGGCCGGAGGAATGCCTCCTTTCCTGTCCCCCCAGATGTCCTTCTCAGTCCCAGCGGGGGTTGAGGAGGGGGGTCACACGCTGAGCAAATGAGCTCAGCAATGGGGGTGACGAGAGGTGGTGTACATGAGATGGAGGAATGGAGCGAGATATTCTTTGAGGGAAAAGGAGGGAAGACGGGGCGGGATGGGGATGAAGTTGAGAAGGTCTGCCAAGCCTAACTCAGGGAGGCGCAAGCGTTGTGGCCTCTTTTGGCTGTCGTTTCACAGCCGAGACCGTTATTTTCGCCGCAGGTACGGGAACACGGCCTGCTTTGGGGGATAAGGCTGGTATGTCACTTACGGTCATTTATCCGGCACCTGGAACTTTTTGGGGCGAATTTTTATTTTTTATTTTTTCGATTATTTTTTCTGGACTTTTGATTTGCTTTTTCTTTTCTTTTCTGGTCTTTTCGCCATCAACGTCGGGGATGATGAGAAATGTGGCTTAGCTAGATGTATTCTACACTGTCTCTGTCTAATCATTGGGTCCCCCTATACAGCAGAGAAACTGTCCTGATCTGAGACGGCTCTCTAGTGCCGGCTTAGCTAGATCCTCCTCGACTGGTGTCTTAATATCGTTGCTTAATTTTATTTCGGCCCGTGGTCATTGGCCGCGGCCCCTGCGTTTACAAGCCGTACGGAGAGGCTGTGAGACTGTACACGGATCTCCAGGATTCTCGTTTATTTTAACTTACTTCTGACATCTTTTTTTAGCAAGGCATGATCCCAAATAGTTTTATCTAGTAGATGGGGTACACCCGTTAAGTACCCGTCGAGTACCACTTGGGTCTAGTTTGGCTCATCATCATCTGAATTTTGAGGGATACTGTGAATAACTCCTTCTCGCCGGTTGATTTTCTCTTTTTCCAAGGTTCACTCTGCAGTAGAACAAATGACTCGTAACAGTTCCTCTGCTTTCTCTGTCTATCCTCTCTCTCTTTACGCGGTAGTGACAGACCTACTGTGCGCCGGGGGACTGTGCCGCTGGACCCGCAAATCAACAGCCAGAACGGGTTCCCCATGATACTGTATGTTGTATAACGATTGAGTAGGGGTCCAGCATGCAGATCCATTTACAATACCGAAGTCCAGAGTCTATGGATCAGATTTCCCTCCCTCTCTCCCTCTCTTTTTTTGCTTCCCCCCTAATCACGGTGCTCTAATGCAGCGTCGTACCGTACCTTGCATTGAACAAGACTCTCGGGAGGCTCCACTTTGCTAGTCTTCAGGGTGATGTGGCCTGAAGGGCGGGGGGTCTGGACCCTTACATGTACTACTCTGTTGTGTTCGTGTGCATGTTTACTGCAAAGGGTCGAGGAATTCCAATCGAAATGTTGCGTCTGAGTAGGCAGAGATCATTGCGAATCTCACAGTGCTTACATCTGTGCGGCACTTACGTAGACCTCTTTGTCTAATGTCTCTTCAGCTGGTGGAAATCCGGTTACCTGGTGGCACATCAGAGTTGCCTCACGTAGGCATCATCATCCGATAAAAACCCACGTCACGCACCCCCTGCACCTGAGAAAGTGCCATTTCCAATTTACCAGACCAGAGAAAGAAAACAAAAAAAAAAAAAAAAAATACAAGAATACAAAGAGCGAGTGACCTCCGCTGACTTTTGCCCACAAACTTCATTCTGCCTTGCTTAATTTAATTTGAACAAGAAACGATCGTCGTCTATGGCTCCCACCGCGGGGTTTCCCCCCTTTTCCTCATACTAGATCTAGACCTGCATGCCTCGCTCACCTCAATACTCAAGACTCATTCTCCCTAATGCTCTAATACTCTAATGCTCGTGCTGTACCATGAATTCGGTGCTCGTTCGTCCTTCGCTCTCCGAAGGACTCAGCAACAAAACCCCCGCCATCCAGGTTCCTGATCATCCCCATTTTCGTCCTCCCCCGTCGCGCAACGGCCAAGTCAACCTGGATACCTTCTCCCCCGTCAACGAGAACGGCAGCTTCGAATTCGATCGCGTCCTCAAGAGCGGCCGGGTCTCTCGCCGCGTCAAGCATAAGCATGTCTTCCGCGCATCCTGGAAACCAGCCTATCTTGTGCTCCGCCCAAATCTCCTCTCCGTCTACAAAGATGAAGATGCTACCCGGCTCCGCGTCTCAATCACCCTCTCAGATGTGACGGCCGTCGCCTCTGTCCGCTCCGCACGCTCTCATCGTCAGCATGTCTTTGGCGTCTTCACCCCATCCAAGAACTACCGCTTTGAAGCGCTCTCCGAACAAGATGCGGCCGATTGGATCCGTCGCATTCGCACGGAGTCCCCCGCGGATGAAGATGAAGCCGCCGTAGCTGCCCTCACCAATAGACAGGATCCTCCTGCAATTCAGAAACACCTCGTCGACGACACAAGCGACCACTCAGACTCCGAAGTGGCTGGTCGTCCCAGCTCCCCTGAGTTAACCCGCGCCCTGTCCTCTGGTGGCCACTCCCGCAAACCCCCTTACACACAGGACTACTCCGGTAATGATGTAACATCTTACTCCGAGCTCTCAGATGGCCCCCCACCAACGAGGCGCAGCAATGGTCTACGCTCAATGCCCTCGATCCACACGTTATCTATCTCCGCACCAGAAGATAGGCCTATGTCTAATTCTCTCCCACGAGAGGTGAGCCACAACTCCGAACTGGGCATTCTACGTGATCCCGAGCGGGTAATCTGTCAGGGGTATATGCAGGGGCTACGGATCAAGGGTACGGTGCGTCAATGGAAACGGCTCTGGGTCGTACTACGCCCGAAAAGTCTCGCTTTCTACAAAGATGAACAGGAGTATTCGGCTCTCAGAATCATTTCTATGTCCCAGGTGATCGATGCGGCGGAGATTGATCCACTGTCACGCTCAAAGAAGTTCTGTCTCCAGATTATTGCGGAGGAAAAGACGTATCGACTGTGTGCTTTAGATGAGGAGTCTCTGGCTCGCTGGTTGGGCGCATTGAAGAGTATTATTGTTGCTCGAAAGAAACTTCAAACAACGACTGCCACGGCTGCTGCGACTTGATTCGATCATGCAGAGTAGCCATTCCTCCCTTTTTGACATTTTGATCTCCCATATCTCCTCTTCCACATACTATTCCCCCTTCTTTTTGATCTTTACTACCTATTTTCCTTGGCAGCCCACCCTGGTCATTGTACATTTTACGCTTTCGCTCTTATCCTATTCTAACTACTAACCCTCTCGTTTCATTCTCCTTGGCTGTTCTTTTCTTGTTCATTTGTCATTCAATATACCCAGGTCGTCACCGGAATATGGACGGCGTTCAATCATTCATTTTACTATTCACCGGCGAGCGAGTCTGGTTTTGCTTTCTTTTCTTGGCAGTTGACTTGTCGATCTATTCTAATACTCATATATGCTGCACAGATTGATCACTTGTTCTTCATTGACATTAATTGATAATCAAATTGAAGAAAAAAAATAACAATCATTTTGATTAGAAACGATCAGAAACAAGTAGTTCTATTTACAATCTATTCGGCCATATGCCTAAGTTGAGTATCAACTTGACAAGCAGTTAAGATGCACGCAGATATCCAAAGCAATCGGTAAGAAACCAAAACCGTCATAAGGGTTAATGATCGAAAACGCCGGCAATGAAAAATGTCATGTGGTAAGGGTACATCTCTAATTAACCGTATCAATGAGCCTCTTCGTGAGGAATGCTCTCATACTCCCCTGAGGCTGCTCTAGCGCCGCCCACAGGAGCCGCATCATCCGCAGTCTTGCTTTCGTGATTAACCACCAAGAACGACAAAAAGACAATCGCAGCTCCAACCCAGTACATTGCACTGGCATATTGTCCCTGCAGAATGATCTGTCCCACCAATGATAACGGTATAGTCAAGCTAAGGCCAACCGTCACGACCAGAGGGGTGGTCAAAAGCATAGCATATGCCCACGCAATGTCCGAGGTGAAAGATGCAAACGAATTAACCTGTAACACCAGTTAGTCAACCCAAACAACGTATGATCATAAGGTAATAAAGCCATACCAGAATAATAGTCCAAACTCGTCTCGTATCCGGGAACGAGAACGACTCCACGCCAGTCCAATGCAAAATAAAGAAGCCAGGCCACATGATGATCAGGTTGAAGAATCCCACGAGACCGAAGAAAAGCGGCATGTTCACGCGCGACTCATCGCCAACCTGCTTCTTCATGACAATCGTATACACGCCGTACATGACGGAACTAAAGGCTGCCATCGCATCACCAAGAGCAATCTCGCCTGTGGTCTTATGCGGGAATTTTCCTGAGCCCTCATCCGCGGCTGGAGTAGCATCTTCTTCGGGCTTTGAGAGGTCCACGCGAGAAATCAGAATAACACCGATGAGAGATGCGATGACACCAAGGAATTTGCGAAAAGTAAATTTCTCGACACGGAGGCAGGCGCCGAATATTAATGTCCAGACTCCGCTTGTGGAGGTCAGGATGGTCGTGCTTCCAACTGTCGTGAATTGAAGACATCCCATTGCGAAATAGTTTGCAGTGAACTGTACTGTGTTAGCTAGGTCTACTATTGAACCTTATAAAACAGACAAATAGTAACATACCCATAGTAGACAGAATTGAATGCTCAATTTCGCCGTTGCCTTCAAGCCTAGCTTGGCATTTTCATCTTCCTTCGATCCATAATGCGCTGGATCGAATTCGCCACTTGCTCTCGCCGATTCATCAACTGATACCCGGCGCAGCGCTCTTGATTCTTCCCCGGTAACTGTATCATCCGAGTCCATGGCCCGTAACCAACTTGAGAATGAATCGACATGGCTAAGCTTGTTGGCGCGCCACAGGCGGAATGTTCGACTGAGAAGAACACCGAATAGCGGTGCTGTAAAGAGCGACGTATTGATGTATGTTACGAAGAAAGGCTTAGGGTATGTTTTATCGGCGAAGATCGTCTATATGGAAAAATTTTGTCAGTAAAAGGAGTCATTGCATCCATTGCGCAGGAAGACGGCCGAAATCTAGGGGCGAAATGAGATATATTCAAACATACACTTCCTAAGAAATTGGAGGTGGTCCAAAGTACGACAACGAGTAGAAGTAAGCAGATTCCGAGCGTGCGCCTTGCCATTCCTTTTCTGGCAGGCGGCGCATCTGAGGGAGTAGCCATGGCTACGAGTCAGGGTTATGAATTTGGCCGATGCCGGTCGCAGGTCGTTCAGCCGTAGTGGGCGGGTGTGTCCCGGTCGCGATATGTGGAGCGATAAATATGGATCATGGGGCCCCTGGTGACTGGGAAACTGAGAAAAGCCGCCCTGGGTGAAAATTTGCACTGAGGAAAGAAGGAATCTCCTGGCCAGCAGGAAGGATGTGCGCGTGAGGGCGGAGGGCGGAGATGCCAAGTCGTGTGCGGATGAGGATCAGCGATAAGAACCTGGTCCTCCCATCGGCATTAAGGGGTCCAGGTGACCGCCCGAGACCCATGACAGATGAGATCAAATCGATTTTCTAGAAATTCTAGAAAGATAAAACAATATACGTCTTGTACAATGGAGAGGTATGGAGAATTTTTGAAAGTCTTTTTTTTTCTTTTGAGAAATTTCTAGTGTTCATATAGGGGGCTGGTTATCAACAGGAGACAAATAACAGGTCTGAAAAACAATATATTGACTGGAACACGAAAAGCTCATGGCAAGCAAGCCCATGTATAATACGCGCTGGTCATTAGAAGAACACCAAAATTGCAAACCAAGGTTTCCGTATTCAAGAATCGATCAGAATGAAAAACCGAGAACGTCTAACTCGGACCTTCTCTACCGGCGGTAAACCTCAAAAGGGGAATATGGTAACCACTGCAACGATTATGTTGAACTCCAAAGGAAAATAAGAGAAGTGTGAGGAGACGAAGAACGAGAGGAAAGGAAGTCGCTTGAATGTCATGAGTATCGAGGGAGGGTATTAACAGGCACAGCCATCGCGCTCATTGTCAAGGTGGATGTTGATAGGGTCACTGAATTCTCCGCTGAACTCTTCGGCTTCTTCCTGTGCGAGAGCACTCCGAGCGATGACTGAGAAGTATTCTGTTAGGTGGGTAGATTGTTAAAATGAACTTTGGATAGTAAACTCACCTTCAAAGGCTTGCTCAACGTTCACGGCCTCCTTAGCACTAGTCTCGAAGTATGGGATATTGCCCTTAGATTGACAGAAAGTCATGGCTCTTTTAGAAGAGATCATCCGCTTGTTCTCCTCAACATCGATCTTGTTGCCGATTACGACCTGTGAAATAATTGAGTTAAATTTGAACGTTGCGTATATTTACCACGTTGAAGGGATCAAGTATGAGGCGAGGCTCCCTCGTGGGATGGGACTCGAAACTTACGAAGGGAAAGCTTTCGGGATCGCGTGGGCTGGCTTGGATCAAGAATTCATCCCGCCAGCTGTCAAGCGCTTCGAAACTCTTGGAGTTGTTCACATCGTAGACTAGCACGCAGCAGTCGGCACCCCGGTAAAAAGCGACACCCAAAGATTGGAACCGTTCTTGGCCAGCAGTGTCCCATATCTAGAGCAACTCTGTTAATCTCAGATAGCATTATGGATAGAGAATGAATAGTATTACCTGCATAGTCACTAGTCGGTCGTCAACCAACACTTCTTTCGTAAGGAAGTCGGCTCCGATAGTTGCCTTATAGCTGCCACTAAACTTCTTATTGACCTGTTCGTCTCCGAAAGTAGAATGTAAGCTTTGTTCAAATAGGAAAGTCGGTGGCGGTTGGGGCGCTATTTATGATTTAAGTGTATAGGATAAACGCACGTATTGGTTCATCAAACTTGTCTTGCCGACGCCACTGTCACCAAGGATAATGACCTATATTCATGAGATGTATTAGTTAAATTGTGGTGGTGGTCGTGGGAAGAGCTGCTCCAGACAGCCGGGAGCTTTGATGCGGAGATCGTACCTTGAGGAGAACCTTCTTTCGTGACGCCATGGCAGCGATTTGTCTATGAGACCTCGATCGGAGAAGAGGGAAAGGATAGATAAGCGCCCCACTTTAATTTAAAGGCAGACAAAGAGAAAATTCGGTCCTCAACTATCTTGAAAGGTGAGGAAGTAAAGAAAAGTTCAGAGCGTGGTTGGAAAGTTGGAGTTGGGTTGCAGCGGGTCCGATGATGCACGAGGGACCCGGGCGGTCGAGGGGGGCAGTAGCTAACCTGATAACAGATAGCAGACCGAGACATCATCGCATCCGAACACATTCCTCATTCCTCGTCGATCATTTCCCCGCGGCCGATGGCCCACTGGAGAGAGGAGTATTTGGCTGCGCTGGCTGTGCGGGATCGAAAAGAGAAGGCCAACGTTGCGCTCTACGATGCCTGTTCGTGATTGCTTCATGGATATTTACATCTATAGATCGACTGACATATAGTTCGTGGTTCTAGACACTCGTCTTGCCGATCGTACAGCTACTCTCACAACTCATGTAGGCGCAGAGACCGGTTCAACAGCGGATAAAAGATCTTCAACACATAACGAAGCTGTTCCTACCGCTGTGACATCAAAGAAGCAAACGGGGGAGCCCGGGCCCTCTCCGGCTGAATTATTGAATACTACCCGCGCAGAATTGATTGAAGCACAGCGCTCTCGATCAGAGTTACAACATAATTTAAACCAAGTGACGACTGAAGTTGAGAAGCTCCGCAAGAAGAGCACCAAGGATAGCCAGCGAATAAGCGTTCTGGAAGGCGAGCGGCTACAGCTACATTCGCGTCTCAAGGATAGAGATGAGGAACTAAAAGGCAAAGCAAAACTACTTGAGGTAGGTGGCTTTTCATATAGCAGGCTATCATGAGTCTGAGGCCACCTAAAAGAGGGTTTAGCGCAAAAGCTAACATTACTCTTACCCATGATAGGATTTCCAAGATGAAATGGCTACTTTGAACCTTCAACTAAATATGGCCGACCAAAAGTCCAACCAGCTACGACGTGAGAATCAAGAATTAGTTGATCGCTGGATGACGAGAATGGGCCAAGAGGCAGATGCTATGAACAACGCCTCCAAATATTCCTAGACTCCAGATGCCCAATCCAGACAAACATACCAGCAGTTGAAAGACCTCTATTTCCTGGGTTGATTGATAAAGCAACTCCAGCAATTCGATAAACATTAGAAATCTACAGCAGCTTTCGAGCGCATCAAGAGATTGTTGGAACAGCTTCCTTCACATCAGAATAAATTTTTGTATCCGAGGTTTGCTGGGTACAAAGCTATACATAGCAAAGAATCATCTGAAACGAATAGAAATAATTTACTACCAAAAGGCATTGGGCTTTATACACAGGTTGAAATGGTATCATATACATGAAATCAGGAGACATGTCCAAGACAAAAAAAAAACTAATATACAACATCAGAACATGCACAAATTGCACGAATCAAAATGACCAAAAACATCCAGTGTCCCAATGCACCAATGTAAAAGAGTTGGAATCTCGACCGTCAATTTCCAAGTTTTCTTCTTTTCCAGTCTCATAAAGTTCCATCCGCAAATGCCTTGAGTCGAGAACTATCCTTGGTGGCAATGAAGTATGTACCACCAACGTCGGTCCAACTTACACTGTTAGACCAGTAGTTCTTCTGTTGGACTTGTAGCAGGTTGATGGGAGAATTGAGGTTTCGAGATTGAATCTTGTGCCCAGCAGGAACAAATGATTTGAGCGAGACAATCTTACAGCCTTCCTTCATATCAAGGAAATGGTTGATCAGCTCATTATTGAGTTGTGGCGTGAAAGCCTGATTATTGATCAAAATTACATCGGCACGCTTTAGGATGTTGACAATGCTCTCTTGCTCGAGGAAATCACCCCGAACAAGATGGGTCTTGCCTGGTGCGATGCCCCAAAGCCGGCATCGCGCCTTGAACTCCGACTGCTGCAGCTCTGCAAGATCACACGCATTCGTCATCATTTCACAGCCCCAGCTCTCACAGCCAACTTCTAACGCAGCCTGAAGGACGACATTTCCAACACCAGATCCAAGATCGACAAAAACTTGACCGGACTTCAGTTTCGTCTCTTTGAAGATGTTGCTAATAAAGCGCGGGAGAAGTTCACCATATACGTTGTCGGTTCCATTCTCATATTGTCGAAGAGATTCAACTCGAGGGGAGACCGTGCGCGCATAAATCTGGGTAAGAATACGCTCAACCCAGGGCAAGCCAATACGCTGTGTTTGATCCAAATGCTTTGCCAAGGCACCGCTGACTCTCAGACGATCGATTGCCTTGTTGTAGTCCTCGACTGCCTCACGAAATTGACTTTCCGATAGTACTGCAAGAGCCCTGCGAAGGCGTCGTTTGATGCCAGTGGTCTCATCGTTGAATTCCGAGACTTCCCCCTCCGGAATGTAGTTATCCGAGACGGTCTCGATGACCTGAACAATGTCGTCGATCGGCCGGAAATCGTCATTGTCGCGAGGAACCATACAGTCGTATCTAGAATAGTGGACATGTTAGTCTCTCGTGCCATTATTCAAGACATATGTCACCTACCTCTCTTTCTGCGAAGCGCTTGGGTATTGCAAGAGAATCTTCGCAGACTTATCTTGGGCTCCAAATGCAGGCTTGAATTTCCCGGCCTTCTGCCCAGAGCTGATATCGGCAGCGTGAACCATCTTGAAAGGACGAGTTCCTTCCTCCGAGAATGCCTTCACAGAACGAACTCGTCTCTCAAGGTCAGGTTCCTCGCTGGCGCTCGTCCGCGCGCGTTTGCGCACCTCGAAAGAGGCATCACTATCGCTAATACCCTCATCGTCACTTGAAAGGCGCTGTTCGGGTGTTGGCCGTTTCCGAGAACGCGTCGGGGTGTTCAGTCGTTTGGTCGGGCGAGCGTCGAGATCACTGGATACCGACCGGGCTTTGAGCGCGGACGCCTTGCCTCTCCGATCTGAAGATGAGACCCGTGGAGAGCCGTTGACGGGGGTTTGGGCAGGGCTCGGTTTCGTTTTCGGGGCGGGTTTCGATTGGACGACTTTGCGGACCTGTGCCTTTTGGGGCTGTAGGGAAAAGGCCCCTCCTTTTTGGAGATGATCGAAAAAGCCCATCGAGGTGGGATGCGGGTTAGGAATGCACAGATATGGACAAGGTAAAAATGCAACAAATGACTAATTTATGCCCGGCATGAGAATGGAGAATGTGATGCAATGTGTATATATATATGCAAGATATCCAGAGGCAGTCTGGGCTAGAGTAAAGAAGAAGAGAAAAGGCTGCAGTGAAATGGAGACAGAAAGCAATCGATAAGCATAAGCGCCACTCGGGGAAACCACCGCCGCGGGTCTTGGGGGGCTCTTGGCGTTTACTACGGCAACTACGCTTAGCCCACGTTTAGTCCACGTTTTTAGCAGCGCCAATTCCAAAGTTTACTAGAAGTCGCACGCGATGTATTACCCTGGCCAGCGCATAGGATTGTACAATACAATCGTTTTCTACGATCCAACACAATCAATATGAACCCTTTTTATCTTATCGGCTATGTGCCCATTCAGAGCGTTGAAATCACTCGGGACTATTTTCACCTTGGGTATATTCGCGTGCATCATGATTATTTGATAATGGGCTGATCACTACAACGGCACCGACAAATACAATTTGGGTATCATGGAAAATCCATTCGTCTATCTGATGTAATATGAACAAATTATTTGGCTTTCTATTTGGCCTTCTTCTTCGCCAGTCTCTTTTGGGCTCGAATATCCTTCTTCATACGCGAATCCACGATCTTGTATTTGCCTTTCACACCCTTAGGACGGCCAGAGATACCACGGTTGTTACCGCGAGCCACAACCAACTTGACTTGCTGCTTAGGCTTCTTCTTGGTCGCCTTGCTCATGAGCTTGGTGATCGACTGGGCCTTATCGCGCTCACTGAGGGCCTCGTCGTCAGCCAACAAAGCAGACTTCTTGCGCAGCTTCTCCAGTTTCTGAGCAGCCTTGAACTTCTTTCGGCCCTTCGCCTCCATTACCTTCTTGATCGGACGGGCATTGATAGCACGCAACTTCTCCTTGATGGCAGCCGCAGCCGCTTTGGTGATCGGGCGCTGGATCTTGCTATGCTTGCCCTCATCATCCTGGAACCATTCAGGGAGACCATCCACATCGCGGAATGAAAATCGGTTAAAACCATCATCCATGATGTCGTTGGACTTCTTCTCGCCAGTAGCCATCTGTTGAGCCAGAGCCATGGCTTCCGCAGTAATGATATCGATATCTGTAGTCCGGATGTTAGACGTGCACTAAAATAGTAGAAAAAATGGGGATCTTACCAAGCTGGCCATTGGCTTTGCGAGGTTCTTCAAGGTAATCGGGCTCTTCATCAGAGTCGATCCACTCCGAGTCCTGTTTCTCTGCCTTCTTCTTGTTTGTTCGCTTGGAAACTGGGATTTCTTCCTCGGTGTCGCTGTCTTCCTCGTCTTCGTCGTCTTCATCCTCCTCATCCTCGTCATCCTCCTCTTCCTCTTCCTCTTCCTCTTCCTCTTCCTCCTCTTCCTCTTCGTCTTCTACCCCTTGGAAGATATCTTGGTCGAAGAAAAGAGAAGCATTGTTGGAGAGGTTGCTAGGTGCAGAATTGCTTTCAGCTGGGAAATCAGCCTCGGTCTCCTCTTCGTTCTCATCGTCAGATCCATCACTTTTATTATCTTCAGAGAAACCGTCCCATTCGTCATTTTCATATTGCTTGCGTGCCTTCTTTGCCCGCAGTTTGGAATCTCTGTCTTCCATACGCTCTTGATACTGGTCGTACATAGAATCAAGCTCTCGTTCTAAGCGATCTCCATCATCGTCGCTCTCTTCATCTTCATCTTCCTCTTCCTCGCTCTCACTCTCAACGGGAACCTCACGGGCATTGACAACAGCATCTCGCGCATTTGCCTTGTCCACACGACGAAGAGAAAATGTAGAGTCTTCACCGCCAGGACCAATTTGTTCCATACCGATGTCCATAGGGGTGGTCATATGCATTTGCAAGCGAACAATTTCCTTGCGTTTCTTTTCATTCTCCTTGCGCCTCTCCTTCTTTTCCCGAGTGGTTTCCCTGTCTCGCATCTTATGCAACTGTTCCTGAATAGCCAGTTCCTCGTCCATGGGAGCAATTTCTGCGACTTCTTCGCTCTCGTTTTCTTGCGCCTGCTTTTTCTTGACAACCAGCCCAAAAGTCTCGCGGACCTTCAAACGCCACTTGAGCAAGTTGCGAAATTCCTTCTTTCCGAGAATCTTAAGATCCTCACAGCAGGTTCGGATCTCATCCGTGGTGTCCTCCAATCGATCCAGAGTAGACATGGCAAGATCTCCACCTGGTGGTTGCACAAAACTAAGTTTGTTGTAGGAACCAAGAATAGCGATCGGGTCTGTCGTGTTGATGAACTCGGTTACGGGAATTTCCTTGAATTGCGTGTAGTCGCCCTCCTCATAACCCTCACGCTTTCTCTTCTTCTTCTCGGGGTTGAAAACCTTGGCCTCATTGTTTGGTGTCGGCGCTGAAAGTTCGGCGAAAACATGTTTAGGGTCAAGGAACTTGGGATCAATGCGCTTGGGGGCCTTGAATCCACGGCAGACAACGAAAATTTCGGCAGAGACGTTACGAGAAGATGGTGGCTTGGTTGCTTCAACCGATGTAAATAGTTGCTTGAACACCCACAGAAGAGGATTGTAGTCCTTGGATCTGAAGACCTTGGTGACAAAGGTTCCGCCCTCAATCAAGAAGTCTGTAGCCAGTCTCAACGATTCAAGCGTAAGTTCAGCCTGGGAGAAAGCATCTTGAACCCAAGCTGTACCGACGTTGGGAGCACCATCGTGAAGAACGGTGTCTGCTTTCCAGCTTTTCAGATGGGATCGGATTGTAGCGCGACATTTATCGGTAGTGATGTCGCTTTGGAAACTGATGACACGAGGGATCGGTTTAATGGGAGCAAGATCAACACCGATGATGATACTCTGATTTGGCATACACTCTGCGGCAACTTGACACCAACCCTTTGGCAATTGTTAGATATGAAGTTATTCAAAGGCCTTCGAAGAGTACTTACACCAGGCGCGGCACAAAGATCCAGCAAAACCTTGCTCTTCTCCAAGAAGCCATACTTCTTGTTCAACTGAACCAACTTGAAGGCAGCTCGAGATCGGTAACCCTTTTCCTTCGCAAGGCGATACCATTTATCCAAACGACCTTTTCCATGCTTGAATGGTGGTCAGTATTAGTGTTCTCAAAGGAGTCCTTGGAATCAAACAAACCTTCTTCTGAATAGCCATGTTGAAGCAAAGGGTGGTCTTTTTATCGACCTGATTCCCCTAAATGCGACGTGACGAAGTAATAAAAGATTGTGAATGGTTGTATACTTTCTTCCCCAGCCGCGCCGGAGAGAAAAAAAAAAAAGTCGAACTTATCGCTCACCGCCCGGGAACCTGGAACATTTGGGATATTCATTTATGCCTCAGGCAGAAAGACACAAATATAAGGCACCACATCAGCTTGACATGTGACGTGATATCAGTCAGACATCCCAGTTCGTGGCGCTTTTGTATTAGGCTTAACTTTGAAAGAGATCGTGCCCTACTGACCTTGACCTGTCCTGATGATATTTAATTCGCCTACATGACGCCTACGGGATCGCGCAAACGAGTGAAGCCCAGCCTTTCTGGTGCGGACTCACCGTCCCCCGCATCACCGAGCAATGCTGCCCGAGACCGTTCGGAATCCCAGCCCCAAGAGCGTGCAGTAGGTTCAAATATGTCGTCAGAAAATTGAAGCTTTTTATTCAATTTTGCTAACCTTGAATGTTTCTACAGAGTTGGTACCCTGGATCCTGGTCGGCAATCTCACGACATTCTAAAGCGGCTCCAATTACCGAGGTTGCCCGTGAGAGCATCTGGGTCGCGCAAAACGTAGCTTCTAGCCTCGCAGAGTCCTCGAACATCCTACTTGATTCCTCAAAACGAAAGCGAGCCCCATCTATTCAACTTATCAAGAAGGCTGGAGCTTCCACTCGCTCTCTCCCAGCCGACGTGACTACAACCAGAGTCAACATTGCTTCAGATGGGTCAGCTTCAACAACAGCTCTAGACAACTACGACAGCGCTCCATCCGCCGAAGATCAAACATCAGACAAGGAAGATCAGGCCACGGCTCCCGTGAAACAGGTCGAAAAACCAGCCGAAGCAGAAGAGCCTGGTATTGCCACTGGTGCTGAATCAAATACATTGCATGCAGGACATGCTGATACTGCTGGGCAACCCAGTGGATGGTTCTCGTGGCTTTATACGACAGGCAATACGGGGAAACAGTCAGCGGGAGACCGCGAACCTACTGTATCAACTGAAGAGTCTTTAGATAACTCTGAGCCTACGAAAAAAACGCTACCAACGGACCAAGAGATAGATCCGCAGTCGAGTCAAGCCCAAGAACCGGATCAGAGTAACGAGGCGACTGAAATAAGTTCAACTTCTCAAAAACGGTCGTGGTTGCAAATGTGGTATGGTTCTTCATCTACAAAACAAGAACAAACAGTAGAACAACCAACTCTTCCGCCAGAATCAGATCCACCAGCCACACAAGACGTGGATATGTCACCTAAAGATACACCGGATGGGGCTGCCGAGACATCTGGGTTGTCCCAGCCTCCGGCGGAAACAACCAAGTCCTCGGGTTGGTCATTCTGGTCTAAAGACCCGCCCAAAGATGTGGAGCCTGGCAAGCCGCAGGAGGTTGAGGCAGTCCAAGCAACAATACCAGAGGATGCGCCATCTCGACCAACTGAACTTGAACCAGACCCAGAAACAAACGTGAAAATTACACAAAAAGGAAGTCTCAAAATTAAAACGCCAAAAGACGCGGCTGCATCGACGGTTGAGACTACGTCTGTCTCAACACCACCAGTTGAGCCTCGACCTACTGATGTTAGTGCTTCTAAGCAGCTGCAGAAGATTTTGCCCAATCAAGTATTACCGCGTTTTGAGGAAACATACAACCTCGAAGAATCGCCCTCTATTCTTCAGTCCCTTGGTCGATTTTTACATTACAATAAAGGCCCCGAACATAAGCATGTATCCCGTGTCAAGGAGCCGCCACGCATCAAGCGTGCTTTGGCTATTGGTGTTCATGGCTATTTCCCTGCCCCGCTGATTCGAAGCGTACTTGGACAACCCACAGGGACATCTATCAGATTCTCAAACATGGCAGCAGAGTCTATTCGGAAATGGACTGCAGACCATGGGTACACATGTGATATTGATAAGATCGCCTTGGAAGGCGAAGGTCGCATTTCAGAGCGCGTGGACTTGCTTTGGAAGCTGCTTCTGAATTGGATGGAAGAGATTCGCAAAGCCGACTTTATTCTAGTGGCCTGTCACAGTCAGGGCGTACCTGTGTCGATCATGCTGGTCGCTAAGCTGATAGCATTTGGCTGTGTCAATGCTTCAAGGGTGGGAATTTGCGCCATGGCCGGCGTAAACATGGGCCCGTTTTCTTCCTATCGCTCTCGATGGATTAGTGGCTCCGCTGGGGAGTTGTTCGAATTTGAAATACCCTCCAGCAAAGTTTCGAAGGACTATGAGGCTGCCTTGAAATGTATCCTTGACTTCGGTGTGCGAATTTCTTATGTTGGAAGTATTGACGATCAACTCGTCTCGCTAGAGGTATGCGAAACATGACTCGAACTCCTTGTGTAACCTTACTAACTACGCGAATAGTCTTCATTGTTTACTCCAATAGCCCACCCATACATCTACCGTTCTGTTTTTGTAGATGGAAGAGTTCATGCCCCAAGCTTGTGAGTAGTTGTTTGTTTGTAATCTGTGAGTGAGAATGCCGAATCACTAATTTCTCCAGTGTTTCTCACCTTGTCGGCTTTGCACTTAAGCTTCGAAATTTGGGTATCCCAGATCACGGTCTGATTCGGGAACTCAGTATTCCACTTGCTGGTAGTCTCTACACTGGCGATGGTCATTCTCGTCTATACGATGAAGAAGCCGTATACTACATGGCCATCCAATTTGCGTTGGAGACCTCTACGGTGCCGGACGCCTCCCTCAACATAAAGCGTGCCAGTCTATCAGGTGCATCAAATCCCTACATTCTCCCATTTGCTATGCGCGGCCTTCTTGAAGAAGAGCACGTTCGTCGTGAGTTACATGAGGAGACGATGGAGCTTCTACGGCAATTCGATGATTGGAAGCCATCAAGCAAGGTGTTGAAGGATGTGAAGTTCCGGTTAGAAGGTATTCGATCCAAGCTGTAGTACCTCAAGTTGGATCTTCCCCTAAATTTGCGCAAGATTTCATTTTGATTTAGCGTTTGTTACGTTCTAGCGGTTGATGGATTAGACGAAATATCCAGTTTTGTCGAAGGCACCTGGGTATCATGCGAATGTTTAGTTAATAGGTATCTAAGAGGTGGCTTTCTTGCTGTCAAAATGTAAAACATAGTACTAGTACTAGTATAACATAGTCTATAACAATTTATTGCCATTCGTGTGCCTTGGTATTAAAATGAGCCGAGAGTTGGGTAGATACGTGCGTGGTCACCTGGGCATCGTGATGAAACAAGACACGCAAAACAAGCTGCAAACACTCTATGCTTTTAAATATCGCTATGAGGAGAAAAGAAAAAAAGGCCATAGATGGCAATGCAAAACATAAAGAAACAGTCAATCTTGACACATCATTCACCAATGACAATCAAATATTCGTCCCAGGAAACGCTGTGCGATATGCTCCTTGAATTTCGTCTAATTCGTTGTTAGCGGGATACTCGAAAAACAAAGATAGTAGCTCGTGTTTCCAAGGGCATATGCAATCTTACCTCGCATCCCATCCAAGGCCTCGAAAGCCCTTGAGTAATTAGACACCGCACCTATGATTCGTTCCAATCCCTGTCGGAGCTCTTCAAGGACTCTATCATTAGCATCACCCGGGAGATCACTATGCATATCCAGCGAGAATTGTTTTGCAACGCGAGCCTTGTAGAATAGCATGAACATTGCGTAACTACTCTGCATCAAACAGCATGCAAAAGAGGGCATAGTCCTAGGAAGAGGGCGATCCTGCTGATGATGATGCTGATGTGATCCATAAAGTGGCTGTGGATACGGTAGACTTTCAAACATGTGCGATATCGCGACAGCGGCACGAAGACAGACCTTTGCTGAGTGCTGTGAGCTGTAGGGAAATCCCGGTGCGAAGGGATATTGTGGGTACTGTGGGATGTATGGGTGAATATCCGATGACGTGGATGAATCTGATGGAGTCATATATTCTGCTGAAGAAGCCCGCTGGAACTGGTCCAAATTACTGCATGAGCAGGAGAGGCTGTTCATGCCAGCTCCTGGGGCGGATTGTTTGTTGGCAATTTCTTGGGTGGAGTTGGATCCGTTAGCAGCGGTCAGATCGCAGTGGCGTTTAATGAAAAGAGGGATGTCGGAGAAAGCGCGGAAGCGATGTGTTTTGATTTGAGCACTGATATAATTGTTAGACGGGTAGTTTATATGTCAAATCAGACTGTTTGCATGTACCTGGACAGCTTAATCTTGGATATCGTGCGTAGGCTTTGAGCAGTCAGGACTTCTTGGCTGCCACCAAAAGCTGGCTCATGAGAAATTATCGGCAATATTTCGGTTTGTGAAAGCACAGAATTTGTCCAGGAATCAAGCTGTTGCATCCGTTCAAACATGTATTGTAGACCAGAATTCGTTGACAGGCATTTGTTCAGATCGGCGATGAATTGAGTTGCTGAAACTAAAACTTGCTGTGCTTGTATCAGGACTGACCAGCCCTGTGCGATTTTATTAGTCCACAAAACATTTTGTTAAACAGAGCAAGCCTTGGGGTATAGGGAAACAAACCTCGGAATCAGAAGTGAAACGCGGATATGGGGTAGTGAATTGAGGATCATTAATAACGATAGTCGGAGGCTATGTATTGATCAGTGGAGGTCCAAGTGAAACCCTCAAAGGATCAAACTTACAGTGGTGCTCACGATAGCACCCTGTAAAACGCAGTAGTACGTCATCCACCATGCCCTTCTACGAGATTCGGCAAATTCATCCTCGATGTGACAATCATGAAGTGACTTGTCTAAGGCCAGAGCCAAGGCTTGACCTGCCCGATATCTCATCTTTAGTAAGTTGCCTCTTTGGGTATATTCATACACCGAAAGAATGAGCAAGGATAAAAGAGTTTCCAAATCCTCGGGTGTGTGAGGATGAAGTTTATTCCGATTGACTGAAGGCCGTTGACTTGATAGAGCCTGACCGGGGTCCGTTGATGAGAGATCAAGATCGCATTCTGTTTCAATGATCGTGCTGGCCAGTTGCGCAAACTTATGAGCGTAGGTGCGGCGCTGAACAACAGATGCAGGCGAAGATGGTTCAGGATCATCGGGATGGGGTATCAATGCCAATACTGCTGAAATAGAAAGACTTAAAGGAGAGCGAGGTCGATACATCATCAGAGGCTCAGCTGTAGGGCTTGATGAGGAGATTGGATATCGAAGCGGTCTGTCTTGACATGGCGGAGCCACCCGCGGAGGTAGTATTGGGAAATAATTATGAATAAAGTCATAATAGGCATTTAATCTGCATAGTTAGTAGGTGGCTTCAAGACTGAAAGAATCAAGGGACCAAGAGAGTAAAGCTTTACATTTCCGGCTCACTTCCATAAGTTCGTACAACGCACTGGGCATCACCCATTTGTTGTGTCGGCATGAGTCCTAGAGGAACTTGCGGTGAAACGGCACTATCAGCATAATAGCCCTGGAAGATGGGGGACATCTGTGGGAAATCAAGATGCCGCAACCCCGCGCCTGGTAGAGAGAGCACATCTATTTGTGCAAACATGTCCGATGCTGTGGAGCCGTTAATATCGCTAAAAGACAGCCATGAATGGGAACGTAGCAAACGTACGCTCGTCAAACTCCTCAGGGACTGCAGCGTATTGGGAATCATCTTGCTGCGAGTCCTCCTCGGGCGATAGGGAAGGCCTTTGCTTCTTCTTGCGCGGCCCACCCCGTTTGCTAGGTAAATAAGTGCATTTGCGGTCTTTGGCTAGACACTGAAAACACGCAGGAACAGTCAGTTACATGTGACCGGTATTATCAATAATCCATTTAAGATCCCGAAGCACTGCATATGCCTATACATATACGAGAGCATGGGGAAGCACCCAGGCCCTGTAAAATCAAAAAGAAAATTTGGCGTATAGACACTTACATTTGAGCATGGCTCCTGACCACCGCATCGGGTTCGCGAGGCGCGGCTGGAGACGGGAATTAGTGAAATTTGTGCCTAACGGCAGGGAACGGGGTCAAGAAGCGCACCAAGGCAAACAAGCTACCTTGACGGGAGGTTTTGCGAATTTCTTGCGAACCGGCCGAGGCGCCGCTGAGTAGAGCCCGCTCTCGTTGTGAAAAGTGTCGACCATGGCGAATCACACGGCCGGGATGGCATGGGGCGATACTCCGCAATCCCCGCTCGTCTTCTGCGTCGGATTCTCACTAGCTCGGGTGATTCCAGATTGAAGTCTTCGGGGTTTGCTCTTCACACTTCCAGGTAAGATCCTAAGCCGTCAAATGGACCAAACAGCGCAATTTGTTGTGGGATTCAGGGCAGGTGAAGAAATGCTTCTTCTGATATAGAAGCGGTGCGCTGATTGCTCGATCTTTCTTGACTCAAATCCCGACCCGTGGAGATTCGGGATTTGCTTGCGGGTACGGGAAACGTCCACAATTTGTCACGGCGGGAGATCACCTTGCGCTGCGAATCGGGATCGGGGAAAATTAAAGGCATGACAAACTCGAGGAATCCATTGGAATCAAGTTGGCATTTTCTTATATATATATATATATATATATGGATAAATTTCATTCTGAAACACACGACGCTCTCATCCGTGGTTCCAGGTGGCGTGCGCAAATCTTGCGGGCGATCAGGTTTAGTTGCGGGTCACATGATATGCGTGATGACCAGTGAGTTGCCCGATTTGGGACTGGAAACATACCTCGACATTCAGTTCCGGCCATTGAAAAGGGAGATCGAGAGGGTTCAGATCACTCCTAGCTATCTGAGCAGTTTGTTGTAGATCCAAGGCTGAGAATTATGTATTTGTTGGAAGTGGGGTCCGAGAGGGGGAGGAAGGGGGTCTTGAATGATCCCTTTCTACTAGTACATACACAGTATACATACTGTATGTACATGTAGAGCATCATCATCATCTGGACACAATATATAAATCGGACTACCGCGGACTTGGAGACCCTATAATGTATGAAGGTGATTCACCCGTGAAAGCCTTTTAACCCTTGGAACATTATTAGCTCAAACTTATGAAGGTTAAAATACCCACAACCTAGACCTCGGGATGTTCTCCATACTATAAAATTCAAGTCTAACTTGAACAGAGGTACTTACTACATAGTATATAGCCCTGACGCTAAATCGAGATAGTGATAGATCCTTGATCCCACTGGCACCTGCATCTATTCACTTCACCTAATGTTGGGCGAACCACACCTAAGTACTAGTACTGTACTATCAGTTCATGTCGATATCCAAGAGACCTCTAGCCCCCAGGCTGGAGGATCGATTGGACTTTTTAGGTACGAACACTACAGATATATAGCGTAGACATCTGGACCTCCAAGAACGCATCGGCAATCATACCAGAAAAAGGAGACCTGGAAGCAGAACTGCTATGAAAAAAAAAAAAATTCGCTTATTTATGCAATACAATATCCAATGAAAGCACTATAGTCGCGGGCCTGCGCAACAACATTTGAACATATTTTGACCACTCAGTTGCTTTCGCAAAAGAAGATCAAGATACTGGTAGACTGTGCATCAAAGGACAACATAATCTAGCCCTTTCCCACGGAAGAAAGCTTAATACCCGTCACATACCGCACACTGTTCCAAACGCTCTCCGGGACACTGACCGGCAATTTGTGGCCCTTCAGCTGCTGGTCGATCAACCACATTCCAACCACAAATTCCTCCTTGGTCAGAAGCCCAATATGTTGGTGATCCACGAGGTCCCACACTTGTTCCAGCACGGCGGGTGGCAGACGGCTGCGGGACCAGATCTCCCGCACAACAAGGTTTAAAACCATCTCTGAGGGTGGAGGCCACTTGGTATCCTCCGGTTTGCTAAGACCCGGAGGAATAAACAGCCCCTTGTTGGACGCCCAAACACCTTCATAACGCTTTCGCTCTTTTTCGCCCATTTCTTTCCGCCATCGTTTCCGGTCTCCTTCATGATGTTTATGTGGGTGTTTATGAAGTAAATTTTTCTTGTGATGCTTCCGATTGGGGTCGACATCATCGTCCTTTGGCAAGCCGCGAAGGGTCATCGGCATGCCCTTCGGAGGGCTCGGTGTTCGTGATAGATCCGTTTTTGGTGAGTGTGAGTGTGCCAGTTGAAGAAGTGAGCGAGCGCGTCGCCGGCGTGGAAGCGGGGGAGGCGTTTCTGGCACAGGCGATGCTCGAGCGGATGCGAGTGAGGAGGCAACGATAGCATTAGATAGAGCTTCCTCATCCATTCCATTGGAATCGCCCAGTAAACTAGAACTGCTATTGTGCGATTGACCTGAGATCGATGCCATACTTGGGGTCGCACGTAATGAAGTAGGTGCATGTATAGGTTTTCGTACGGAATCGCGAGAAGAAGCTGTAGACCGCGGCGGAAGTACAGGAATCCGGGGCTTCACTTCATCTGGCTGTATGATGGATATCCCGGAACTTATAGACGGCTGAGGACTCGAGGCTCGGCTATGAATGGAAGGAGATCGGATGGACGAAGCTCGAACGGATGAAGATCGAATGGATGGGAATCGACCGTAGGTGGGGTCTTGATCAAGAATTGGGAGGTCATCGGAGAGCATTTGATCTACTGGGTTCTGGACAATCGTTCTGGGTCGGACTGGGATTGGAGTAGTCATCTCATGCGGGCCTCCTGCCGGTCGCGATTGAGACTGCGCTCTGCTCGCACTGCGGATGGCGCCGAGTCTAGCAGCATCGATCGCTGATTCCTGCTTTTGTCCTGGAGATCTTTGAGCGGCAAGTCTGGCTGCTACTTGTTCTGGAGCTGGGCTTCGAGCAGGCGACTTAGTAATTGACGAGTTTGGCGTTGATGGTGTGTGTGGTCGCCCTGTCGTGTTTGATGAGCTGGTCGGAGGGGCAAATGAGCTGCTCGCGAATCGTCCAATTTTGTCCTTCACGGAGCCAACTTCAGGCCCTGGCTCGGCATCCATCTCTGAACGGGTCTGAGCATTACGGTTCATGCGGCTGGCCACGACGGCTGCTTTTGCTGCGGACGATTGAGGGTTCACATTTGATGGAGGTCGGGATTGTTGGAAAGCAAGTGCAGCGCCGAGTCGCGCGGAGTCATTCTTTCGGGAGGCCGGAACAGCCGACCGCTGGTTCGCGGCAATCTCGCCATTCATGGAATCGATCTCCAAATAAGTTCAAGGGAGAACTCAAATCCACGGCCAGTTGTGAGATGTTGGGGACATTTGATGCTCGACCCACGCTGAATGCAGGAGTGAGCTCAGCGTCGAATGACAACAGACATGATTTTGACCCACTTTTCTTTTTTTTTTTTTTTTTTTTTTTTTCCTCTGGAGAAAATGAGGCGACCAGAGCGACCGTGCACCTCCAGCCATGAAACGGGCACGGAGTAGCGTGGACTGTCTGTCTAAGAATTAGGGGGGCTATACGAAGTGCCGGAGCAAAGCCCCCGGGGCCATGGACCATGTCTCTAAGCTTCAGATGATTACTGCATCCTGATAGTACTGTAGTTCCAAGACACATACATCATGTCGATCACTGAGCCATAGCTTATACGGTGTCCATACGGAGCACCATGCAAACCCCCCTCCCAAAAAACGGGTTGAACCATGTGTTATTTAACCCCGGATTTCTATTTAACCGAGGGTTCGTTTAAAATGGATCGGGTTTCAGGCCAATCGAGTTCCCCACTGTTCCGCAGATGGTGGGACGATTTATACATTGTAACCCCCGGTTTCCCCTCATTTCTCTGCAGGTCATTGGGAGTTTCCTCTTGCAATTTGAATTAAACGGACCGGGACTCTGGAGATGTATTCTCATACATCCCGGATACACTGCAGGCGCCATGCTCTCGGAGATTGATCATGCGGTCCAGGATGAACCTCGAATCCAAGCAATGGACACAGATCCCGACGCAGGAGATGACGCGCATCTGTCCAGTAGTGGAGATCGCACCGAGAATGCTGCGACAAGCTCAGGGCAAGTTCAATGTTTGGTCTGCAGTAGTACATTCCGCCGACCAGAACATCTGAAGCGCCACCTGCGCAGCCATACCAAGGAGAAGCCGTTCGAATGTATCCAGTGTGGACGACACTTCTCGAGAACGTATGTCGCTGCAATTTTGCGGTCGCATAGAACCCGTAAACTGATATTCTTGATCTATAGAGATACTCTTCATCGTCACGAACTCAGCCACCACACATCCGGCACAGAAGGTGGTAAAGATCGAACGCATCGAATTACCGTTAAGACATTTCGCGCGTGCTTCAGCTGCGCCACTGCTAGAGTCAGATGTAGTGGAGGATCACCATGTGGTCGATGTGAGGCCCGGACCCTTGAGTGCCAATACCCTACCGAAAGGCGCTCAAAGGCAAGACCTCATAATATCACCCGAACGCTACCAGGTGCAGATACGCATGAATCAGACCCCCAGTCGCCTTTGGTATCTCCACAGACCAGAAGAAATAATCCCAAATCTTCCAAGGGAGAGAAAGTGTCTTATCAGTTTGCTCAATTTTCTGTGAACAGTTTAAACGATCCACAACCTTCGCCTGCACCATCGTCTGATACATTTCCAAATACTACTACAGCTACCACTGAAAGTGGGAGAGGCCCTGTCTCTGGACCTCCTGGCTCACAATCATATCTAGCATCCTCCGACGCCGATCTACCAGGAACGTCGGTGCCACTCACAGCCTATCCAAATGTTCAATCGCAGTATCAGGGAGTTCCAAATAACGACATACGAAAAATATTCTCTGAGGGAGTGACTGATTCATTGGACCCGGATATGAGAAATCTTCAGCCAAATCTTCAGAGTTCGGGCGTCGACATGACAATGGGTATGACGGAAAATCCGGGCATGGGATTGGATTTTGATCCTTCAATCTTCGATCAATCAATGCTCTCCACCGTCAACTGGCTTCCCATTGACTACTTTACCGATCCTACCAATGATCAAGGCCAATCGTCCCAAGGGGGTCCTCAATTCCCTCAGCCTCTCCCTGACAACTATATAAATCGCATGAGTTGGCACCCACCCGTGATTCATAACAGCTCCATCGGCATTTCAGCGCCTGAAAATTTCCCTCAAACTCCATCCGGGGATATATCCATGGGTACTGACATGGGTAGCCCTCGTCGATATTCACATGTCCACAGCGAAGCATCACCTCTATCTGAATCCGTTGATTCTGCAAAACGCTCGGCGGATTACTATGTCGATGGTGGCGGTGCCCGTCTTCCCAAGTATAGAAAAAAACAAGTAATGTGGTCAACTTCATCTGCCGAAATGGGCTCTACTAGTGGATCTCTTCGTGAAATTGACTCACATCGATTTGATTTCCCCAGTACAAACGACATCAGGATGGAAGATATTCTCGACGAAGTGACCTTCTCAGTACATTTGATCGAACCCAATACCTATCATGAAATCTACCGCAAGTTTCTTCTACTTTGCCGGACCGAGAATCCCTTTTTCGAGACATTTAAATCGGACAATTTCCCCTCCCCTGAAGATTGCAACCGATGCATTGTCTGTTATTTCGACTCATTCCATACCGTATATCCTATGCTACACCTTCCTTCGTTTGATCCCAATGGGTGCTATTGGTTATTGACGGTCGCCGTTATCGCAATTGGCTGCCATGGTTTAAATTACCCTGCGTCAGATCAACTTCAAAATGCTTTCCATGAGATGATCCAGCGTGCTCTTCATATTGAGGTAAACTCATATTACGACTGTTCTTGTGAATTCTTACACTGATACTTTTTTGTAGAAAGAGAAGGATATTTCTAGTCAACGCTGCCTTGAACTAATCCAAGTTTTATTGTTCAACTGCATAGGACAACTTCATAGTGGAAGTGAACGATGGAAGTCTTCGGCGTTGAGCAATTTCAAAGATTTGGTGGTGCTCATGAGTCGAGAAAGACTATTGAAACCTCAAAGGTCAAGCAGTGCTATGCATGAGGCTTCGGATGACGCTTCATGGAGGAAGTGGATTCAGAATGAAACTCGCAGACGAACTGGCTATTGTATTTGGGTAGGTTCATAGTCCAAAAACATTGGTTTACACCTTTCACTAACATGTCCACTGCAAGCTGCTGGATTGTACAATGGCTTATTATTCTGAAGATCGATCCCTTCTATCTCTTGATGATGGGCAAGCTCCCTTACCAGCACATGAAAAGTGGTGGAACGCAAATTCGGCAGAGGCATGGAAACAGCTCTGGAAAAACCCCAATGATGAATTACGCCCGTCTCCTCACCCGCCCGATCAATCACAAGGCCCGCCATATCCAAACAATGAGTCTTTATACGATGCCATACATATACTTTTTATCGAAAAGCGACTTGTTTCGGGGATTGGGGAATTTAGCCACATTCTTTTGATTCATGCTCTATACCACCGCATGTGGGAAGTTAGCGATTATTTCCGTCGCCCTCTTTCTTTCTGGAATCCCACCGCAAAGAAACAGTCTCGGGAGGTCGCCATTCCAGCTGGTTCAGTGTGGTTACCAGGAATACCATCGTATTCCAAATGGCGCAATAGTGCATGTGATTGCCTTGATATCCTACACTGGACTGCCAACAGCACGATAGCTAAAGCCGCTGGATTAGAACATCCCACAGTTCTTCATCTTCATATGGCACGTTTGATTTTGCTAGCCCCATTTCGGGAAATACGTAAGCTCGCCGCCTCTTTAGCATCCGGCAAGATACAGTGGAACAGAAGACTTCATGCCGTGGAATGGCAATATATCTGGCGATGGGTTCGACATGATCAGTATAAGGCTCGCTTATCAATCATTCATGCGGGCGTTACTCTTTGGCATGTTCGAAGGTACTCCACAAGCGCATTTCATGAGCCGATGGCCGTGTATCTCGCTGTGCTGATGCTGTGGGCGTATGGATCATGTCACAGCCCCGAACCCCAAGGCCCGAGCCCCGAACCTCAGAGCACTCATATAGAACGATCGCAAGAACCAAGCTTTATTCATTTGGATCGTCCATGTGATGATGAGTTGGTTCAACTTTTTGTACGAGAAGGCCATTCGATGAGAGGGAATATCACCGGCGTAGGAGACATATGTGCTGCAAATGGCCCTGAGAGGGTCCTACAAATTGGCTGTGAGACACTGTCTAATTTGACGGCCTGGGGGAATTCCAAATGGTTCATTGCGATTTTAAGTCGCTTGGCTGATCTGGTCTCACAAAACTCAGATGGAGAGCAGGCTCGCGCTGACAGAGCAAATACTGAATAAACGAATGCTCACTGAAATTGGCTGAATTATTCATTATATACCAATCAGGATTCAGACATTCAATAGTCAAATGTATATTAGTTCCCAAATTCTAATCACCTCTGGGCCGTGGAATTGGTTTGTTATGCACGTGCGGCTTCGTACTTTAGATGGGGTGATGTCACCTTGGATAGGCAGGCGTTATCTTATCGCTATCGCTGCCTAGAGCTGAAGCTACAAAAATGCGGAGAACTTCCTCTTCCTTTTTTCCCTACAAGTAAACGCCCCCATGGATTCGGACGAGATCCTACCTGATGCTGGCCCAGTTGTTGAGGAGGATCTGGATGAAAAGTAAAGATGCCGTAATCCCTGGGTGTTGTTTCGCACTAACAACTATAATAGGTATCCTAATCGTCCCCATAATCGGGCTCCAACACTTCGATTCCACGAGCTATACTTGACGCTTTTCAACCCACTCAGCGATATTAAAAAAAAACCGTCACTTACTGGTGTGGCTAAAAGGCGTATCGGCCCGAAAAATCAGAGCAACTCTACCTTAACCCCCTACGAACTGCGGCGCGATGTTATTACTCGCTTTGTTTCACGGTGGCGCAATGAGGTGGGCGATGATATTTATCCAGCCTTCCGGCTGATTTTACCTGAAAAGGATCGAGATCGACCTATGTACGGCATGAAAGAGAAAGTAATAGGAAAAATGTTGGTGAAGATCATGAAAATCAACAAGGACTCCGAGGATGGCTTCAATCTTCTCAATTGGAAGCTGCCTGGCCAATCCGCGACGGCTCGTATGGCCGGTGACTTTGCCGGCCGCTGCCACGACATTTTATCTAAGCGACCGATGCGGACCGAGCCTGGTGATATGTCTATCGAGGAAGTGAACGAAAAGTTAGACAAACTGTCTGCGGCTTCCAAAGAGGAACAGCTAGTCATTCTAGCCGAGTTCTACAGGCGCATGAACCCCGATGAGCTTACGTGGCTTATTCGAATAATCTTGCGGAATATGAAAATTGGTGCAAGTGAGCGCACGTTCCTGAGTGTCTGGCATCCAGATGCCGAGAGTCTATACAATATTTCTAGTAGCCTTCGGCGTGTTTGCTGGGAGCTGCATGATCCAAATATTCGGCTTGAAGGCGATGATCGTGGAATTGGGCTGATGCAATGCTTCCAGCCTCAATTGGCTCAGTTCCAAATGCATTCACTTAACAAAATGATTTCTCGGATGCGCCCAACAGAGGAAGATCCTGTTTTCTGGATTGAAGAAAAGATGGACGGAGAAAGAATGCAGCTGCATATGGCTCCTGATGAGTCTGTTAAGGGCGGGCGGAAGTTTGGCTTTTGGTCTCGTAAAGCCAAGGATTACACCTATCTATATGGTAACGGGCTGTATGATGAAAATAGTGCTTTAACAAGACATCTGAAGGATGCATTTGTGGACGGTGTGCAAAGTCTGATTTTAGACGGTGAAATGATTACCTGGGATCCGGAACAAGATGCCATGGTCCCGTTTGGGACACTGAAGACGGCTGCTTTGGCTGAGCAGCGAAACCCATTTTCAAATGGACCGCGGCCCCTCTTTAGAGTGTTTGACGTACTACATCTCAATGGACGCGATTTGACCAAGTACACCCTTCGTGATCGTCGAAATGCACTAGAAAAGACCATTCACCCCGTCCACCGGCGATTCGAAATTCTACCTTATGAAGAAGCGACCACAGCAACTGAGATTGAGAAATGCCTGAGGAAGGTTGTTGCCCAGGCTTCGGAAGGCCTCGTTCTGAAAAATCCACGGGCTCAATACCGTTTGAATGAACGCCATGATGACTGGATGAAAGTGAAACCAGAATACATGACTGAGTTCGGCGAGTCTCTTGATGTGGTCATCATAGGTGGTTATTATGGGCAAGGGCATCGCGGAGGAGTCCTTGGAAGCTTTCTATGTGGCTTGCGCGTTGACGAGAGTCATTCATCCCAGGGGGAACAGGCCGAAAAGTTTTGGTCTTTCTGCAAAGTTGGAGGAGGTTTTACTGCTGGTGATTACCGGGAACTTCGTCACCACACAGATGGCAAATGGAAGAAATGGGATTCACGCAAGCCACCATCACAGTTTATCGAGCTTGCAGGCGGCGATTCTCAGTATGAAAGACCCGACATGTGGATTAAACCGTCTGAATCACTCGTCTTGTGTGTGAAAGCATCATCGGTGGCTGTAAGTGATGAGTTTCGCACGGGCTTGACACTTCGTTTCCCTCGGTTTAAGAAGTTCCGACGAGATAAGAATTGGAAGACGGCATTATCAATCCAAGAGTTCCTGGATCTGAAGTCCAACGTTGAAAAGGAGCAACGCGAAAAAGATTTTGAAGTGGACAATTCACGCAAAAAGCGCATGAAGAGAGCAGAGAAGAAGCCTTTGACCATTGCAGGCTATAATGAGAAAGACAACGTGACATACGCGGGACCTTCCGGGCATATTTTTGATCAGCTTAATTTCTGTGAGTACTAAAACAAGAGGTCCTCGTTTCTCCACTTGCTAACAGAATAAAAAGTTGTTATGACAGACGCTAGCACCCCAGAAAAGAGATCCAAAGGCCAATTGGAGCAACTAGTCAAGGCCAATGGCGGCAAAATATTCCAAACCAATACCGCCGCGGCAGATATGATATGCATTGCTGAGCGAAGTATGTTAAAATTTACAAGGCATGTCAAGTCTTCACTGACATTTCATCAGGGACAGTGAAGGTGGCGTCACTGCAAAAGCATGGTGATATCAATATCGTCAAACCCTCCTGGGTGCTAGACTGCGTTCAACAGAACGAGAAAGATGCAGGACTTCCAGATCTCCTATTGCCATTTGAACCAAGGTAAAAAGAACTCACACATAAATGGCAACACGAAAATTGACCCTTCTTCCAGACATATGTTTTTCATCATGGAAGATCGAGACGACGATTTGAAAATAAATGTCGATCCATTCTCAGACAGCTATGCGCGTGACACTAATGTTGATGAACTCAAAGAAGTTTGTCTCTTCTACAACCTCTCATCCGATCGACGTGATAAGCTAACAAGCGCCATTAGATTTTAAAAAACATGGCTAGCGACAAGAAAAATACCACAGCCTCCCTTGACTCTCGCACTGTTCATAGAGTCGAAGGTCTTATACAGAATAAAATAAATTCTGGGTACACGGCACCTTGTGGATGGCTTTTTCGACATTTGAACTTCTTTTTCTTTGAAAATGACGACGTAAAGAGGATTCACCACAGCGAAGCATCGGCTGACATTCGTCTTCAAATTGCTCAAAACACTGCCCTTTTTGGAGGAGCGAGCGTTACTGCGTCCTTTCAGAACTCGGATATCACACATATTATCGTTAACCCGGAAAATGTGTCTTCTCATGAAATAAGTTCTCTACGACAATCATTGTCTGAGCGAGTGGGCAGAAGATTGCCACATCTTGTCAGCGCAGGCTGGTTGGAAGAGAGCTGGAAAGAGAGAACATTGCTTGATGAGGAGCGTAAGTACCCAAAATCGTCCCTATGTCTCTAATTCGGCTTTCATTGCCATGAATCGATGATCACCTCTCCACGTCCCTTTCAAAGCGTCTTACAGTATCACTTTTACTGACCTTCCAATCAATTAGGATTTCGTGTGTTCGGATGAGTGCACTGGGGGGGTATTATCAATCATAGCACTGGAAGTGCACACTGTCATAGATCCCAAAAGATTTTGCGACCCAAACAAATGTTTATTTTCATGCAGACCCGGGCCCTGACCTAAAAGCTCAAAGGAATAAGAAATAAAAGCATCTGCCCACGATACAAACAAGGCCAGCGCTATTTTTCTCTTGTTAAACAAATATTTTATTTTTAATCCTCAGGCTATATAAACCCTTCCGGTTTAGAGACTACACGAGTCTCACGGGTCACGAGGACACCGTGTGTAGGAGAGCGAGGATATAACGATTCCTCATCACTTTCTTTTGAGATTGCTCTCCCAATTGCACCCTTATCGTGGACTATATTCGCCTGATAAAAGGAATCACTGAATGTATCCAGAGGAAATGACGCTTTTTGCTTCTTTCGAGACGAGTGCCCAAAGCTTCGATATGCACCATTGATTTCTCCCGAGGGATCCGAATCACCGTTAGATGTTGATTTATGAGCGTTCACGATGAAAAGCCGGAACGCGGGTAGACATGAAGTCACGATGGCGCAGGTATTTTCAAGCATAGTAAATAGCTGAAATCTAATGGGATCGACATTGCTTGACGTCGGATTCGTCATCACAAGGCGTAGAACGGCGAATATTATGGGGATGATTGGTAATGAGAAAACAACAATGAGGATCCAGCGCTTTTGACGGTTCACCTTTAGTTTGTAGAGGAGGGGGAATGGTATCACCATCACTATTATAACAAAGAAAAATGTTAGCCTCGAGTATAGAGTGTGAAGCTTAGTCTATGTGACTACTAACCACACACATCGCCTGCGATGTCGGCCCCAATCGAAAAATGGAAAACAAGATTGGAATAAAACAAGTCTCTTGCGGATGCACATTGACCTGCTATTTATTAGCATGGGAATTCTAAGAAGCGAGGGTCTGTATATACCAAGCGTGAAGAAGTCACTGATGGGATCGCAGGCGAATTCCTGCAATACAACACTTGTGATCCATGTTGAGGCAGTGACTCCACACATAATCCACCAAAACACGCGCATGGATGAATTGACCGATTCGAAAAGTCGCCAAAAGAAGAAAAGAAGGGAAAATTTCACGGCCCAAAGCGTTGTCCAAAGAAGTAGATCAGCTGCATATTGCAATTTGAGGAATAGCGACGCTCGATTCATGAAACCTGCTGTTGGGGTCTTGAGACCTGCTCCGATGTATGTGAGCTCATACATCGGATTGAGCGCTATTTGATAGACAATTGCTGTTGCTAGGTGACACAATATAGCGAAGAAGATGAAGTAATCGTTCACAAATAATCGCTTGCTACTTTTGTATTGGACGTGTGTTCGGATAATGACCATGACGATTGAGAGAGCGAGTCCTATCCACATGAGAGCCTATAATGTTCAATCAGAACTTGAAGGTGCGTTCTTTTTCTCTTTCTTCTTCTTTTGTTCTTGCTCTTTCTAATCGAGGGTTCACGCGGAGGATCTCTTACCGTTTGGCCCTGCTTTGATATTATTGGGATGAGCATGGTGGCCTCGGCTCGCTTCTCCCATCTGGAAGAGAGACCATGAAGAGTCGATTCAATCATTTTTTTCAGACCTGGAGCCAAGTCGGTGACAAAGCATCGAAAGCTCAGCGCAGATGTATACGCTGTCACTCATGTGTTGAGTGAATTTCAAATAGACAGTCATTGGGAATAGACACTGTGGCTCGCAATTTGGGCATAAGAGAGTATTAATTAAGGAAGCACCGCCAAGAAGAATTAAAATTGCCATGCAGGTGTTTATTGATTTATTTACTCCGTGTTGAATGTGATACTACCCTAAATCAATGAACGAAAATGCCAGCACTGCATAAACCTCATCCCGCACTAACGGGTTGTAGACTGGGGTCTTCCTGGGGGCGTTATTCGGGTTGTTGTTTGCGACCATAGAACTCGAATGCATACATGTATATGGAACATTCGGATCAAATTTGAAAATGACCAGGGTAAGCATCCTACTATATTCCAAGCCCTTCTTTCCAAATGAGTATCAATGGGCTTTGTAAATCCATTGGGATTACAGCGATAGTTGATAATAGGCTGCAAGCTGTGAAAGAAAATAAGGAATGTGGTATTTGTCCCTGAGATAATTATCCTCTACGTACGGACTAGCAGATATTAGGCTTCCATCCACGCTCGTTTGGTATTGGGCAAGTTTCAGAAATATGGGGTACAATCTTCGCATTAAGCCGACATCAATCAGGTCGCGGGGGCCAAAAGATGAAGCGAACCCGTCCAGGTGTCAAAGCGTTCCCCACATTATATTTCGTTTGAGAATATTCATCTAATTAGTTTGGTGCTATTATCTCTTGTCCAATCTCAATACTTGGCTATTTGAGCTAAACGATCAATGTTCATAAGCGAAGACTCTCGGTTCATTTTACCTTTAGTAGGTAAATTTCAGGGGAGGAACATCTTGACACCTGCGATTCTGGGGAATATACGAAATAAATACTAAAGAGCCTCCCGTTCCAAGCTGCGTCTTTGCAAATTGTTATCTCGCTTCTTTTCTGTTCCAATGCTGGTAGTGAAAATGAAGCTCCTCTCAGTTTGCGCATTGTCCCTTTCCATTGTTGGCTTGGCCAATGCATCAGCAACAAGCGATATCGCCCCCATCCCACTCTCATCCTTGGCTAATGACTGCACACCGGAAGTCTATACTGATGCATGCACCATTGAGGCAATCCGAAACACACTAGCGATCTATCCCTTTGCGATTGATGGCAAGAATTTCGATGCCCTCAGCAAGGTGTTCACCACCAACGCGGCAGCCAACTATTCATCGCCCCTCAACGTATTGACGCCGCTAAGCTCTATCCAATCTATTTTGAAGGAAAGCTTAGCATGTGTGACCACACAGCATTTACTGGGTACCCAGTGGATCGATGTAGAGTCCCCTACTACCGCACGATCGGTGACATACTTCCGTGCTGCTCACTTTGGTAAAGGAGCCACTGAGGGACAGGTCCTTTATGCCTATGGCCAGTACCAGGATAACTGGGAGCGTCAACTGCTTGGCACCTGGCGGATCGTTCATCGCAATTTGGTCTACATGGTGAGTTTCCAAGGTTTCTTGTTATCAGATGGCGGCACGCATAAATGTTAATGAGCGTCTAAAGGGTCCACAAATCGGCAATGAGACGGTTTTCCTTTGCTAGTCCAAGAAGCAATCTTGGGGATGCACCATAATGCTCTGTCCAGAAATTTGTAATATAATCAGGTACTCGTTGGTCTTTCTTCGATGATATCAATTTTACCAAAATAAGACGGGGTTTTGTGAACTGAAGGCTGGTTCAAACATTGATTCATTGAATCAAGAAACTCAAGTGCTTGAATCGGATGGCATTCAATTTGAATGTTGCACATGTAAAACCTAGGAACATTTTAAAACATTTGAACATTTACTTGTTATTTACCACCGTGACTTGCCCGTGGCGATCACATGCCCAGGTGTGCACTTTCAATGATAATATCGCGTATGTATAAATCTCAGGCTCCGGATCGCAATGAAATAGCAAAGAAAGAGGCGATTTAGTTTAGAAACTCCGAGTCAAAGACTATTAATTTCTGCTGATTCCATCCATGGATGTTCTCAAGTGCTTAGAAGTACTCGAGAGTTGCCCTCTGCCCCTCCCAATGAAACTTACACCTGCCCATGTGGGAGAACTCATTAGGATACAGTTTTCGTACCTAAGGCTCGATGAACATATCAATCGAAGTCAGTCGCTGTCATGACCCCTTCCCACTCATCGCAGATCTTCATTCTTTGTGTACAATCATGTCTTATGATACCGGGAGCATCCGAGCCAATTGGAAGTCGTAGTGGTAGTTCCTTGCCAGCACATCTTCCCTCTCCTCGAACAGCTTCTACAACAAGTTCACAGCCTTTCTTCGGATCTCCTGGCCAATTCTTTGATCCTGCTTTGATAGATTCGTCCACAATTTGATGATACTCTGCTAGCTCTGGAATCGGATTGGTCGCTGCATGGGTGATGCTGCCTTCGCTCATTATCTCAGTGCGGAAAAAGCCGAAGCTAAGGATGCATGTGCGTAAACCAAATGGGGCGACCTCTAATGCGAGATTTGGTACTGCTGCATCTAGTAACCCTTTAGATCCAATATAGCATGTTGATCCCCATACAGCTAGATGCGGCGAGATAGACCCGGTAAAAAGTAAAGTTCCGGTCCGTCGTTGACGCATGAAGGGAAGAAAAGCTCTAGTCAGGTTAAGCGGTCCAGAAACATTTGTGCGAAGAACAGTGAAGAGGGTTTCCTCGCTGTGATCAAAGACTCTTGTTAGCAGGCCGCTAGATCTTGCAAAGTAGATATCAAATTACCTGATTTCTTCCAAGAGACCACCCATTATAATTCCAGCACTGTTGACAAGCACATCTACACGACCATAGATAACCCATGCTTCTTTGGCCTTCTCATTCAAATCTTCCTGTGAAGCTGTGATATCCAACTCTAATACAGCTGCACCAGATTCTTTGAGTGCAGAGAGGCGCTCAGCACCGGATATTCCTTTGCGCCCACGGGCCGTGGCAATGACTTTGTCGCCCTTACGGGAGAGTCAGTCTGTATAATACAATTGCTAGACCCTTCGCTCATATGATTAATCACACCTTTGAGAGGATAGCCTGCGCCATGGCTTCTCCTAGGCCGGATGTACAACCGGTAACAAGCCATACCAATCGATCTCCCATGTTGATGATGATGAGATTTTTGAATGAAAAATTGAGGACTTTGTCAAATAAGGCACTGCCCGATATTTAAAAGCCGTCTACGTCTTTGTGGCATGAGTCATAGGAATTCGTCGCGAGCGAATGACAGATAATATGGCACCCTATCTTTATAATTTATTTCTTGGAAGGTAGGCTCAGGCTCAGCTGGAGTGGAGAATGCTAATCATTTACAGTTGAGGGTTATGAGCCCAATGCGGGAGCTACTGCGATTTTTCCCGGATGCTGATACGCAGAATTACTGGCCTCAAGCCCCACAATTCGGATTAACTTAATATGGAAATGTAGTATACGCAGAATCAGATCTAATATTAGATTCAATGAACAGAGAATAAATCCATCCCAAATGAATCATTATCAAGTCGAGCTAGTATATCGGTGCCAGCTGGCCGAGGTCTTGCGCAATATTCTCTAATAAATTCATCTAAGCTCCAAATAGGGCATGGCTATTTTCAATCAGATAGTGAATGGCCTCCGCGCGCCATGTATCCGGCTCTTGCTCCGCTAAGCCGGGCAAAGCTGAGAGAAACTGTAAGTTAGTACCATATCCATCCATTGCATCGCTGCCATTGGCTGCATATGTTTTCCATTTGGGAATAGAAAGGCCATTGTGGTGGGTAACTCCATGATTATTGGGATCAAGATCATGAACGAATGAAATCCACATGCGGTCTAGACCAATCAGTCATCAGTCCGTATCATGGGAAACCCGGTCAGAAGGCAGTCAGCAATGGATAATACAGTTGGACTTACTCATGAGACGAGCCAGTGCTGCATAATCAGCATCCATGTCAGTATATTCACTTCCAGCTGGGTACCACGGCGCCGTGTATCCATTGCCCAGCTCATTGTCCATTACAAGAGGAATTTCGATGAAAGTTTAGTTCCCGTAGTATCGGGAAGACTACCGACGGGCCATTGATTAAAGCGATAAGAATATACAGAGACGTTGTTCTTTGCCCATTGTTGAGCCGTGAATCGGCGTCCAGCAATTGTTTTGGCGTCACCAACAAAACTCGCTGCTCGGGCATAGTGAGAGCCGAAAGTTGAGTTGAATCTGCCGATATGGGTATGCGGGGCACCAATAGCTGGGATGTCGGGATAGAGTGCGGAGATGATTACAAGGGCCTGTGGTGTAAGCGCGGCATTAACGAGCGAGGAGTTCACAAGCTTTAAAAATGAAGCTTCATCTCCATAAGAGGTTGTTGACAACGCGCCGATATAGGATATAGATCCGATGAAATCCGTTCCCTCATCAGTATTGCTGCCAGTAAGTAAACTTTGAAGGGACTTTGAGGAAATCGCCATTCGATACTTGCGCCGAGTTATAGGTTGAAAAGAAATCGGCATCATATGCTGGCCCAAAGCTGATGCTGGAAGAATTGACTACATCGATAAATTTCTCTAAGCTCACACTTTTTAAACAAGACACTGGGTCTGACGCTCCGGTGCAGTTCGTTGAGCTTAGCACATGGCTCCAGGTTACTAACTGACTAGCGTTTGTTGGCCCTTGAACATCAAGTGGCCCGCCACTGTCGGTAATGGCTCCACGAAATAGTGAGTCATTTCGACCTCCGTATGCCAATAATTGGGCTCCAGCACTGCCTGCTCCAGCAGATTGGCCCCAGATTGTGACTTTCGAGGCATCGCCACCGAAACTTTTGATATTTTCCTTGAATAAGCCAGAATTAGATGCAAAAACTCACTTAACAAGAGGATGTTCATACCTGAACCCACTGAAGAGCAAGACGTTGGTCACGGAGGCCCAGGTTCGCTAATCCCTTTTCCCGCAGGAGAGGGCCGCCCAAAAACCCAAATCCATTTAGACAATAATTGATGGCAACAGCAACGATAGGTTTATTGTATTTGACTGAGTTATTGACAATGAAGGTCAAGTTATACCTGGGATCACTATTACTTCCTTGGATAAACCCTCCACTATAATTCAGAGGTAGTCAGTCACAAAAGTCATCTTATATTGTAAAGCCTTCAACATTGGAAATAACCAACCCATATATCCAGACCAAAACTGGAAGATTTTCATGCTCAGTTTCAGAGGGTCGGTAGACATTTAATGTCAGACAATCCTCGGAAATTGGACGATCGATGGTGGCAGCCTATGTGAATAATCTTAGTTGGAATCAAATCACTACCAAGCGGGGCATAAAAAAGAATTCATTGGTCCATATCAATGAATTTACTTATGGGAATACACACTGCACGAACCTTGAATTACCGTCAGTTTCCCTTACCCTCCAGGCCGCGCAGGGCTTCTACACACCCATATGCACTTGTCGCTAACTTTTGATTTGATTAACAAGATCGCAATGGACTTGATAACGATATATTTGAGCAACACATAAACGCAAATATACGCTCTGCATAACGTTCCGAGGCTTTTATAGCCTCGTGAAATGCTTCAAGGTTGTTGATTTTTCTATCTCTTCTTACAACTTGGGTCAACGCACAATATGCGTCGACTTTTGATCAATCCTGTCTTTGACATAATATAACTCAAGATCTACGGAATCTATCGACGCCATGGAAAACTAAGTATGAGCCGGTTTGGGTGGATTAATTATCATTTACACGACTTCAGAGTATAAGCTAGAGTGCGAGTGGGGAATGATTAGTCATGTTATTCGCGAAAATGATTCGCCGAAATCCTATCAGATCACCAGTCAACCGATGATGCATTAACGCTGAAGCTTTCATGGCGGCGAAGAATGCAATCACGGTGTCGCAATTTGCCGAACACTTTCGCCTGGCATGGTCTGGCATAAGAGGAATCGTTCCTCATGGGCATGTGGGCATTGTAGAAGATGCAGCTCGATTCCCGCGTCGAGTTGGTGAGGTCAACCCCTAGGTTATTCCATGATCATTAATTTGGGGTCAATGGAAACATAGATACCGAGGAAAGCTAACTTAGGTCTGAATCCAGGTCTTGCCATCAGTGGTGGGGCAGACTCCATGGCTTTGGCTTATCTTTGCCGGCAGCTTCAAAAAGCGTCTATTGGCGATCCTATCGACGTGACCGCGTTCGTAGTTGACCATCAAGCTCGAAAAGAGAGCAGCGCCGAAGCAAGGCTTGTCAAATGGCGTCTTTTAGGATTAGGTATGTCTATATCACCTTTAAGCTCTAAAAAGTCCAATACGGGGGTTGCAGATTGGCTACATTGTTTAGGAGACATTCTCCATGCACGTGTCATTCATGTTTGAACTAACGCCTCGCAGGTATAAAAACTAAGATTTTGAAGCTAGATTGGTCTTCAATTTCAAATTCTCGGGATTCATCAAGTCTAGACAATAAAAAGCCAGCAATGCCCACCGCTTTTGAAACCCATGCTCGCCAATTGCGATTCCAAGCCATGGGCAAAGCCTGTCGGGACCTTGGCATCCAGGCACTACTTCTAGGCCATCATCGAGATGATTCTATTGAGACGACCATCTGGCGTCTATCCACTGGCGCGCGTCGTGCCGGCCTTGGTGGAATTCAAAGTATAGCTCGAATCCCAGAATGCCGCGGCATTTTCGGCGTATCGGAGAGCGGAACTACATCAACTCTCTTAAAGCCCGGCACTGAAATCCCCGAAAAATTCGCATCAGGTGGTGTTTTTCTCTGTCGGCCACTGATTTCATGCTCCAAGGAACGATTGCTTGCAACTTGTCACGAAAACGAAATCCCCTACGTCTCAGATCCGACTAATTTCGATGCTACTTTAACTCCTCGAAACGCTATTCGCAGCTTAATCGCGGCCAATTCACTTCCTCGCGCACTTCGAGGACCCCGGATATTAGCTCTTATCCGCTCTAGCCGTGACCTCATACAAGTCTCTAGTGGCCTTTCCGATCAGCTACTCTCATCGCGATGTCGTCTCCTCAACTTAAATCTTTCGACAGGAGTGATGGTCATCGAATTCAAGGATATCCCGGCATGGATGGACCCATTACAGGCGCATAACTCACCGAAACGAGTCCGGCAAATCCAATCAATGACACTCCGTCGTATCACAGAACTCATCTCGCCATTCCCAAAGAATCATTTTTCATTGCGCAGTTTTGAGCCCTTCGTTCCTCAAATATTTGGCCCCGTTGAGGGGTCTCATGAAAAGCACCGTGTCCGCAGGCCCTTTACACTAGGAGGTGTTTTGTTCACGCCTCTGGGTGATTCAAAGTCATCTCGAGATGGAGCTGAGGAAACAATTTCTGATAAACAAAATGTATGGCAATTTTCACGGCAGCCTTTCATGAGGAACCGATCGCCGGTTTCTTCAATAGAGGCCCCATTTTCAATGGCAACTAGAAACTCCTGCGTTAAACCGACGTATACCACTTGGACACTCTGGGATGATCGGTACTGGCTGAGGTTTTCTCTTATTCCGGCCTTTCAGCAACCAAGGAATACCATCTCTCCCGCGAAGTCAACGGAGACTGAAGGTGTTTCTCTTCAAGTACGCCCTTTTCAGGAAGAAGATTTCCGTACCATGTCACGTGGAGGTGAAAAGAGTCCAATTCGTCTGAGTTCCCTTCGTAAGTTATTGTCTAATGAGGCACCAGGGGTGGCGCGGTACACAGTCCCTGTACTGCTACAAGTAACATCGAATGATTCTGGCGACTCGAAAGAAGAGCTTTTATCCTTACCCACTCTGGATTTCCGGCTGTCTGGCCCCATAAACGAGAAGGCGCAGGTGATTCAGATTACGGCTGGGGGGAGAAAATGGATGTTGAAATGGCACTGGATGTTTAAAATGCTTGATACCAATGCATTGCGCTTGATGGGACACCCTGTAGGAGCTGACACAGCTAATGACACAGCTAATGTACAATAGAAAGTCTAGAGACACAAAGAAAATAAAACATGTCAGACTGATCTCCGGAACTATGCATGGTCCAAACCATCTGTGTCTCGGCCTGGGAAGTGACAATGAAAGAAAATTCAGTGGATACAATGAAGAAACCCGCTGTTGGTTTACTAGACAGAGATTGTTAAGGTAGAAATAGTAAGGAAAGAAGCACGTATGCGTGGTATCACGGAAGGAAAGGGAAAGGAAAGTGATGTATAGTGAATGGGTCAGGGGAAAGGAGAGAGCGTAATGGTGCATCCGATCATTGATCATTGATCATTGATCGCTCGCTCTTAAGAGAGCAACTGCGGCCTGCTGGGCCCGAAGACCTCCAACTTCTCTTTTGAGTCGGAAGTTTTCTTTCTTAAGACGGCCAATCTCCTCCAACGCATTGGTCAGTTGAGATTGCAAGGACTCCTCTGCACTACCTGCCCGAACATCTTTCGACAATTTGCTGAGCTCCGAATTGAATCGATCATACAAAGCCTCATTCTCGGCACTGGCTTCTCTGTACAACTCGTCCAGTTTTTTCACTCGCTTCTCACTGACAACGAGAGATGACTCTACGTCTTTCTCCAGCGCAGAGGTTCGCCCATTGTAATCTCCAGTGACTTGATCAAATCGCTCTTCGAGTACCCGGAAACGGCCCTCCAAAGCTGAGGCTCTATCAGAAGGCAGCCGAGTTCCTGTGGGCTCCTGATTCGTCTCCATGCTAGGGGTAAGTCGCAACGAGCGGAGCTCATCCCCAAGGGCTGTAAGCTCGTCCCGCAGTCCAATTTGTGAAATTGCTTGAGTTCTCTTCTCGGTTTGGACACGATCACGAAGCTATGAAGAATTATTAGTGTCAAATTCTGCCAGTATATGCCTAGAAATCTAACCTTTTGGGGACTTTGCATTCGCAACTTCTGCGTTCTTTGAGAAGAAGATGCAGACTGTGGGCGTTTGCTTTCCGCGTTGATCGTAGACCTTTCGCGCAGTCCCGTTGGTCGTTGAGGAATGCTGGTTGCACGGGATCGTCTCTTGGTTTCCTGAGTTGGCGACTCTGGAATGTCACGTTGATCCTTGGTTGTCCGTTCGGTCTGAGGCATCTTCGGATCAATGTTTTCTTTTCTGCTTGGCGTAGAAGGACGCGAAGGTGAAATCCTTCTTATTGGTGATCCCAGCCGAGTGGGAGAGGCTGCTTTCGCTGGAGATGTGCTTCTAGCAGGTGATGGGGCGAGATAACTACTTTGTGGTCTTGATTGGCTGTTTGGTGTTATTTGTTCGGCTCGTGGACGCGAACTTGGCGTCATTGGACGAAGTTGATGCGTTGAAGACGCACTGGACACCTCTGATGAGGCCGTGGGAGGGCACAGATCCGACAGTGAGCTCCTTCTTTTTCGACGAACTTTGACGACGCCATCGTGTGAAATGCCTCGAATGGAGGACAGAGATGGGGGCTGTCCGTAGCCTGTGCCTGGTGTCGAAATCTGCTCCTCAGATGAAAATCCAAAGGGTCGATCTCGAGATGCAGGTCGAAGCAAGCCCAAGCGACCTTCTACATCAGTTGACTTGGATCGAAGTAAAGATCCTCTAGGTGTGTTTGGCTCCGAATCGGCTGGACTTTGTCTCTTACTCAGTGTTCGTAATATTGATGCAACCTTGCCCTCGCCTTCGCTTTTCTGGTTGTCCTTATGCAGGCTGAACCCAAAACGCTTTCGGAATGACGAGTTGTTGGATCCCACAGATCCAGTATTGGTATTGGATGCCTTGGTCTGGTCATGACTCAGAGTTCCTTCAACCGAGGCACCACCAGGGATAAACTCTTCAAAAAGGCTGTCAAAATCTTCGACAAGGCGGTCTAGAAGTGATACGTGGTGGACAGGATCTCCTTCCTCGGTGAGGACTTCAGCGAACGCCATTGTCAGGGCACCACGGTCTCCGTCATTGCCGGATGCATCTAACAGCTCAGCAAGCAATCGTATTATTGCTGCTAATGCACGTCGGTTCTGTGGACTGGTATCGGCCAGGAACCTTCGAAATTGCTCTTCAAAATCACGAGGAAACATCGTATCAAACTGGCTTTGAATCAGCCGTAAAGACGACGTGTCCAGAACAGGGCCCATGCTCCTCTTCCAAGCATTTTTCATGAATGTTTCGAACGCAACAAAGAGAGTATCTACAGGCACTTCTGCTGCAGCCTGAAGTTTGCTGGGGTCCTCTAGTAGTACGTTGTAAAGTTCATGTACTGGGGCGCGGTCTGCTGTTTCTCGAGCACGGAGCATGCGCCCCAGAATATTTCCACTTCGGGATTGCAAAGAAAGCACATAGGCGGCAAATGTTTGCTCCAGAGATCCGATTTGGCCATCAGGACCTCGTGCGGAAGGGGGTCCAACCACAGATATCCTGTTGGAATTCTCCGTCTTTTCCTTCTCCCTTTCCTTCTCTTTCTCTTTGTCCTTGTCCTTGTCCTTTTCTTTCTCTTTCTCCTTCCCAGGGAATGTTGATGGCAATGTATTCGATCTGGATAGAGTACCTCGAGGTGGAGGCATTTTGGGAAATTCACCAAGCAAGTTCGCTGAGTTTGGCTGCTTGATTGTAGGGACGTTCTCTCGGCTGCCACCTAAAAGATTTGAGATCAATTTCGTTGGTGAGGGCGGCCGGAAGCCCCGAGAAGACTTGACTTGTGTTATCAGGCTGCTTGTAATGTATCGAAGAATTTCGAAGTTAGAGTGGACTAACGGCATCGTAACTTTGGGGTTTTGAGGGCTGTGTAGAGGCGAAAGGAGGTTGTGTATGCGTCTGGAGAGGGTAGAAACAAAAGTATCTGCTGTCACCAAATCCGTGGACGGTGAACTAACTAATGAATCCACGTCCATTCTGAACTGGTCACCATTTGGAAGAGATATAGATATTATGACTTCCAGGTTGCTGTTTTTTAGCAATTGAACCGATGTTCCTTTTGGCTTGTCAAAAATTAGCCGAATCGGGGATGGCTGCGCCTTATTGGCAGCACCACCTTGGCCATCCTCGCATACGCAAGCCAGGTAACTTGTACTTCCGGGAGTGGCCCCAGGACTGCGTAAACTCCATTTACCACCTTCCCGCTCTTGTTCTGAATAGCGACCTTCAATTTTTGCCTTGAAGATCTCTTCAATCAATTTGCTGGCCTTTCCTTCGTACATTGAGGTCAACTCCAGTGCAATCAGATCTGCATGACCATCAGCAGTACGCGAGTTTGACTGGAGTGAGGCTGGCACAATGAATAAAATTCGACCACATGATGATTGCATACATCGGAGAGAGCTGAGCTGTAAGACTTGTGCAACTCTTAACTCGGATGAAGGCAAAGACATTGCCGTGTCGTTTGTGGAGGACGCTGCGTTATCAATATCAGCTAACACTCCACGTGCTGTGCTTCGGCTATCTGTTGATTTGGCAAGTAATACGAGACAATTTTTATAGAGAAGCAATATCCCGGCACCCGGCCCCGAGACTTGATTTTCCAGCTGGTATGGAGGAGAAATTTCATCTACATCAACCGCTGTTATCAAACGACCCTCTGGAAACACTTTCCCGGGCCATCCATCAACAAGCTCTCTCAGTCGCCGGAGGCTTTGGGCATGAGCCGAAGGTGAGGAATTTTCCAGGGCACAAATGTCTTTCACAATATCACGAGCCTTGAGCAATGGACGCACAGCAGGATGAACTAGCGGCAAACTACCTGTCATGGTATCAATCAATAAACTATAACGTGGAAGTCGCTGAACGGGTTCCATCAAAAGAGAGCGTAGCCTTTGTTCTCCAGTTTCATAGACTCGTCTTGAAAAGCTGGAATTCTTTTCTTTCATGAATGAATTCAAGGTCTGGGTGAATCCGTTATGTGCACGCATGTACTCGCCATATGGCTGGGAGAACTGCGGAAGCCAATCGAGCAATGCTTTTGCAAATTCCACGGCACCGATGACATCTCTGTTATCTCGCATCGCACTCCTGTGTGGTGGAAGCTCGGTATCTTGGCCAATGTCTTCGAGTGCCTCTTTTTCTGTTTGCTCGAGAATTTGTCGAACAACATCCAGAAATCCAAGGTTGACCTCGAGTATTTCATTCAAACAGGGTGGAAAGAGAGCCTCTAGCGCTGATTCATCGGGGCTAGTGCTAGATGGACCTCGAGTTTGTGCCTTCTGGCGAAATTCATCCGCAACTTCGTGAACGAGGGAATACAATTTGGCGACATATCTTTCTTCTGTGTCCACCAGCTCGCACATGGTCAGACGAACGGACTCCTTCTGAGCACGGGTAAAAACCCTGGACTTGCTAACATTTGTGGATTGTGAGGGCGCACGCTTGAGGCGCGAGGTTGGCAGAAACATTGGATCTCCTAGAGCCAGGATGAGAGACGTGTATGGACCATATTGGACACTTTGGGCCCCTTCGTTTTCTGATCCAGCACTTTCTCTCCTCTGCGTCTGTTGTATAGTCCCGGCGGGTAGGATGACATCCAGATCGGCCCAAGGGATCTTTCGCTCCTGGAATGCATTACGAATATCACGAGTGACCTCCACAGAGTCCTCTATTTTTGTCATACGGTTTGCCAGGTCGGCAGCGTGCATTTCATCGAACAGTTTTGGGGCTTTTCCGCCTTGTCGCGCGGGTTGCGCCTTGTCCACCAAGTGGGTCTTCAGAGGATCGGAGAGCTCAGCAAAATATTTGAGCATACTGACAGCAAGCGCACGGCAGACTGCATCTCCTTGTTTTTCGCGGGGTAGATGATTGACTGCAGCGTAAAGCGGTGCGGCGGGTGAGATGGTGATCCGATTATAGCTTTGAAACCCCGCGGGGCTAAAAATGTGCGCCTGTATGCGTGAACTGCTTACAGTGGCATTGGCTGTGGCAACAGGGCCATAAAATATGAGGATAGAGGAAAGGTAGGGATCGACGGCATGGTAAAGACTGAGATATTCGAGTGGCAGGTCCGACAAAGCGGTGCCTGCAGGCGTGCCTGCGTTGGCCGCCATGACGACGAGGGGGCAGGGGGCGCTTTCCTGTGAAGGACGCAAAACTGAAAAAAAGTTCGGGAAAGAAGAACACGTGTGTCTAGGCAGGAGAGACGGTTGTAATAGTCTGAAGGAACGACAGAACAAAAGGAAAGCGCGGCGGCGCACGAGGTGGAGAGGGCGATGGGAATGGTGTTACTGGTCCATTTGTGGTCGCATGCGAAGGCGCGACAGAGTGAAAGAAAAGGTATTTCAAAAAAGGGGAGCGATCGCAACACTCGCAGACCTCGTATAGTCGCACAAATTGAATGAGGACCACAATGTCAGCTGCGAGCGCATAGAATGCGACAGACGGAGAGTTGTTTTGGGCGCAAGCGGGGGGATATGATAGCGGTGCGATAGGGCGATAACCGGGGCCTTAGCGCCTGGAAGCAGCTCGTGGAGCCGGACTGTTTACATTTGTCGGGCCAACGCGCTTCGCTCCGTTGCTGTCCCCAACCAACTGCAAGGTGTGTCTGACAAGTCACATCGCCAGAATGGAATCAGGAAAGGTGGGAAAACTCCCCTGGCTTGGCTCTGATATTGCATTCTGACTACAATACTATCCCCAATATATGGAAATACCTAGGTATGACTTGAATCTAGCCCATGTACTATCACTATGTACGTGTACTAGTAGTAATGGGTCAAACCTTGGAATGGGCCATGGCATGATCCCGCAACTTGAAGCTGTACAGCATAGTACAGTATAGGTAGTATGTGATCGAGGACATCACCACCTGGGTCTGCAAGCTTGAGGTCATATTGTAATCATTAGTAGTACTAATTTATACTAGTATGTAATTAAGCATAAACTCTGATTTTCGGAGAGAAATTCGCGGGAAACGCAGAGACAAAGCAATTATTTATCAAGGCACAGTGGACACTGTATCATGGCATATGTCTTGGATCCGCCCGAAGAAGCTATATATATATAAACAAACCGATAGCGTCCGCCTAATGGGGCCCACTTGCGTCTAGATGTCGATTCGAGTCATGTTTGGAGCTTATCGTCACGAGGTCTATCGGAAAGTCAGCCTGGGACGATTTACCCTGGCTAGTGAACATCTAAATAGTATTATATCGTCTGATAAACTCACATCGATCGACATCATCAAGCATCGAAGAATTCCAAGGATTGGATACGGAAATTGAATTACCAGCTAAATACCGGAGAACCATCGTTTGGACCAATTGAGCTCCCGGAATACCGGATTCTGCAGGCCTTACCGTATCACACAGTATCCGACCCCCCTGATGAAAGCGGTGAGTCGGCGGGGAACACGCTAGGCCGAGACGGGTAACCAGCAGACGTATGGAGAGACCAGCTGTTTGTTCGCCGATTCCTCGATTTCTTGATGATACCATAGAGCGCATCTCCTGCTCGAGATGCATGATAACACCATGTCAGACCCTCTACCAATCGCCATTGACCCAGTGGCCCTGGTTACTACAGAATGCATCACCGTTACCTCCTCCATGCGGAAGCATGCCCGCTGGGCACACTCGTCAGTCTCCGCCATCCTGGGCGGCAATGGGGGGTCCCGCGTATACGAAAGAGATACCTCAGCGCCTCCAAGCCCGCGCAGGAGTCCGCAACCTACCCGTAATGATGAAGACCATGTTCTGGCGAATCGATGGGGTTTGCGCGGGAAGAAGGGGAAGAGCATGCAGGACAATCCGCTGATATCGGCCTTTACTCGTCTTCGGAGTGACCTCAAGGGTTGCAAAGACATTCGCACGTTCGATACTCCAGCCCTCATTCATCCATTCTTACAGGTCATTCGTTCGTCCTCTACCTCCGCTGCTATCACATCTCTCGCCCTGATCGCCGTTACGAAGTTCTTTTCATACAATATTATTAACCGAGATTCTCCTCGACTCCCCATGGCCATGCAACTCTTATCTGCTGCCATTACGCACTGCCGATTCGAGGCAAGTGATTCATCGGCGGACGAAATCGTGCTCTTGAGAATTTTGAAGTTGATGGAAGGGATGCTCTCTCGGCCGGAGGGCGAGCTATTGGGAGACGAGAGCGTTTGTGAAATGATGGAGACTGGGTTGAGCATGTGTTGTCAAAGTCGCCTGTCAGAAGTACTACGCAGATCGGCAGAGATGTCCATGGTCAACATGTGCCAAGTCATTTTCACACGGTTATCGCAACTCGACCGAGATATGCCAACTGGCCCAACTCCATTTGCGAATGAGAGCACCAAGCAAGATACATCAAACCTAAAGATGGACCCATCCGTGAATGGCGACACAGTTACATCACAACACAAATCGGCAATTTCGTCTGATACATCACCCACCGAACGAGACAGCACATCTGTAGAGGGAGCCGCAGAACAGGCTGGCAACGGAACGGCAGCAGCAGCGGCACCACCAAGCCCTCAAGGGGACGATGAAAGTGAGGAGATACAGCCATACTCCTTGCCTTCAATTAGGGAATTGTTCAGAGTGTTGATTGACCTACTTGACCCTCACAACCGCCAGCACACTGATACAATGAGAGTAATGGCGTTGCGGATCATTGATGTTGCGTTGGAAGTTGCCGGGCCTTCTATTGCTCGACATCCAAGCCTAGCCGCTTTAGCGAAGGATGACCTATGTCGTTACATCTTCCAGCTAGTTCGCTCAGAACAATTGGCCATTCTGAGTGGCTCTCTTAGAGTTGCTGGTACATTGTTATCGACATGTCGATCTGTGTTGAAGCTGCAGCAGGAGCTTTATTTGTCATATTTGGTAGCCTGCCTGCACCCTCGAGTTGAGATACCGCGAGAGATTGGCATTGACCCATCACTTTATGAGGGCGTCCCCCAAAATCCCACAGTAGTGAAACAGCCAGCTTCGCAGCCCAACAGTGGCAGGGCGACGCCGGTTCCCGTCAGAGATCGCCAAAAGCTGGGAATGGAAGGCGGTTCGCGCAAACCCGAAGCCCGTGAAGCTATGGTCGAAAGCATTGGTGTCTTGTCAAGGATCCCAAGCTTTATGGTTGAACTCTTTGTAAACTATGACTGCGAAGTGGATAGAGCCGACCTGTGTGGGGACATGATTGGCCTGCTCTCTCGAAACGCATTCCCCGATTCTGCAACATGGAGCACAACTAACGTCCCTCCTCTTTGCCTCGACTCCCTTCTGGGCTATATCCAATTTATCTATGATCGGATAGATGATGAGCCCGTGCAAGGTGATTATCCCTCACAGGAACGTCTCCGAAATCAACGCAAAACAAAGAAGTTGATTATCAAAGGCGCCCAGATGTTCAACGAGAATCCAAAGGCTGGGATTGCCTATCTAGCTGAACATGGCATCATTGAGGATCCCAATGACCCTGTTCTGGTTGCTGGGTTCTTAAAAGGAACCAGCCGCTTGTCCAAAAAGGTCCTTGGAGAATACATCTCAAAACGTGGCAACGAAGAATTGCTAGGCGCCTTTGTGGATCTTCTCGACTTCTCAGGGAAGAACTCTGTAGATGCGCTCCGCGAGTTGCTTAGTTCCTTCCGCCTGCCTGGAGAGTCACCGCTCATTGAACGAATTGTTACGATATTCTCAGAGCATTATACTGAGAAAGCGAAGCCGGAAGGCATCGCAGATAAGGATGCTATGTATGTGTTGACATATGCCATCATTATGCTGAACACAGATCTATATAACCGTAACGTGAGGCCACAAAACCGCATGTCCTTCCAGGCCTTTGCGAGGAACTTACGAGGAGTCAACGCGGGCGGTGATTTCACGGAGGAGTTTCTTCAGGAGATTTACGATTCTATAAAGGAAAATGAGATCATTCTCCCCGACGAGCATGAGAACAAGCATGCCTTCGACTACGCCTGGAAGGAGCTATTATTGAAATCGTCTGGCGCCGGTGACGTGGTTGTGGGCGAGACCAACGTGTATGATGCAGAGATGTTCGAAGCTACATGGAAACCAGTTGTGGCGACCTTGTCCTATGTTTTCATGTCTGCATCAGATGATGCGGTCTATTCGCGCGTTGTAAATGGGTTTGACCAATGTGCTCAAATAGCTGCTCGCTACGGCTTGACAGAGGCATTTGATCGCATTGTCTTTTCCCTTGCCTCAATCAGCACATTGGCAACAACCAAGCCACCTAGCACTGCACTTAACACCGAAGTCCAAGCGGGCAAAAAGAGTGTGATGGTGAGTGAGTTGGCTGTTAAGTTCGGAAGAGATTTCAGGGCCCAGTTGGCTACTGTTGTGTTGTTCCGTGTGTTGCTGGGCAATGAAGCAGCGCCTAAGCAGGGTTGGGACCACATTGTTCGTATTCTTAGCAACTTATTCATCAATTCTTTGATACCGCCATTTGACTCTAAGCTCACGGCTGAGCTTGATGTCTCGCCCATCCCATTACAACCCCCATCACAGATCGTCGATCGCGACAACCGTGGCAACGACTCGGGCCTCTTGTCGGCATTTACATCATATCTTTCCAGCTATGCTGCCGATGACCCCCCTGAGCCGTCGGACGAAGAGCTCGACAATACTCTTTGCACTGTGGATTGCGTGACAGCATGTTCGATTTCCGATATTTTAACAAACATTAAGTGAGCAATACAGCGAAACCAAGTCTCTTAACTAGCATGCTGACCTTGTTCAAGATCTCTCCCTCTGTCTTCCCTTGAAAAGCTTGTGGAAGCTTTGTTGTCCCAATTGCCAGAAGACAATGCGCCCGCAGTCATCGTCGTGAAGCCAGAACGCCCAAGCCCTGTATCACGACCATCAAGTGCCAGGGTTGATCCGAACCAGCCAAAATACGACCCTTCGATGATATTCAACCTTGAACTGGCAACAGTACTCACTCTCCGGGACGAGAAAACCCTTGAGACCCTGGGTGAATCGCTTGCAACTACGCTTCAGAATCTAGTGCGAGACGCCAAGAATCTTCACCCATTGACGGTGTCTCGAATCGTCTCTTATCTCCTCAATCTGTTGCGTCTTAGCCATGTATGATCACCTGAAGTCTTTTCTCTATTATTTCTTTTTCTAACTTATAATAGGATCAACACTTCTTGCGCGTTCCCGTTGTGCTCCATGCTATCTCTGGATATGATCAAGACACTTTGGAAACTCTGGCTGTGCCAACAGTCAGAGGTCTTTCTAGATGTCTTGCTCATCCAGGACGTCTGAGAAACGAGATCACCATCTCGCCAGACTTCTGGTCCATCTTACAGCGACTAGTACAACATGACGAATCTGCTCCATTAGTGTTCGAATTGCTGCAGAGCATTGTTGAGTCTATGCCTGATATTGTCACAGCTGATAATTACAAGTCTGCCATTTCTCTCTCCAATGACTTTATCAGTGCAGCTCACGTCGGATCTATCTCTGAGCGACAGAGAGATTCCCATGCTCGACGCAGTAAGGGCGCTAAGCAACCCAAGGCTAAGTAAGACAACCTCATTTCACAGAACGGAAAAAAGAGAATGGTAACTAACAATTAATAGGGAAAACCAAGTTGTCACTCGTGGTATCAAAGCTATTGGCTTGGTTTACCATCTGACTGCCCGAGTCCCCATGCTCATCAAACAGTCTCATCTCGAGAAGCCTGAAGGTTAGTTCCTTAAGTATCAACATCCAATTTGTCAGCTCGACATTCTAATTTGCTTAACACTATTTAGCCTGGGCCGCTTACTGGTATCCAATTTTCCATACACTTTCTGGCCAGTGTGTCAATCCATGCCGTGATATCCGACATCATGCGATCTCCATGCTTCAGCGGTCTCTACTGTCCGTCGAGTTGATCTCCGATGACGACAAAGAATGGGCCACCCTTTTCGACGAGGTTCTCTTCCCACTCGTCGTGCGACTTCTCAAGCCTGAGGTATATCACTCTGACCCAATTGGAATGAGCGAAACCCGAGTCCAAGCGGCGACATTAGTTTGCAAGATCTTCCTACGATTCCTTGACCAACTTCCAAACCGAGATGGCATGCTTCATCTGTGGCTGCAGATTCTCGACATTCTCGACCGCATGATGAACAGCGGCCAGGGCGACAGTTTGGAGGAAGCTATTCCGGAGAGCTTGAAGAATATTCTCTTGGTCATGGCCGATGGCGGCTACCTTGTACCCCCATCCCAAGACCCAAGTAAAGAGACAATGTGGCTGGAGACTCGCAAGCGCCTTGGAAGATTCCTGCCAAATCTCTTCGCCGAGATCTTTCCTGATGCAGGCAAGGAAGCTGAAAAGTCTCAACCTAATTCTGGGATCTCGTCCCCTGCTAAGGCGAGCCTAGACGCGACCAAGGCTAGCGAGGACACTCCTCCCTCAGCGGGCGTTGCTGAGGCCCAGGAGAAAGGCGAGGAAGCTGATGCGGGTCAACCCGTTTCTACCGAGGAGGGTAGTTCCTCGTAATAAGACCTTGTGGCTTTCTACGAGCGCGATTCTCTTCACTCCCTGGGGGTTTGTTGCATTTACATATAGAAAAGCGTTGGGGGCTGCAGCTTTGGACCTTTGTATTTTTGATCTATTTTTCCCGATCACTCTCATGACACGATCTCACCTGTAGATAAAGCGTGACCTTATTGGCGCTGCTCATAATAAAAGGAGTGTTTATTGTCGAAGTTGCAAATGATGAGCTATCCATCATATCAAGAATATGAACCAGTCAGGGTATACATAGTAGACCTCTGATTCAGTCAACGTAGAGCCTTCATTCCCGAATATTTACTTCCAGACACGACGATAGTGACGCAAACTTGGAAAATTTACATGCGATAAGTAAACGCCGAGTCGAAAAGGGATATCATAAAGTAGAGGCCGAGTATGTAGGAGAAGAGGGTCAAGATAGAAGCAGAGACAAGGGGGCGCCTGGACAGCGTAACCAAGATTAACTCTAGACATGGGCAAAAAAGACGTCGTGAAGACCATGGTAATGATAATGGCAAGCTGAAAGGATTTCATTCATTCTCAGGCCACTTAGGGCCGAGTTTACACAAGGAGAATAACAAGTCGATGTGACATTGACGATGCAAAGAACAGAAAACAAAGAAGACTATGGGAGAACACGTCGTGTAGATGGTACTTATAACAAAGAAGAAGAGAAATGCCTAAGCAATCAATTCGCGAAGGATATCAAATCAAAGGGCTGTCGTTGGAGTAGGTCTACTCAGGAGACGACCTTATCTCCATATGTGTTTTTGTCAATAGAAGGATGTGAATTTTGTTTAATCATCCATCTCATCATCGAGGTCAATCGCATCAGGATTGGCAGGTGCCGCTGGAGGTGCTTCACCGCTGGGTGGCGGGCGGTTACCACCTTCTGGGCCAGTGCTAGCAGCAACGAAGCCAACAGGAGCACGGGCTTGACGCTCAATCTCGGCCATAGCGTCGGCGCGATCTGTGTTTTCATCGTCTTCGCCTCGCTCGCCATCTGGCCGTTGGCCACGTGCAATAGCCTGTGATGCAATGAAACCAACATCGGTACTGTAACAAAATTGTTAGCAAAGTGATTTACAAGCGTAAGTGAAGAGAAGGTGGCATACTTGTATTGAGCCTGAACACTTCTCTTGATGCGGAGCATCTCCTTAAATGTGTCTTCGTTTCCGTGCTGTACTTCGAAGGCCTCCCATTTCTGCCAGAAAGGAGCATTGGTGCGAGGATCGCAGAACTGCGAAGCATGACCATAGATGGCCCGGGCCCGATCGATTTCGCCCAGGCGTCGTTCCATCTCGGCGAATTTGAGGCACATCTCCTTGGCCTCCTGGTCGGGCAGGGCAGCGATTGCCCTTTCGTAGATGGGTCGGGTGGAGGTAAGACCGAAGTTGGATGCGGATTTTGTAATGTAAAACTCGAACATTTCGAACCGATCTTCGTCGGATACGGCTCGGGTCGCGCGCTCATAGATCCGCATGGCATGTCGTGCAAGACCTCGCTCCTCTTCTAGATTTCCGTACATCAAGTAGAGCGGCTTAGCAAACTTCGGTGGGCATTCGTCCAAAGCTTGCTCGAAGAGATCACGGAGTCTCTCGATGCCAATCTTACGATCAACGGCTTTGGTCAAGTATAGATTCCAAAGCTCAAAGGCAACGGGGTAACTAAAGAGGTCAAGACCACGCTCGTAAATTTTGAAAGAATCTTCGAAGTAATCGTTCTCCTCCAAAAGGTTGGCATAGTTGACAACAGTTTGAGGTGTTGCAATGCGAAGCTCGAAGATGCGCTCGTATACTTTCCTTGTCTCGTCTAGTGACGAAACACTCTCGACAAGATCGACATAGAAACTCCATAGTTTCCAGCTCTTATGGATACGCTGTTGCGGGGACAATGTCTCGTCGAAATAATCCACCGTGGACTTCTTCGGGGCCTGAGTGGCTTTGCCCATGATCCCAACAGCCTGATCAAAGTTCTCTGCACGGAGCTCCATCTCCGCCCATTCACACCATGTCTCAGCTAGCTCAGCCACAGATTTGAAGGGGACCTTAACGGCCTTTTCAAAGATTACTCGTGCTGTTCCCAGGTCTCCACCATTCTCGTAAAACCTGGCGTAGTTTACCCACAACTCAGAGAATTTACCATGAGCTTTCTTGGGGTTTATGGCGGCGATTGCAGCTGTATAAGTGTTGACAGCTTCTTGTTTGTTGTCTCCCCATAAGCCCACTCTCTTCTCCCACTCAATAACGTTGTTGGGATTCTGTCGCAGAAGAACGTCATTGACCAGGAACGGTCGACGGTCCATCAGTTGCTCGAAGCGCAACATGCGCAAGTCGAGGTCAAAGTCAGCATTCTCATCGACCTTGCCCTTCTCCGAACGGACGGCCGCCCCCTCCATCAAGCTACCGATAATCGACTCTTCAAACTCAACATATGAGTCGAAAACCAATGTGAAATCGCGGACCGTCATGACGGTAGTGATGCCCTCTTCAAACACATCCCGTGCCTTTTCGAAGTTACCCTTAGTGATCCAGTAAGTTGCTAAGCCAGCCCACAACTTTCCTCGTTGATCGGCGAATCGGTCGAGACCACTTCGAAGGATGGCATCCACATCTATTCCAACCTGATGGCCTGTCTGTATCTTCTTGGCCTTTGAAACTAGCAGGTCAACCATCTCAGTCCATAACTGGAAATTGCTCTTGCCATTCTTTGACTGGAATCGAGGGTTGTCGAGAATCTCCATGTAGACCTTGACGGCCTCGGTATATTGTCCCATCTCAATCAAGATCTCAATATACTCCTCCGCATTCTCTGGGTGAATCTGCATGTACCGAGCCCAGATTTTAACGGCAGTGGGTCCCGATGCGGATCGCGCAAACCCCTTATACAGTCTCCAGATTCGGTTGTGTTGAGTGACCGGCAAAGCGCGAAGGGCACGATCGAAGCTACGTCTTGTTTGTGTGACCAAAGGTTGTTGCATCAGAAAGGTGAGGTACATTTCCCAAATGCGAGGCATCTTATTCAGGAGGATTAAGGCACGCTCGAATAACGCGTTCACCTTAGAATACTCCACACGGTAAACGGAGGGGTTACGGCCCTTGAGATGCTTTGTTCGGAATTCCAGATACTATCATATTATTAGTCAAACACTTCTCTTTTTGGAATTGGAAGATTCTCACCATCTTCCATAACTTGTACGACCGGGGCAACTGTCGGCAAGCACGCTCCATAATCTAATAGCAAAAAGGTTAGACTCGATCCCAACGTTCCAGCTCGCCTCTTGGGTGTAGACATACGAAAGCTTGCTCGTAGAGCGTGCCATTCTGCTGTTTGAATTCGATGTAGGCAAGCCATGGCTTAATACTACCCGCTTCGCGCAGCAAGTCTTGTTCGTGAACGGTGTCCTGGTCGGTCTATTGTCATATGTTTATTAGTCCGAGAATTTCAGAGGTTGGACAGATATTATGCAATGGCGCTCACAATCAAGTAAAAGTCCGGCCGGGCCGCAGATGGACGATCCATCTGTGCGTGCTGCCGGTTTGATCTCGGGGGCAAAAGAGTCCCTGGCATAGCGCCACTCGTTTCGAGCGGGATCGAGGTGCACAGTCGCTAGTTCAGCATGAGATGAAGGGCGCAGGTGGTGAACTTCACGAGGAAATCACTACGTCGCGTTCGTAAAGGATGGAACGACGAGGTTATATGGTGCTCACGTGATTTCGACCGCATTAAGTGGGCGGTGGAGCTTTATCGGCGTCATATCAATGTGGCCGCACGTTTACGCCTTGGTCTAGTTCTCTATTTGGTTTCTGAACTCTCATTATGTCGGGTGCAGTGGTAAGAGCTATTGCCTTGGATATTGAGCCATTGGGAATGCATCAATAACAACTTTATTCATTACAGGGCCGAGAGCCAGTCTTCCCGACTCGCCAGTCACTGGGGTTGATGAAGAGCAAGCTGAAGGGAGCCGAGATAGGACACAGCTTATTGAAGCGAAAGAGTGAAGCACTGACTAAGTATGACAACTATACATTTTCCTTCTAGCAGAGTATACTGACGACCTTCCCTGCTAGGCGTTTCCGAGGTATGATACTTCGATGATTAGGACTCGAGTCCTCCCCACATCCCGCATTCCGCATTCCCCAGAAGCTCATTCTAGTACCCAGAAATCACACGTCGTATCGATGAGGCCAAGCAAAAGATGGGTCGGGTCATGCAGATTGCAGCATTCTCTCTAGCTGAAGTTAGCTATGCAGTGGGTGGAGATATCGGTTACCAAGTTCAGGAGTCTGCCAAACAAGCCCGTTTCCGAGTCCGCGCCAAACATGAGAACATCTCTGGTGTTCTATTGCCTCAATTCGAGAGCTACACCAAGGAGGGCATCAATGATTTTGCTTTGACTGGTCTTGGTAAGGGTGGTCAGCAGATTCAGCGCTGTCGAGAGACCTATGCCCGGGCTGTGGAGACGTTGGTAGAGTTGGCCAGTCTTCAGGTACGTGGAGGATTGAGAGTATCTACTTTTTGAATGGAACCTGCTAACCCTTATAGACTGCCTTCTTGATTCTGGATGAGGTGATCAAGGTTGTAAACCGGAGAGGTAAGCGTCATATCTCAACGCCTTTTAGTGTATGGTAACTAACTCTGTTTCTAGTAAACGCTATGTATGCTGCATCCGATTATGCTTACTATTATTACAAGTAAACTCTTGCATATAAAGCTAACATCCCATGATAGTGAGCATGTTATCATCCCTCGAACTGAGAACACCATCAAATGTTCGTACTATGCATTGCCCCTATCCGTGATTTCCTTGGTCACTAACACCCAAAAGATATCAATTCTGAGCTTGACGAACTTGACCGAGAGGAATTTTACCGTCTGAAGAAGGTTTCAAACAAGAAACAACGAGATACTGCTGCAGCGGACGCAGAGATTCTAGCTGCCCGACAAAAGGAAGCCGAGAGGCAAGCGCAGAACGGCACACCAGCCCAGGAGGCTAAGGAGGCCGAAGAACCAGAAGTTGCAGATGTATTGGGCGAGCAGGAAGACAATGACGTTATTTTCTAGGGCTTTTTTCTTTCTTCTTTTTTCAATTCTTGCATTTTTATCCCGCGCTCAAACAATTCCTCGCGGACATGTACTGATGCTTGTATGTTCATTTATTCCAAGATTCCTCTCGAGTTTTCCATAGTTTTTTTCTTTTATTTCAATTTAAGCAGGCCATCTCACTGGCCTCGCTTCGGGCAATATATTCCGAGCCTAAATTCCTAAGTCTGTATACTTACTTAAAATAGAAAAACAATCTTGCTTAAGTATTTGTTCCAGATAGTCCATTGGGAAGCAAAAATAATATTGAGAAGAATGGGTAGTCTCTTTGTATTGCAAATGGGTGAATGAACTAGGACCCTCCAAACGCCAGAAGAACAAGACGAATATTTTCTTTCCTTTTCTGGCAATAACTACTGCCTCTGGTAAGTGACACGGATAGCCTTGCCCTGGTCGCCCATGGTCATGCCCGCAGTAGCCTCCTTTGCACTGATAGCCCCAGACTCGTCCTGATATTCGACGAAGGCAATACCCTTGCGACCAGGCACCAGTCTGACTTCTTGAAATCCCTCGAAGCGACCAAAAACAGCCGACAGGCTCTCCTCGTTGGCGTCGTCGGGGAGTTCCCGCAAGAATAGAATCTTGTTTGGGGGTAGGTACTCGTCTGGGACAACATTGGCTGTTGTACCTGAGGTGGGCTTGAGGCCAGCACCCTTTGTCGTCTTTGCGGGGCGAGCAGCCTCCGCGGCGGCAGCAGGGCGCTTGAGCTTCTTTTGTGCTTCGAGGGCCTCGTGGGCTTGTTTCCGCTCTGTCAAAGTGACATACATCAGTTAGATATGAGATACACTCGGCAACCAACTGCGTCATGCCAGGGAAAAACAAAAGAAAAGCAGCATACCCTTCTCAGCTAGACGCCGCCTCTTGTGAGCCTCCAGCTCGTCTGAGCCATTCTCTCGTAGGACCGTGGCATCACTTCTTGTCTTCGCGTAATCCAGGACCATAGGCTTATCAAAAAGATCGAATCCGTTCACTTCATCAATGGCGCGGGTGGCTGACTCTACGCTGTCGTAGACAATGAAAGCCTGGCCCTTTGCGCGGAGGTTGGTCTTTGCGACGATCTCAACCACATTGCCAAATTCGCAGAAAATTTCTTCCAGTGCTTCCTTGAGCTGCTCAACTTTGATACGTTCCTCTAAATTTCGAACCTGATGATTCAGTAGAAGGAATGTCAGTCCAGGTCGCGGGGAAGTTGAGCCGTCCGAGACTGCGGGTTAGAGGGGAAGGGTTGGGCCGTACATAAACACTTGAAGGCCGAGTCAGTAAAACAGTAATGGAAAATCTGGGGATTTGGAGAGTCTTACGTGCTATTGGGAGGGATAGCCCCTTCTGGTGCGCCAGCGGTCGCCATGGTTGCGACAGGATGAGCTCCGGGACTTGAGCGAGGTTGAGCTTCTAGTCTCCGTTCGGCGAGGAGGGATCATCAACAATTTGCTTACGTCACAGCTCCGAAAATCTGCATCCACAACATGAACCAGCATCATTGGTCTAGTGGTAGAATTCGTCGTTGCCATCGACGAGGCCCGTGTTCGATTCACGGATGATGCATTCTCATTTCTTTTTTGCTTCTTTGTCTGTTCTTGCTTTTTTTGAGGGTTTATCCGCATTGCATCTGCCATCTGGCTTGATTTATCTGTCATCGTGACTATTGGTCCAATTGAATATCAGTACTCATTGAGGGTCTAAGGACGAAATTATTTTAGCAGATTCGACTAGTCATTAATATTTACAGCTAGTTAATCAATACACTTCGTAATCCATCGACCTTGGCTTTCAAGTCCTTTGGAGGCGCTGACCAATCCTCATACTTGATCGTTTCAGAATTGGTCACTATGTACAGGTATTCTGCTGCACTTGATCGAACCTGTAACAGTGCATGAGTACGATTGAAGAAGCAAATTTGCAGTCAAAGAGAAAGTGGGGGAGCAAGGTTTGAAACATACTCTTGGAAAGGGATGTAGTAGCATTGCCGTCAGCTTCTTTAATATGTCCTCCCGCAGAGACTCAATTTCGAGCAACACAGCATAGGCCTTGATTGCAGCCTCCAGGCGAGTAATGTTTGCTGTTCGAAAATGTGCTTTCTGAACAAGCGTAAACGCTTTCCGCCAGATGGGGCTTGACTGATCAGAACCAATAACCATGCAATTGTAACTGTCTATCAAGAATGCCATGAGCTCAAGTATAGGGATCGCATAGCGGTCGTCTGGAAGGTTCTCGCTTAGAGCGGTGCATAAGACCTGCAGGAAAGCAAGCAAGATGTCAGGCTTTGATTGTGCACCACGGTCGTTGAAAAATTGAATTATTGCTGCTCGTGATGAGCGAACAAGACCTTCTGCCCCAGCAACTGCAGACGTGGCTAATCCTTTCAGCAACGAGAGGCGTAACCACTCTTGACTCCATGATGCAAGCAGCTGGTAGAAGTATTCTTGAGATGAGACATCGCTAATGTGTTCAAAGCGCCTGCTTCGTGTCAGCATTGTTGGAATGATGGCTGTCTTATTGAGCAACTCACTTGTGGAATGGGTTAAATTGCACTGCATCCCAATAACAGTCCTGCAGGCAAAGAGATGCTTGTAACCTGACTTTATCAAGCTTCTCACACGCAAGACGACAAATGCGCTTGGTAAGTCTAAAGACGATTGGTGATCCTGGTGAAAGCTTGGGTTGGAGAGCCCTTGTGGCTTCAATTGCTTCGACGCGAATCAATGATCCAATATCACCTCTGCGGTCCGTGGTATAATCATTCAGAAACCCCAAAAGACTATTTGAGATTGTTTCAATGAGAGCTAAAGGGCTGGTTAGCACTCTGTCATACTTCAGATACCTTCCGATTGATACATACGAGAAGAATTGGTAACATATGGCACAACGCCAGTGGCGAAACATTTAACAGCGGAGACACGTTTCTCTATGGGCTCTTCCGCCATGGTACATTTCAATAACTCTGTGACGATACTCAGCTGCAATTGATCTTGGCTTTTCAGCTGTTTGAAAACAGCACCCAGTGCCAAAATCTGGCCACGGCCGCTTGGCAGACTTGAGGACACACGGAGATGTGAAAACCATGCCTGAACAGTAGTATCTTGCTTTTCCATTGATAAAAGTGGAAATATCACAGAGAGTGCATCTGACGACGTTTGAATCGATATATCCTCGTTCCGGGAAACACATAACGACAAAATATGAAGAACGCGATCAATTAAAGCTTCCGGTGGTGGGGACAGTCCGACTGAAATGGTTGCTCGACAAAGTGAAGCAATCAGAGAGCATGATGCTTCGGCAGTCAATTCAGGACGGGAGCTTTTAAGTTTCAAGTCATTGTCTGTAGGACTAAAGGGGGAATCGAAAATGTCCCATAGCTTAGCAACCCTTACGAACACTTCCTTCCCTTCAGAAGTATCTCTTGTTTCAGGTGAAGCAGTCCACTCAGAGACATAGGCATCGACAGTGGCAGCGATTGATAAAAGGAAACCATGCCGCGACTCTACATCACTCCGAGGGACGCGAGGCAATCTTTCTGATAGTCGCTTGAAAATCAAGCTCATGGTCTTGAAATTTTCCTGTGTACTCAGTGATCCAATAGAATTTGCAGCCTGTCGCCTAGACTCGGCATCGGGTGAGCCAGCGCCTCGCCATTCCATCAAGGCCTCCAGAAGGGGACTCCAATACACCATATCCAAACAAGTGGTGGATTTGGCCACGTCGATCATGGCACGAGATCGCCGCGCAACCGCATGATAATCCACTGCCTGTACAAGAGGGATACCCTGGGCGATCATGTTGGGGTGACGTCCAATCAATTCTTGCAAAGCTGCGGAAGCACCCCGTCGAATATTTCCGGAGGGGTCAACACAAGCACAGCAAACAAGCTCTATGGCCAACTTTTGCAACACGCCAACTTCTGATCTTCCCGAAGGTGAAGGAATGATCTGACGTTGAAGAGCTTGGAGTTCAGAGGTTGTGTACTTTCGAGACAACGCCCAGACACCAAAACAAGCAGCATCACGAACACCCGTCCCTACTGAGTTGCCAGTAGATGATCTCTGTTCGAAGTTTAGACCGGAAACAAGCGATTGAAGGATATCAGGTAGCTGCTGCGTAGGAGGGGCCCGACGGAAGAGTAGATGGGACAACGTGAGCATAAGACCTTGCCAACGCTGGGCATCAACACCACTAAGATTACGCTTGAGCAAGTGAATGCCGAAATTGCGTGCTTCAAATGGGGTCATCAAAGTACCATCACTCTTTTCGTAGAGGATATTTTCGCCGAGAGACCCGATAACGGCTTCGATAACCTCGGCCCCCATGTCCGGATCCAGTTTCAAAGTGATTACACTAAGGGCTTTGCTGGAGGCAAATCGTACAGGTGTGTCTTTATCAGTGAGTGAAATGAGGAAATGATCGATAGCGTCTTCCAAAATAGTGGAAAGTTGGTCATCATCCATACTGCCATCCTCCCTCTCAATCAGAGACAGAGCCATGACTGTAATGTTGCGAAGAATCTTAACCACAATTTTGCGGGCCATCGCCGAGGACTGAATGACAGTAGCAACACTCGAGTTGCCCTGTGATGCGCTGATAGTCTGTTCAAAGACCTTCTGCAATAAGGGAGCAAAGTCCTCGACCTGGCCAGACCCAGCCAGACGGGCAATGAAAGAGAGAACCCCGATACAAGAATAAACAGAAGGTGCTTCTTCATTGTCTGTAGGATTCAACACTGAAAACGCCCAGTCAGTCAGACCTGTAAGCAAGCCGAGCGCTTGCATATCTCCACGTAGCACGAGCCTTGCCAACAACGCTGTGGCTGCTTCGCGTTCTTTCCCTGGGACATTGATGTAATGGAGGGCCAAAGACAGCACAGATTTTGCAATCATTGGAGTGTCAGTTGAAATACTACCTAGTTGACTTAAATTGTCGTAAGGTACGGGAATGTCATCTGAGGATAACGAAGACAAGTCAAATGGCGCGAGCAGGAGATGTGCAAGCCAAACAAGCATCACATAACGCTCTTCCCACTGCAAATGATTCGATTCCGATACCAAAGAATCTTCGTTCAAGTCTGGCGTCGAAGTGCTGTCCCAATCAACGAAAGCTCGTAGCATGGAATCCAGGTGTTTTGGCTCGTTATTGAGAAATCTGCTAATCACTTTTACTCCTCGGACCTTGCAGAACGTATAGAGTAACCTGCAGATAGCCTTTGGCAAAGGATAAGCACTCGCATTATTGGAACTTCTGGTAGCCTGGGAAGCATATTGACTGCGATGTTGGGCTAAATATGCCAGAAATGCATCCACTAAAGGAGGCAATAGCTTCTGCAGATGCGGATCCAAGAGCTGAGGCCATTCTTGAAAAGGCTCGAGCTGGGATGAAGAGTCAGTTATGACACAGTCAAATTAAGCGATTTATCACCGGATAAAGGGGACTTACGAGGGAGACAAGCTTCTCTGTCTTGGACACCGGTGCCCATTTGCGTGGGGTGCGGAGAGGGGTTCCATTTTCAGATCTCCACAACAACGACGGCAGTTTGGCCGAAAATTCAGCCAGCAGATCACCGGAAGCTCGCTGGAGCTTCAATTCCCGGTCTTCAACAGCATCCATCGCGAGAATGGGGAAAGTTTCTGCTGTTGCGGTCTTCGACGTCAGTGGAAAACATCAATACTTGGTTAGTGGGACGGAAATTATGATGACTAATCGATCGAATGAAGCTGCCGAAGTATATGATATTGATGAAATGCTCAGGTGAATCAACTTGAACTGATGTGATATTATAGGTAGGTAGTAGTAGTATAAGGTACTAAATAGTAATTTGATCTACATAGAAGTACTAGTACATATTTAGAGGCTTTATAAATTGATTAAACAGGAATACCCTACCAGTAGTCAATGTAAAAATTTCCTTCATGCGTTCTGGGAGCTGGACACAATTGATTAGGTGGCAACGTGGAGCGACAAAGATAACGATCAATGTAAAAGAGTACAACCCTGGAAAAAAAATGGAAAAGGTGTGAAATAAAATGAATTGTTGTCATCTATGTTGTGCGATCAATAACATTGGTATCCTCCAAAAATAATCAAAAGCTCCAATAGCAGGTAAATGTATGGATGAAATACCAGCTAAAAACCAATCCCCTCTCCCTTTCGAGTAATTCTCATTGTCTGTGAAGAACCAGAAATCCCAACAATGATGCTAAACTGACTAGCAGCAGCAGCCGAAACTAGTTTTTTGCCATCAACGTGCTTGCTTTGAACAAGCGTGGGCTTCTCAATCTCTTCAATACCAGACTGTCCCGCTTGACTTTGCGAATTAAACCCCCAGCTATAGGCCTTCCCGGACTTCGTAATTACAAATGAGTGATCAGTACCAGCAGCCGCAAAGTCTACTGGGTCGTCATCATCGAAAGAAGGTAGGAAATAAGGCTGCTTCAATATTCGTGGTTTGCCGTAGGAATCATAGATTATATCAGAAGTATCCATATCGTTGACTGATATACCAAGTGCCTTGTTATCAATTCGACCCCAAACAAGACAATTCCCAGATTCAGTTATAGCGATACTATGATCCTTTCCACCAATTACGGAAGAAATAGTACCATGCGGTCGAAGACTAGAAACTTTCTCTGGGTACGCGACGATGGCGTCGCTTAGACCGGCTGTCTGTGGGACGCCCGTCTGTCCGTAGTTGTTTGAACCCCATGCATACACGATGCCGCTTTTGTGGATCGCGAAGGAATGATAAGCCCCGACGCCGATGCTTCGAATGCCAGTTGGGACGGCACACAGATCCGGCGTGAGAGAATGGGTTTGTGCATGATGGCGAGTTGCTCGGCGCCTTCCAAGCTGATTCTGCTCATTGCTGCCCCAGCCATAAACGGCTCCACTAAAGTCTAATGCGAGAATATGATTTGCGCCGGCAACAATACTGACAATATCCTTGACGCCAGGAATGAGGATAGGTGTTCGTTGTTCTTTCTTGCTCTTGGGTGAAAAGCCGATCCCTCCATTCTCGCCCTTTATTTCTATTAGCCAATATACGAGGGCGACAGACTATTATATGTGAGAAGAAAAGCATACCCGGAAAGTCCCCCAGCCGTATACCAGTCCTTCTGTTGTTAGAGCAAAAGTGGCACTGTCTGAAGCTGCCAGTTGCGAGAAGGCGGTATTCCTTGGGAAAAAAGACGAATCGACCAGAAGTGGAGTGGCTTCTTTTATATTAAGTGTGACTTCATCATCGCTTTCTTCATTCGAGAGCTCATTGTTGTCTATTTCATCCTGCTTCAAGTTGGTGTCTCTTCCTAGAGCACCTTCATCATTAACGCCCCATGTCAGGATATTATTATCATGAGTCAAAGCAGCAGAATGAAGACCCCCGACAGTGATATGAACGACACCTGTAGCTGCGGAATCTAACTTCGGATTAAGAACTGGACGTGATAGTTCGGACTTTTTCGTTGCATCTCCCAGCCCAAGTTCCCCATAACAGTTGGTACCGACTACGTAGATATCGAGGCGTCGATTTGGAACATCATTTTTGACTGAAGATTTCCCGGACAGTGAGCAAAAAAGCAAGACAATTTAACTGTTAATTTGATCAACATATACCTTTCTGTTTCGTGGACGAACTCCGACCAGATGGTTTTCCTTTTACGGGGAGCTTGGAAGAACGCTTTGGAGACATGGTGGATGTCTGTGGAGGTATGTATGAAGTAGTAGTACGAAGGTTTTAGAGAGATGAAAAGAATCCCAGATTTCAACTGTACATACTTAAGTATTATATCTAGAGACAACGGGCTGATGCATGATTATGCGGTGCTGCAGGGGAGACAAGGAGACTTGCTGGAAATCCCCACCTTAAGTTAAATCACTCCCGGCGATGATGCTGTATATACTACCTGGGTGAAATGAATTCGAGCAATACCTGAGAGTTTTACTAGAGATCCAGGTTGTTTGAGAAACCCTTAGAACATGAAAGAAGCGCTCACCTGCTGTTTGTGATAGGCTCACGTACAAAATGGGGTCTGACCCTCTGACCCCGCAAAAAAAAAAAAAAAAAAAAAAGCAGCATTAGCAGAAACAACAACAACAATATCAATACCCCACAGATAATCGTACATAGTAACCGTCTCTTCTCTGAAAATCAAATGTAAATCAAAAGATTTACATCGCACATTAACCACCCCACCACTGCGAATTCTCTTTCCTTCAACTCTCCTCTAACCCTTCCACCGTCCCTTCTCTTCTTTCAAAGGTCCTCATCATCCATGTCAGACTCCTGTCCTCTGAATTGAGGAACAAAAGGGCTGTCATTGAAGATGGGCCCAAGCTCGCCAAGGCGGACCATAGTATCCCGCACATGGGCGACGCCAATTGCGAGCCTCAGAGAGTTCCAAACGTCATTATCCACTGCCGACAGATCAACATTGATCATAAAACGGACCATGTTCTTGAAGGGGGCCGTCTCATCGGCGTTTTCTCCCGACCGGACCTTTGGCTCTGGGTCAGTGTCCAGAGATAGCAGGCAGAGAACTGGACCATGAACAACGAAGGCAAGCAGGACCGGCCAGTATGTGTTCTGACCGCCATGTGCCTCCTGATGTTGACGTGCGAGGTCTTCTATCTCTGCCACAGCCCTACCCAAGTGCAAACCAACGGCTGTTTCTGCATCTTCCTCCTCCTCTTCTTCTTCATTTGGAAGGGAGATGACATGAACCGGAATTGTTGGCTGCTGAGTTGCCTTCAAACCGGCGTTATCCATGGCCCAGCGCATGTAATTTTTGATGGCTTTTGCAATGATTTTGGTAGGGTGGACTGTCAATTCCGTGCAATCTCGGACCCGACCGCTGAGAGAAAACACATCCTGAAGAGCTCTGATGGCATAGAATTCAGACCTCTCCTGTGCCTTAAACATCCGCCCATCCTCACTGTCGGTTTCCTCTTGATTTGAAACAGGTGTAAAGAGTTGCTCAGGCAGGGTGGGGAAGTCTTTTGCCCAGAGGCCGGACATCAGACGCTTGGAACCACACTCATAAAGATTGAGGAACAAGTCCCGTTGCTCTTGTCCGATTTTCGGGTCATTTTTAATTTCCTCCATTTTTTTAGCAATAAGCTGAGCCTCATCGCGTGTAAAGTCACCGACCAGCTCATCACGCTCTTTGATAGAGACCGTGTAGTCATGCTCTTTGCGAGAAGACTTTTTTTTGGACCTTTTTTTCTCTGTACGAGAAGTCTTCTTAGATTTCTTCTTGGTCGAAGGAGAGATAGAGGAATTTTGATCCAACTTGGAGGGAGCTGAACCAGTTTTTGGCCGTTTGGAAGGGAATTCATCTCGGTCTTGAGACGAAAGGCGCGACGGAGAGATGCAAGAAGATTGAAGCTCAACCTTACAGTTTTCATCAACAGCATCATGGCCCTCTTCATCGGAGACTTCCTGGACCTTGCGCTTTTTGCTTGTTTTTGAGGTTGGCACAGGGCTAAGAGACACCCGATCTTTGCTGAATCTCCGGCGCTTTACCGATGCCGGTGGCTCGAGGTTGGTGTCAAGGCTACTGTCGGAGCGTCTCCGCTTGTGTGGCATGGCTTTGGTAGTGGTTGGAGAGAGACACGCCGGGGCATAGTAGACTGGAGAATGAAAAGCCGAAGGAGAAATGGGGGATCTGATAACACGCCCGTGCGTGTCGAAATTGACAATGGTAGAGGGCGTAGATAAGACGGAATCGTCTCCAAGCGCCTCAACAGTTTTTTCAGGTTCCGCAGGAGTCACAGATGCTTGAGAGGTATTTTCAAAGTACTGGTTGTGGCGTTGAAAGGGCTTGGTGCTAGAATTTGGAAGAGATGGTGTTTGAGAACCAAAGCTGGTAAGTGTGCTCGGAGTAGAGAAAAGATTTGATCCAAAACCTGGATGCCACTGAGCTTGGTATCGGACACGCTTTTGGCTTGAGACTTGATTAGAGTATTGAAAGGGCTTTGCGCTGGAATTCGAAGGAGAAGGTGTTCGAGAACCAAGGCTGGTAAGTGCACTCGGAGTAGAGAGAAAGTTTGATCCGATGTTTGGATTACACTGGCCTGGGGAAAGCGATAGTTGGGACTGGAGTTTGAGCTGGGTGATGGGAAAGACTTAGGAATGGCTTTTGAGCCAAGGATTTAAGTCTCTCGATTGGTTTCAGGACGGGGTACTGAACATATGAAGACTGCGTCTCTTGTTTGGACGCTGAATGATATTGCTGACTGTTAGCCCTAATGAACTCGGGGCGAGAGGCAGGGATGGGAACCGAATTGAAAAGAACCGACGGGCGATTTTGCACAGGTGAATCAACGTATGTAGCAGTAGGTGGAGCAGCAGGTGTTGCTACAGGTGTAGCGCGAGGTGTCTCGACAAGTGTCTCGAAAAGTGCTTGAGCAGGGCTCTGTACCGCTTGAAATAAAGCAGCATCAGGCTGAGTCTGGCGCTCTGATGGACACGGACTCGAGACAAAAGCAGATGGAACAGGTGATGAAGGGGCAGAAGCCACACTACGGGAAACACGTCGAACGATGGCACGAGGAGTTGGGAGAGTAGGATGGCTGGGAAATCGTTCAAGACGGGCACGAGGAGAAGATCGAGAAGTTAATCGAGGGCCTAAAGACCGTCTAACACGCTTCTTGAAATTTGAAAAGCCCATGATTGAATGAGTTTGCCAAAGAGAAAATAGGATTTCAAACAAAGAGATGGGCTTGGAAATATTTCCGTAGAACAAAGAACAGTGTGCAGAAAAGCAGATTGAATCAGAGTGGGAAGACAAAGAGTGATGGAGAAGGAAATAAGTCGAAGAGGGATGAGAAGGAAAATGAAGGTTAACAAGTTGAGTGTAAACAAGGCGAGCAATAGAGGATAGGACGTGTTGCGTCCAGATTAGGAAGGAACCTGTTGCTTAGGGTTATGGTTGCCTTGGGAGAGCAGCACTTGACCACCTCTCTATACAGTAGATAAGACTAGGCAACTCTACATGTAAATAAATGCTCCATACGATGGAAGAATTGGAGGCCATTGATTTCAGCAGGATGTATTAGTTCGTATTTGCATCTCCTGTCCTTAGAGCCACAGAGGAATCAGAATAGTCATCCAAGCAATGCCGCTGCAAAACATGAACCCACGGAATAAGCAACACAGCACGTAACCCCTGCTAACACCACAACACGTACAGCCATCAATAGTCTTCAAATTCATCAAACCTCGTTCAAACGCTTTTTGGGGGGTTGCCGAGAAGACTCAAGCTCAATTCATAGGGTCGTAAGCCATTTTAACAGCCGATGACGGGCCAAGAGTTCTCCCTAACGAACTCAATGCCCCGAGTGGCCATGACCTAGCATGGTGTGGAACAATCGTGAACTAACCCGTCAGATAAAGAAACAGGAGAGCACATAAAAAGCAAACAATTTAGATACGAAAACAAAGTAGGGAAACAGGCAATGAAAGGTAAAAAACCGACATGCCCTAAAATTCATGTCATTCGAAGAATAGACCATGTTTTCTGAGGCGATCAGCAGCCGGCGTCTACGCTGGCATTTAATCAAACGCAACTGCGATGGGTATGAAAAACAATTTCAAAAAAAGTAAGAAAGGAACACCCCTCAGCCGGGGGATACTTTGTCGGTCGTTATCAGAGGGTAACATAAAATCCACCGAAGGAACCGAGGCGAGATGGCGGGTGCTCAGCTGGAAGAAATCGTCGCAGTCCAAACATGTTGAGATCACGCGAAGTCAGCAGTGTAGGAGAAGCCACGGAATTCTTCCTGCATGGCTTGGGAAAGCACTAAAAGAAAGAAGGAAAAAAATAATAGGGTTAGTCTATGGGACTTGAAGTGGGCTCTGGAGAGCATCATACCGGATTGCACGGGAGTCAAGACAGGGGTTACGCTAGTGAACTCTTGATCGAAGTTACTAGTATCAGTAGGGCTGCTGATAGTGGGAAGCATTGGTGGTGGGCCACGCTTATGATAGATATCATCCCAGTTAATGTTGCGGAAGAAAGCATGCGACATAACCTCCTGAGCATCTGTAGGACCAGAGCCCAAACGAAGCTCGGGCTCACGAGTAAGCAGCTTCTGGAGAATAGAAACCGAGTCACGCGGCATGTGAATGGGGTAGAGAGGCTCGTCCGCCAGAATGGCGTCGTAGATTTCGTCCTCATCCTCACCACGGAATGGCGACTGTTGAAGAAGCATCTGATAGATCAGGACACCAAAAGCCCACCAGTCGACAGCCCGTCCATATTTCTTATCAAGCAAGATCTGATTGTGTAAATTAGCGTTATAATTCTTGAAATTTGCCTAGAAGAAGTGGTGAAGTTTACCTCAGGAGCCATGAACTCGGGAGTACCACAGAAAGTACTTGTAGTGCAGCCATACCACATGTTCTCCTTACAAAGACCGTAATCAGCAATTTTGATGTGACCATCAAGCGTCAAAAGAATATTATCAAGCTTTAGATCACGGTAAATGACACCGTTCTCATGGAAATATTTGAGAGCCAAGCAGACCTCGGCGGCGTAGAATCTAGTAAAGTCAAGATTAACATTATGTTTCCCTAGTCGTTGCTGGAGTCCCAGACAGGACAAGAGCAGGTGAACTCACTGTGCTCGCTTCAAGCCAAATTGTCCACGCTGAATATGCAACATCAAATCACCACCGCTGATGTATTCCATTACGAAATAAACACGAGTCTCTGTCTGGAAACAAGCGTGCAGGTTCAGTAAGAAAGGGTGTCGCTCCTTGTTAGCGATCAAGAAAACTCGCTTCTCTGACTTTGTACTCTCAACTTCGTCGTTCTCAATAATGAACTCCTTCTTTAACACTTTAATTGCGTAAAGCTTGCGGGTATTCTTAGTCTCAGCCAGCATGACCTTACCGAAGTTACCCTTGCCAAGAACAGCCAGGAAGTTGAAATGATCCAACCCAATACGAGGTCTTGACTGGGGTGGAGGCATCTCTTCTTGCTGTTTGACGGGAGGTGTAACTTGCTGCTGTGACACTGGCTGCATAGACTGCATGGGGGACTGCATGGCTTGCTGGGGTGGAGGCATTCCATAGCCAGGGGGAGTAGCCATGGGCTGCATGTGTTGAGGCTGGGGAGGGGGCTTTGAGACTTGGGCGTATGCACCAGGGTTGTAAGGAGCATGTTGAGGGGGAGGAGGTTGTTGAGGTGCCACGGGAGGCCGGCTCATTTCAGCTAGATATAGATTAGCATTACAAGCGAGGTGAGAGAAATTGAAGTCATGCATACTTGGAGTCTGCTGTGGGCTACGAAGGCCAGTTGCTGCTGCTGCTGCTGCTGCTGCAGCAGCGGCTGGCGACGGGGTTGGGGATGTAGATGATTTGGGCGTGGCGGGTTGGCGTTGAGCAGCCTGTGGAAGTACGGTTGGTGACTGTTGAGGAATAAAGGAGTTAGTCGCAGCTCTTACCGCTTCTGCTGAGGGTTGTCGGGGGATCACTCCATAAGAGTTTTTGGGTTTGGGGGGGTATAAGAGGGCGGCATTGTCCTGGGAGGGCCCCGGTGGACCGCCAGGCCGAAGGGTATGATGCTTGAGGCCGCTACTAACAGATGTTGTTTTATTGTGGATCTTGGTCTGGCTCAAGGCCTGAATGATTTCATTCGCGGTCTCCGCCGACATACCACAGAAGTCGGGAACGAGATGAGTGCAATGAGCATGACAGGTCATAGAACATTCTGTGAGAGGGTGTGAGTGTGAATTCAACGAAAGGGCTTTTTAGCATGGGGCCGTTGCTTACCGGTACATCGCTTGGCGTTCTTACGCCCGAAAGGAAGCAGATAACCACAGTGGCAGCACCAATTTGCTGAAAGATTGGAGAATCCCTCGAACCGGTGAGGAATCCGGTGATTGATCTTCTCCTCATCTGGGTCGGTTTCGTAGTTGGCCTTGCTGATGCACTTCGTAACGACCTTCGGGTAACATTTTCGGTGACAGGTGTACTTGCAATCCGCACATTGCATACCAGCGGCATACTTAAGAAATTCTCCACAAAGCGCACAACGCATGATGTTGTAGAATTGCTGGGTAACAAACTTGTGACCCTGCTTCTCGTGGATGTCTTCTTTCTTCTGGCGCACGGCACCTTGACGGTTGAGACCAATGTCAAAGGGACGACGATCTTTCATTTGTTTGGCTATTTGGTGGGTTAGTAGATTATTCTGAAATTGATTGATGGCATTAATATCTTACCGAAACTCATTGAAAGATGGATGCGGCCAAAAGGTTCCAAGGCAAACCACGAATCAATCATCACAGACGGGGGTGCATTAGGGTTTTCTCCAGCCTGTTGTCCCATCGGGGGAGCCATTCCTCCAAAGTTGCCGCTGCCGGCGCCGCCACCATGGGATGAGCCTGGTGAACCGGGATGATGATCGGATCGAGGGGTACCCGAATCGCCCATCTTATCAGCAGAAACCCATCCAGAGGCATTAAGCTCTGTCTCAATCCTCTTACGACGCATTTCTTCCGCGATGTCGGAAATGCGGACCCATAGCATACCAATGGGGGTGGGGCGATCTCCAGACTTATCATAAACTGTAAGCTCAATCTCGTTCGCCTTGTCGATATCAATTGAGAACGATTCGTCCAGCCACTTATCATTCCGGGTCGCCTTGGTTCGTGCCTTAATAGTATCTTCCACCTTGACAATGATATATGTCTCGGGCCCACGAGAGAATCGGGAACTAGTAGCATGATCCACATCCTTCACGGCGTGAATGCGCATTGTTAGAAGACCGGTCAACGGCTTGCGCATATTAGGGCTACTCAGACTCTCATCTGTTGATAGAAATTAGATGATTCGGTACTCAATACAACCACGTGCAGTTTAGTAAGGTCTTACCATCTGGGGCGTCTGAAGACTCAATATCGATGTGGAGATCCTCATATCGCTTCAAAGCCTGCTTGAGCAGCTGGATCTTTTGATTACTTTCAATACGACGGCCTTCAGCGTCGGCGCGGCTTTTGCGGTCACCCTCATCCTGATACAAGCGAACCATCTTCTCAATTCCCGCCTTGTATTGTTTTTCAACGCTCAGCTTGAATTCGAGCTGGGACAGCATAAGCTGAATCTTCGGTCCGAGGTATTGGGTGTCATATTTGATTAGATCTGAGACACAGTTAATCCTGTCAGCATTCCAATCGGACAATTTTTAACCATAAATGCAAGACCCGCCCGAGTTAAACAGAAGAAAGCGGGGGAAGGGGGAGGGGCCGATCATTGAATTTCAAGTAGACCTACCAAGCTTTGTGTAATTGGGACGCGCCTTGGGAATCGGAGCATAGGGACGAGGATCGGGGAATGGGGCGCCAGACGGCATCGAACCTGCGCCGCTTTGGGGGTAGGCCTGATCCTCGCCCTCACCTCCAAAGTATCCAGAGGGGTCTTTGGGGGGCGGCGTGGGTCCAGGACCCTGACGCTGGCCGGGGGAGCCACCACCTTGCTGTTCCATCTGACGAACCTGGAGTTCTCGCATTTTCTCCTCGAGGTAGGCAATATTTTTACGGCCATCGCGGATGTTGGCGTCGACTCGCTGTTGCACTAAATGGTTGTCGGTCGACTGCCGCATGTTAGTGGCGGCGGCGATCAAGGCCTTCTCCCGCTCAATCTTGCGGTAGACCGAGGCAATAAGCTCGTCGCCGTCCATGATGGGCAAGGACCGGGTGGGCAGAGTGGACGGTGTAAGTGAAAGTACTGCGCCAGGCCGTGGTGAGGTGGAGGAGAGAGGAGGGTTTCGCGGGGCTCTTGTTGACAGGGGGGGTTTAGCGGGTAATACTGCCACGGCGGAAAATGTAACGGGATTCGCCCCCCAATTGATTGCGATAAGGGAATTAGTTCCTTTGGGTGTAGGTGATATCGAGGATGTTGGGGGGGGTTTCTGGGGAATTAATCTGATTTCCATTGCTGCTCTTTGTTTTTATTTTTTTTATTTTTGGTCCTTTTTCGTTTCAGTTTCGTCTATTCTACTTGTCATTTGTCTCGGAACTGACAGTAACGTGAGGCTCGACGGAGACTTCAGCAGGTGTGCTCTCTTACCCAACTGGATATGTACTAGAGATACATAAGAGCTACACGTGGATGGAAAAGTTGAACAATATACCTTCATCCGACCTGGTTACAATGAAAATCCGAGCGCAACCCAGACTCTCCCACCAAAACTGCAACTCGGCCAACTCAGCTTCTCCCAAGAATGCCCAAAAAGAAGGGGAAGAAGGGACTCGATGACATGATCTTCGGGTGTGGAGGGCCTGATTGGCAGAGACGAACAGGGACTTGGGTCCAGATGTTTCTGATCGGGTAACGGTCTGCGTACTGGATTCATACTATGGTGGTGATGGGAATGGGAAAGAATTCCACCGGATTGCGCACTTTGACGACCATGACGAGGCCCTGTTCAAGGTCTGGATCGCGTTTGAGTTTTTTCGCGAAGCTCTTCAACGTCACCGCTTCCTGGTGCTGCTCCCCTTGCCTACCGAGGCTTGCACATTGGCACATTCTTTGAGCATTGTGGGTGGTGATGCACATAAATCCTGATGCCTATCATACTGAAGATCTTTCAATTTAAGAGTTTTTCCAAAGCAATAACTTGTATTTCTTCCCCCCCTCCCCCTGCTCACAGGAATTCTACTGCAGTTATGACTCTTAATACTACCTACATAAACGAAGTCACACGAGGTGATTTGCTCATTTGCTATGATGCCCATGTGTACGAAGAGTAATCACTGCTGTTTCCGATCTATGACTCTAGAAGCGGGGCACCCCAAAAAGAAAAGAAGAAGAAAAAAAATGAAAAAAAAAAAAAAAAGAAAAGAAAAGCAAAAAATGAGAAGAAAAGAAAAAACATGTGAAGACCCTTACTCCGATCTCTTCGAGATCTTTGGCAGGAGAAGCCAACTGGCCGCCATTACACCATATAATCCAAGACAGATCGGGTGCAGTACCATGGTCCCCACATGCTGGGAGAGAATACCTGTCAGAAAGGGCCACACCGCACCGCCACTACTGCCCAAGGCACTGATGAAACTGAAGCTGGAAATATGCATGCTCTTCGGCAGTAGCTTCGTGAAGACGGAAGCACCACATGGGTACACTGCACCTAATAGCACACCCAATACGGCTACGGTGACGGCTTCCCCGATGACGTTGGGAATGAACCAGGTCATCAGCTGAAAGATGACTGCGCCCGCCACCATGCCCAACACAGCGGTCTTCTCTCCTATCCTCGCAGCAGGATGAACCAGTAAAAATCGACCAGTGGTGATACCAGCCCAAAAGCCAGCACTGACATAACCCACTTGGGAAGGGTCCCCATGGCGGTAGCTAATCAAGAATGAAGTGACCCAGCCAGAAATCGATACTTCAGCACCTTGGTAAGCGAAAATGAAGAGCGCCCCAAGGAGAGTAGTCCGGTTTTGAATAGCTTTCTTGAGGAGCTGGGTGCGGGTCAAACTTGAAGGTGCTTCAATGCTTGAACCCTCGCCTGTCGGCCGAAGGGCCCTTTGTGGCTCGGCGGGGGAATCTTGCTCATAGTCGGAGAAAGCCCAGAATCCAACTAAAAGGTTGACAATGGAAACGGCTACTGGAATTGTATAAAACAATGACCAGCGGATACCGCTGGATACCATAGCGGTCGCAAACAGGGGTGCCACAGTACCTCCAATTCCATATGCACCACACACAAGTGCTAGCGCCGTAGTACTGTTGGGTAGATTGGCGGAATATGTATTATTGAGAGCCAAGTTGAGAGCTACGCCCAGGCCAAGTAGGAAAAAACAGACCACGATGACCGGAAATGGAGGCTGACATGATATCGCGATATATGACACAGCCAGTATAAACATAGAGAGAGCTAAGCTTCGAGCGCGGCCTAGTCGTTGTTCAACATAATGGGTGATGGGTGCCGCAGAGATGAAGCCCAACGCGTTGCCCACGAAAATCAACGAGACAATGGAGTAGCTGATATCATAATGTTTTTCCATGTATGGAATCAATGCACCAGGCGCACTATCATTCATGCCATTCCCAAAAAGCATCATGCAAGCACTCAGGAGTCGCCACTTGGTTTTCGGCGGCGTCACCGTTCGATCTGGGGCCCATTCGATACTTGCATGCTCTTGCAGAGGAGTCGGCATTCGGCTTTCCAACAAACCAGGCGTTGTTCGAGGGGTGGTTGCAGGCGAGCCCGCAGATGGTTGTGTTGCTGGGTCGCAAGCAATATGATCCACATTATGTGCTGGGTGAAGCTCTTTGAGCTCAAGAGAAGCCGCTGGCAAGGGTTTCTGCGCTGCAGGCGGCGGACTGGTAATATGAGAAGAGCTCTCAATACTGAAAACTGCATCAAGTCTTGATCCAGCCATGTTGAATAAATTATTTTACACTGCGTAGAGCTCCAAGAACCGTTGAATCCTTTGTCCGTGTTCGCTTTAACCTGGTAATTGTCCAAGCTTGCGAGATGGCTGTTGCGACGTGGATTCAAAAGTACACAATACCACAAGCGAATGGCCGGGAATCCATATTCCGACACTTTCGCATTGACAAATCGCCACGATCTGCATTTAGCCTGTATTTGTCACCGCCGGCTTCTGTAGGCGGCATTGTCCTCGTGGGACAATTATTAATCGGCGCGGAGCTGCGCTGGCAAAGTGCGGAGCGGCCCCGCTGATAAGCCTAAAAATTATTTCTCCCACAATAATCAACACCACATTGCCAATCCATTGCTCGACCCCCGCATTCTAATTCGTCTGTAGGTAGAATTGCAGTCCGTGCATATCATCTATTTACTTGAATTCATGATGGCACCCCCCCGTCGCAAGGTTCTGGCCACAGCCCAGGAGACTTTGACCCCACCGGACGAGCTGGCAGATACTCACCTGATCGCGCGCGCGATTAAGGCGACTGGCAATAACATCTACCAGATCGAATTACCCGACAAGGAGCAAATGCTCGTGGAGCTGCCCGGCAAATTTCGATCGACCTTTTGGATTAAGCGTGGATCGTACCTTGTAATTGACACGAAGCCATCGGAAGAACGGGAGAATAAGATCGCCGGCGAGATTATCAACATTGTACGGGATGAGAAGGCGTGGAGAAAAGCTCCATTCTGGTATGATGTTTGTCACTATGCAGATCAATTACAACACAACTAATTGATTCCATTTGATTAGGCCCAAGGAATTCGTCAAGCAGCCTGTTTATACTGCCGACTCCGACTCCGAGGAAGAATCTCGTGTGGGCAAAATGCCTTCATCTGATGAGTCTGATGCGTGAAACAATACATCTTTGAACAAGGAATTCGCATTTTGCGCCTAGAGTTCACTGACTAGGACTCCTGAAGCTCAGCCACCCCACGTTAGTTGGAATCTTCATTGGCACTGATCAGTACCCCAAATACTTGCACTGCAAGCGACAAGACCACGGTGGCCGAGCTAGCATTGGTGCTAGGGTATGCATTCCAAGCCCATTCCTGCAGCGCCCAAGCGATATAGATCAGAATGGGATGGAGACCGGTGCGCCACAGGAGGAACGGAGAGGCCCATGCTAGATAAGCGAAGAACTGGTAATGCAGTGACCTAGCACACAACATGCCAATGGCCAGGGAACTCAAAATTACTGTCATAATAAAAGAATTGGAAAGTGATACGGGTTGAAGTCGACCCCGAATAGCGTCTTGGAGGAAGCGGAAGACATTGGTTCCTGAGGGCTTTACCCAACCAATGGAGAAGAGGGCTAGGATAGAAACATGCAGCAGCAATAAAGCCACAGAGAATTCTCTTGAGAGAAACGTTTCTTCGCCCACAAACCGCCAATTTACAGTCCACTTGAACATGAATTGGCGAGATAGCTCAAAGGCCCGTGAAAGATAACCAACTGGATTAGTTCGTAGGAATGGCAAAGCAATGTAGAACTGCAGATCATCACATAAGCCATTGATGAAGACGCCCTTATAATTTGGAAATCATAACTCACCTGAATCAGTAGAGCTATGCCTCCAAGGGAGACACTGCGAGAAAGGCCGACACTCAGCAGAGAGATAACGGCAATAGCTGGCGCAAGCAACACTAGTGTCATTTTGACGCCGACGCCCAATGACCACGCCACAATACCAAGAGTCCACTGTCTCCGAAGAAATAGGTATATGGCAAGCCACATAGCAAAAGCCGCAACTCCATCATTGAACATGCGAAGCATGAAGATACTATGCAGCCGCTTAGAGAGCACCAGCAGTGGAAATAGGTACGGCGGGGCGCCGACCTTGCGATAACACGTAAAAGCAAGAATCAAAGTTGAGAGATAAATTCCAGCGAATAGTATCTGACCTTGCAGAATATCCCGCCCTTGATCGGTAAGGTGGTGTAGAAGTGTGTAGACGTAGACATGAGCGGCGGGATATACGAGCGGCCCCGTTGAGCCCTTGATTGAGGGGTAATCGCGTTCACCGGAGATATATAAGGATATTTGTTGCATGTAGGTTGTCCAATCGATTTCGGTGTCTGCGAGACAACAGAAGAATCAGCTTGTAGTTCTGGCATTGAACGGAACGCGTGTCGAGACTAAAGCTCGAGCTCGGACTGACAGGAGATCTTCCATATGACTAGAGCGCAGAGGAGCGCATCGCCCAAGACAAGAAGAGGGGCGATCCATTTGGTGTGTCGCTGTTGCGTTAGCACGCCGTATATGAAGCGTGCCAAAGGCATCTTGTGGTGTTGGACTGGAATGTACCAGCTGGCCGGAGCTGTGATGGTTGACGTCGGTGGGGTTAGCTCCACCTATAGGAATGATCTTTTTCCTGCTAGGCGGGATGTGTATTTTGTAAGAGCGTCCATGATTTTGTAATTCGTCTTGATTCATATGGAGCTAACCATGAGTCAATAGCAATGTTTAGGCATGCAGGGTAGTTATGTAGCAGGGTTTTATTCGTGAGGTGAAATTCATCTCAGGCTTTGGTCTTGCAGATACTCGGGCCGATCTTCATGACACTACTGAGCCTTGACTAGACCATAAGATAGCTACCGGAAAGCATGTTCAAGTCGTGCGCTCAAGTAATTGGAGTAATTGATTTGATTCTTCTCAAAACGACATTTATATATCTGGTAACAGAGTTTTTATACATTTGTGTACATGGTGGGTATCAAGACAGCATGCGTTACCCAACCTTCTATCCCAACCGTCTAAGCCAGCATAGGCAAACCGAATCCATCCTCCTAGACATTCCATGGTATCATTCAAACAAGGAAAAACAGACAAGCAAAACGAATGCAAAGCCTCAAGCTCAAACATATAGCGGTACAAATCACGAAGGCTCGGCAATGACTACCGACCCCCGTTGACAGGGGCGTGTTGCTGCTCGCTCTCACGCACATTATTGAAACCCAGCCATTGGCCTAGAACGCCTTTGGGTTTCGGTACAGGACATTCGTGTCCGACTTGTGATAGCCTCTCTGCCTCCTCTTCCATCTGGAAGAATGTAGATACCTCCTCGTCAACGACGCCGGGAGTTGCCGGCTGCCCGGGACGAGGAATCTCAGAGTCCAACTGCATATCTCTTCGTCGGCGTCTTCGTCGTGGGACTTGTTGCCCGTCGGCAGTCATAGTCATTTCTGAGTCGGCGAAGGTACGACGCGGGGCAGGACAAGGAAAGACGTGTGGCATGCCAACGACAAGCAGGGATGCGAGGAGAGTGCCAGCAAACAAGCCGGTTGTTGACCGGGACCGTGGGTGAAGATGAGGAGGCATTATGAAAAGGATATGGAAGCGTATGTTTTTCACGAAGCGAGCGTCAATTCGAAGTGGGATGGGCGTGGTTGCGTGTTTTCAATGTGGTCTTTCTTTTTCTCTCTCCCACTAGGCCATTGGTGAAAGGAGGCCAAGTCCAGGGAGGAACGGGGAGGTCGGGGGAGGTATTGACGATGGAGACAAGGCCAATTGCGTCCAGACCGAAGACCCCCTAGGAGATTGAAGGATCCAGCGATTTCAACAGGAGAATCCGGGGGGGAGGGCGATCCAAAAAGCGGGAAGTCGAAGGTTGCGAAGGCTCTGGCCCATCTAATCTTATCTGGGTCTAATGTGATTGGCCCGCGGCGGCCGCAGACTCAGATACGCCTGGTTTCTGCCGTTCCAGCTTGAGTTCTCTCGAGAAACTCGCGTGCTTTTTTAAAGGACTATGGCGCCGCAATCATGAGTCTATTTTTGTTGATCGTAACGGAGACTGACTGAGATTATTCTGCATAGAGTCTCCCAGCGGGAGATTCTCTCCTATCCACCATACACACACCCCTCCGTCTCTGACCCCCCAACCTCACCATCTCCAACCCATCCCCCCTCATCGACTTCTAGCTCAACATGAGTGACCTTGATCGGTAAAACAAGACCTTCCAACAAAAACAAGACATGTAAATTAACCACTTTTGTTTCCTTGCTCTAGGGCGATTGAGCAGCTGCGGGCCTGCCGCCTGATCCCCGAATCGCAAGTTCGCGAGCTCTGCTACAAAGCGCGCGAGCTTCTAATCGAAGAAGGCAACGTCGTCTCCGTAGATGCACCAGTCACAATCTGCGGTGATATCCATGGCCAATTTCACGATTTGATGGAGCTATTCCGCGTCGGCGGTGATGTACCCGACACAAACTACCTGTTCATGGGCGACTTCGTCGACCGCGGCTTCTATTCACTCGAATCATTCCTCCTTCTCCTCTGTCTCAAAGTGCGATACCCAGATCGCATTACCCTCATCCGCGGAAATCACGAGTCACGTCAGATCACCACCGTCTACGGCTTCTACGACGAGTGTATCCGCAAATATGGCAGCGCTAACGTCTGGCGCTACTGCTGCGAGGTCTTTGATTATTTAGCCTTAGGCGCTATCGTCCTCGGCGCTAGTTCTGAGCTCGAACCTACCGGTACCTCCATGAACGACACAACGCAATCTACTATGTCCATTGATGACGGCGAGCTGAAGCAAGAGGTGCTCAACTCGCTCGGAGAAGTCACTATGAGCACGTATAGCTCACGCATCAACTCATCTTCCAGTATTTCCGAAGACTCGCGCATATCTCCACCGCGCGATATATCCGCCACCCCAACCCAGACAGGTGCACCGACACGCACTGGAGTCCCGGGAACGGGCGCAGGTGGAGACAGCAACGGCAGTGCGAGCACCAGTCGCACCGGTGCTGTTCTCTGCGTGCACGGTGGACTGTCACCTCTCATCGATTCAGTAGACAAGATCCGCTTGATAGACCGAAAACAAGAAGTTCCACATGAAGGTGCCATGTGTGATCTACTCTGGTCAGACCCCGACGAGATCGAAGGATGGGGATTAAGTCCCCGTGGTGCCGGATTTCTTTTTGGTGGCGATATTGTGAAACAATTCAACCATCTCAATGGTTTGTCTTTGGTTGCGCGAGCCCACCAGCTTGTTATGGAGGGATACAAGGAGATGTTCGACGGTGGCATTGTCACTGTATGGTCTGCTCCGAACTACTGCTACCGCTGTGGCAATGTTGCTGCTATACTGGAGCTTGGCGAAGATGCTAGCAATGGCGGTACTATTTCGCGCAGTAACGGGGACTATGGCCGGAGCAACGGGGTCTTGGGTCCAGATATGAACACCGTTGTTAGTCCTGGGAGAAGATACCGGGTTTTCGAGGCCGCGGCCCAGGATACAAGGGGCATGCCTGCGAAAAAGCCCGTCGCTGACTATTTTCTGGTAAGTGTAACGACTCGCTCTTCAAGTGCTTTGTAGTAAACTAACTGTGGCCAGTGATACCATCGTTCGTCTGACCACGTCTATATGGGTCGAACTCTTTTTCATTAACCTAGCATCTTATTTCTTGGTGTTTTTGTATCTTGTCGCAGCCGTAATGATCAATCATGATGGATATTTTTTTGGATTATTGATTCTATTCAGACTTGGTAAAGCTTCATGTAAAAGGCCTTCATTCTTATAAAACTTGGTTAATATGCACAAGAGACGATAGACACCAACTCCAAATCACAACAGCCTCCCAGCTGGTATCATGAATTGCAAATAAAAAAAGAATAAAAAAAGAAAATAGGGAGGTCAACAAATATACAAAACACAAGATAGAGATGTGTCAATCTTCAAAATAAAATAAACAAGGAATATCTAAAAGCACATTATACAGAAATCTAATTTTATTTCCACTGCTCATCATACCTCGGTCCATCCCCTGCCGCAGAAGGCATATTAGAAATTCCACTTGAAACCTGAGGCGAAGGCACTGCGCCAGCAGGAGCGGACTGCTGTGCAGACATAGATATAAGATGACCATTATTATCGTAGGGCAAAGGAGGAGACTGTGAAGGCATATTCGGACCCCATGTAGCGCCCCAGGTCTCGGTTCCACCAAGACCCAATGCAACAGCAGCGTTCCGATTCCACCAGTCATGGCTTTCCTCAACTAAGTTTTCAGCCACATCCATACCAGAACCGGGAGAATCCGAACTTGGCGATAATGCAGTATGTGAAGGTCCGATAGGGGTCCCGGCTTGATCGTACCAGGCGCTCGGTATCATAGGAGAAGGGGTCGCCGAAGGGCCAGATGTTGCCAATGGCGTCATTTGGTAGTTGACTGGAGGTACTGAGCGAATATATTGTGGTTCAGGAGTTGCGTAATCAGCTCGTTGGCTGATTGAACCCGAGGCCTGGCGGATTGGTCCCATTGGAGGAATTGTGGTATTGGCATCTGAATACTGTGGGCCCATAGAAACCTCCATGATAGAAGCTGGGCTCGGGCCCATGGCTTCTCTTTGTAGGGTGGTCGGGACTTGGTGACTAGGAGGCTGGTAGGCCCCGGGGTATGCGTATGGCTGAGGACTACTAACGGTGGGAGAATCCTCTGATGTGGAAGGGGATGTGACCTGGTCCCAGGTGCCCCAAGAACCCCACTTGGCGTGAGTGCGCTCGAAGATAGTGATCGCATCGTTTGGCAATTTTACTTGCCATTTATTTGCAGAAATATCGAGGATTCGTAAGGTTCGACGGGCAGCTACCCAACTGTCGGCCATTTCTTCAAGATTTCGGAGGCCATGAATGACATCTCGCTCGGGGTTTCTTCCGGGAAGGTTCAGTAGATGGATTGTGCAGGCCGTATGAGCGATGTAGACGACAATGTTGCATATTTGCTTCAATCCATAAGTGCGTTTGTACATGCGCAACAGTTTGGAAATCACTGACGCAGCTTGAGTGCATATCTTGCGAGGTGAGACATGTGAAGGAAGAGGAGTAGTGGCCTTGGTATACTTGAGAAATGGTCGGTATAAGTGTACGTGGAGGAGTTGATGGAGCATGCTGGTATGGGATTTAGCATAGTGCATAGTGTACAGTGTAAAAGGTAGACTTGTTATTTACTTACTGCATCACAAGGACTTGAGGGAGTTGGCCTTCCTTTGGGTCAAGCTCCTGCGGGAGCTCCTTTTTCCAACCCTCTAGTCGAGTATGGACATCACTCAGCCTTTTCAATTCCAAATGCTTCGACTGCGATTTTTCTAGCTCCGAAGGGTTATAGAAAAACAGAAGAAGATCATTGCTGATCTCACATAATTTTGAAATTTGTAGAGCAACGGCTCTTGTGCGAGAAGGCTGAGTATGCTCTTGGCTTATACCAGCATCAGTGTATGGGGACCATGCCTCGGTTTCTTCTTTCATTAATACCTCAAACTTAGGTATACTTATGTTGGAAGTTAACAGCTGAGGCTGGCGACCTAGGTAGTTAGACCAGCATCTGTTTTGCGTTAGGAATGGTACTACAATGGTGATATAGAGCAGGAGACAAACTTGTCAATGACATAGCATCCCCAAAATGTGATCCGTCGGGCATCGATCTCCTCGTCCGTGAGATTATGCACGAGATTAGATGCATTGACATTTAATCCCAAGTCAAATGCCATGCGAAAACTCAGGCCGCTATACACCCACCCCTTGCCTTCACGTCCACAGCCCGCTTCACGCACGGACATAAGAGCAAACGCTTGTACTGAGCAGAGCTTCGCAGTCTCATGCTCGTCATTTTCATGAATCAGACGCTTGGCCTCCTTGAAGAAGTGACTACCCGCCGTCGCGATATTTGCAGGATCAGAACATGCTCCTGGGAAAGAGCTAAAATGGCAGCCTAGGGCGAGCATGGCGTTGACCAATAAAGCGGAGCAATACTGACTTGATACGCCTCTCATGAAGTCCCTATAGAACAGATCTTTGGCGAGGATAGTGAAGAAAGGATAGTGCCATGTGAAGTACATTGTGAGGAGATGGCTGATGAGATTATCATCATCTGTTACTTGTGTCCATCGCCTAATCGGCACTGTATCGTTTGAAGTCCCTAGAGCAGACGTAACTGACGCGGACTCTTGCAGCTCCGAGCCAGGGGGGAGAAAAATGAGATTCGAGGTACCGCCAACAAATTTTCGAGAGCCATCGAGATAAAGCTCACGCATCTTCCCAGATAGCTCAGAGTCGAATTGGTCAACTTCTAGTGGGTTCTCCTCGCTAGCATTGCCTTTTGCTTCCGATGCAGAGAGAAGTCCATTTTGCCCGGAAGCAACAGACTGAGCGACGGATTCAAGGTCCTCGCATGATCTTATTTGACGGACGAGGTCAAAGGCATCGTCCTCTTCATAGTTTAGCAGTGCTTGGATTAGTGTTTGCAAAGTGGTATGCTTTGTTCGCAATGTATCAACATCCTTTTTGAACACGCCTTTGCGGCGATGGTCAGAGTTTGGGTCATAGATGCCTGTCACCCAGTCAGTCAAGTCAGAGCAGCAGCAGTCTATGAATCTGTAAGATACGAACAAGGTGTTTTATAGACAGAGGAGCACGCAGCGCAACTAGGTAAATTTCCATCGCACTGATGGTTTTAGCAATTAGTGATCGTATATCCAACAGGTCGAATCAATCCATATTGGCCATGCTCTACCTTTGATTTTCGCCTGCGACAAGCAAGGCAGGCCGTGCTGACGCAGCGTCTCTTGGCCGCAGTTGCATCTGCAGACATGATTTTTATTCGCTTGTTTGTTTGAGCGTCCAAAATGGGGCGGGTGCTTTCTCCGCGGAATCAGGGCCCCCCACCACACCTCAGCGTCGTGGCCGCCGTTCAATGGTCCAAAATTGATAGGAATCAGTACATGATGTGTCCATCGTCTAGACAAGCTGTCGGATATGGCAAAAACTACAATGGCGTTCACCGCAGCGTGTGATGGAGGCGTAATCACTAGCCTTGTTTGATTTGTTGAATTCTCTCGGGCTCTCAAAGGTCCGGAGTCGGGGAGTCGGGAGTCGACGGAGCTCGGTCCTACCCTTGCGGATCGTTTGCCTTGCCGGACAATGAAGTATACAGAGTGCCGCAGAGTAAGCTGAATCCTCGACCCCGCGGTACGACCCACTACATAAGCGGGGGATAGCCTGGGGAGACGGGAAAGAGATTCAACCTTCGATATCACCAGAAGGTATTGGCTGTAGATAGTGTAATGTTAAATGATTCGCCGATGATTGGATGTCTGCATGCAGCGAGGAAAGTATTATCGGCGACCTCTGGATGGCTCATTTCCCACACACTTTGCATGAGGAAGGCGGATGATAAGAGCGCTGGTGACTAAGCATGAGTGATAAGAGCACGTGACTGTGTCATTCCCAAGGGTCTTCATTGGCCAGTTGAAGACCGGCAAAATGGGGATTGTGGAAAGCGGCACAGAGGAAATGTATGAGTAATGGAAATGCTATTTATGGAGCAGACAAAAACCAAGAGGCTGTGTTTGTTTGACAAAAAGAAACAGTATACAAAAGGATACACCAGGGTTTCGAAATAAGACAGAATTTTCCCAATCATGAAGAGAGTCATGCATGGTTCTATACACAGACCACATGTGCAGGCTCCCTACTTGAATAGGCAGGGCAACCACTTACAGCAGACCACCAAGTCTACCGCGCTGACCGCCGTCTTGTTATCGCAGTCCAAAACAAAATAAATCACAAGCAGAAACACACAAGAAGAAAAAGAGTGGGTCAATTAATAATCACTTAAATTCGATCAAGACACGCCCAACAGATATAAATTACACACAAATCTTCAGATCCATCAGGCATACACCGCAACTATCTCGCTTAAGAAGATCCACCAGCCACGTCCCCTAGTGTAAATAGTGTTAACGGTTGAAAAGGACGGAGTTCATGTGCGTGTGACCGCAGACCGCAGTATAAACCCGACCGGGGACCGCCGGTCTCATGTTAGGTGGCCAGGTGCCTACTACTATAGACGGATGTTACGGCACTTGGGCAGTACAAAATCACTGGGAATAGGAGTCATGGACAAGCTCGAAGTTTAATTACGATAAATCGAGAGATCATCTCCGGCAAGGACCAGGGGGCTTAATTTGATAATTTTATTTTTAAGGGGTTTCTAGAATGTCTGAAGTAGGATTTAGTGGACCCGTCCCCCTATGTAAAAACCTCCTTTTTTGGGCGACTCCTCAAAAAATCTTTGACCGATTAAAAAAAAAAAAAATTAAATAATAAAAATAATAATCGTCGTGTGTTGGCTGAGAACGGCATCTCCATCCATCTGCAGGCACCACACTAAACTCAACCTTAAACAACCCTCTCTCCTTATCCGGCGGAGTTAGGGCTCCATTACTTCTCATGTCCTTGAGGGAGTGGATAGATACATGCCTATACAATGATGTCCAAACATGTGAGTAGAGTCATAAACTGATCCATCGCATTCCGGTCAGCCAGCGCAAACCCATCTATAGGTCAGCAATCGGGGGCCTCGGATCCTCCCACTGCAGGGCCGTCGATGGGGTCCACCGGGCGAACATTCTACGGCGCTTTGCTCCGTACAGGGCTGTAATGGGCGTAATAAAATACCACAATCAAAGAAAAAACAGACCGGGACCCCGGCATGCCATTGTTCCCCGCCACCAATGAACAATCAGGAAAAGTGGATTTTGCATTGCAAATGCGTGGAAGTGTTGAAACCCCAATGTGGGCTCCACCCAACGGACCCGTTTCTTACACCGTCACACGCGTACCTGCCCAATACGCCCTCTTATCATCTTCCGTCACCACTCTCCTACTTATCTTTCCCCATTCCTCCTTCACTTCCTCCGACTCTTGTTTTCTCTCTCATATTCACCTTCTCCGATCAGTCCACCCTTCCCCCCCCCTTGAAAATAACGCCAATCTCCAAGGTTCCTCCTTTCACTTCCCTCCCCTCGTGATATCCCAGCAAAGTGTGCCCGCTGGGAAAATAAGAGTCACCATTTCACTCTTCAATGTACCTCGCCCAGAACCTCGACCAGAGTGCCTCGTCAGGCCGATATACAGGCCAACATTGATCTCTCCACATTCAACTTGGGATGACCATCCAAGATGATGGTTCCACGAGCATATTTATTTACCTCAGTGCCGCCACAGAAGGCAATGCAGCCCATTGATGGGAAGGACCAGCCAGCCCTAGTCTCAAAGTATAGACCTGGTTTTCAAACCACATATGATGGAAAATCACTGGGAGCATCCAACCCCATTCCTGTGGGCATACCTTCAAAACGAACCTCACGTGCCCCGGTGCGGCGAGAAGGTCGTTCCCGTACTCAATCCAAAACACGACCATCCTCGCACCGGTCGTCTTCTGCATCTTCCAATGACCACCATATTCCTAGAGCAGTCGCGTCAGTATTAGACGCCACTGCTATACCACTACCACGACGATCCTGGAAACCCCGCAAATCTCGGAAGCTTCCCCGAGGTAACCACGTGGAGGAATTTAGCCGGTTCTTGCAGGAAGGAGTTGAATCCAAAGAAGACTATTTGACAGTTGGGACAGGCAACTCCCCAATGGATATCTTACTCAGCCCACCGGATTACAATGACAAGTTTATGGCCCATGATTCAGAATCGGAACCTTGCTTGTCTGCGAGATCATCGTCGAGTGACTCCATGCCATCCCTCAGCCATGACCTCGCATCCCCCTCCAGTATCACTCAACCACCAACACCGGCTAGCCAAAAAAGCCCGTCCGAAAGGCGACAGCTCCGTTACTCCCCCGCCATGGACTGTGTCTATGACCATCCTCTTTTGGAAACAGAGATTGAAGAAGGCGAATTCATCGACTTCAAGACCAATGATAAACTAGAAATGCCGGATGTAATCCCTGCAAAACGATATGCCTCACTTCGGTCTTTTCCAAGCTTGCGCTCCTCGTTCAAATCAAATCTCACGGCATCATTACGTGCTATCAAATCGGCAGCACAGTCAGTTTCAACCTTTGCTACGCCCTCTGTGCAACCAGAAGACTTTCTCACTCGATCTCTCTTTTCTATCACGCCTGAGCTTACCGATGACCGCCGTCCTTTGCCCATGCAAAACCCGCCTTCTCCCGAATTACGACGATATCTCAACCCAACTTCACTCTGCCCAGCCGAGATGTGTGTATATCACGACCATCCTCATGATACGCCTGAATCAACACAATCATGTGTATCAATACAGATGCAAACCTACCGGCGTTCTCGCGGTCGTGGTCATCGACGCAATCATTTCCAAGTCGTTTCCAAGAAGAACCGCGAACAATCTTATACCTTCGACCCAGAGGTAGCTCCTATGTCCCGTCAACGTGAACCTCGCGAAAACAGCGATTTTCTCCGCATGGTCGTCCTGGAGATGAACATGCGACGAAGCGGCAAACTTCGCGAAGACATACCCACTCGGGCTCGCATTTGGCTTCCCCCTCGCAACAGCAATCCTTATCGTCTAGTTGGTGACTACGAAGACTGCGAGGATAATAATACCATTCCCTCCCGCTGGGTGGGTGTCTCAGCTTAAACCACCACCCAAAGATGCATACGAACAGCGCAGAGCGCCGGGCATCTTTCTCACGTACATATACCTCACGATCTCTTTCCATCTACATAAGCGCAGCGTTGAAGAAGTGTCCAGGCTGACACACTTTGCTTTTCTTCTTTGATCTCACATACCCCCTCCTCGATGCATGAACCATTTGGGTTCGCTTTTTTTAAACCAAACAATCAATTAAACCATTTATGAGTCAACCTCTTATTCCCTAATGTACTATTTGTCACAATTAATTACCGTAAATCCTTCGTAAACTCGCTAGCCAGTTCAAACAATGGAAATCGCCAATCGTGATATCATCCCGCAGCCATGAGATCATCTCCGCCTGTCAGGCTCATTCCCCGCATGCGCCCATCCCTTTCAACTCGTCATGTGGTCAGTTCACCTTTACGTTCTATCGTGTCGATCTGGGGTTAGACTGATCGGTGTTGATCGAAATCCACCGATTCGATACAGAGGCGCCTTTTAGCTTTTGAATGGCGTTGCTCTCGACTCATTTGGATTGGCGCAGTGCTACGTTTCTCAAACGGTCCGCTCCGGCCTCGGGTGGCCCAGCATTCATTACATTATCCGTAGTGACATAAATGCGAGATTATGCAAATAGCCGATCTATTTAACGTGTCCAATGTGACTAATAAAGCAATATATAAGTTATCGAAATAGCTTTGGTTCCGGCTTCGGCGAACTTGTGGCACGTCTAACCAGCCTATTTATCATTATGTGTTGATGCCATTTGATATGACGTCTTTAAAGATCGTGCTGGTTTTTAGTCTGAATATTGACCAGATTAACGTGATATTTACATGGATGTATGCAAGGTATCTAGAACCTATGGATGTTGCTATTCGCTATGCTTCGATGGGCGGGTAATCTGGAAATGCAGCCATATACGCCATTTCAACCTCACGACCCACCCCCGCGACGCCTTCAAATAGACTATCCTGTTTCAATGGTATTCCCAAAGTCTCGACACCATGCCTTAATTCCTCAATTAATCGCTCTGCGTCCGAGATCTTCGTCATGGGCTCTGGCTTATTGAGTAAATGATAACAAGCGGCTATTCGGCCCGATACAACACACGAACGCACTCGATGAAAGAGCATAAGCATTGTGTAACTAGCCTGCATCGCACTGCAGACAAGGAAAGGGATCGTTCGAGGTTTTCTCACAAGACAGCATGCAGAGCGCACCATGGCTCTTCTGTTTAGCGAACCCTTCTTACAGGTATCTAAACCGCATGCATGAGGATAGGGCAAACTGCGAAAGGTATTTGCGATAGCGAGAGCAGCCTTTAGACAGATATTAGACGACTCTTGTTCTGTAAATGGGAAGGTGGAATGCCAGTGGGCAACGGAGTCGGGCGAGGGGTGTGAAACGCCGTGACTGTTGATTGAGATGAGGTCGCAGTATCTGTCCAGAAATAAGGGGACATCCATGAAGGCTCTGAAGCGGTGGAGTCGGATTCGGGCGCTGAAAGTAATCAGTATATTATATGAGCTAAATAGGGAAGAGGGTCCTACGTGTTTATCATGACACGGCTGATTCTCCACATGTTCTCTGCGATGTATGCCTCTCCCTCCATGTCGAATATTTCTCGTAGGCTCTGATCAGCTTCTGCCGACAGAGTAACGATCTGACAATCGATCCTCTTGATATCATCACTAATATTAGGGTAAAGGGATGCATCCGCGAAGCGTTCCATTTTTTGGACTATCGAATGGGCTGCATATAGAAGTCTTTGTGCTCGTATTGTGAAAGACCACGGCTTTGGAAGAGTTAGCCACATGCAGTTCTTGTGAGTTTGGAATTGATGTAAATCACCTCGAGGTCCACACCAAATTTGGGGAAAGGGGTCGTTATCCTGGGATCATCGGAAGAAATAATTGGAGTCTATATCCTGTATTAATGGCCTATATGTTGAGATTGTATAATTGTGAGGCCATACCGAAAGATGCAGATTTGATGAGATATAGGCAACGAACATCTAGAAGTAAGTAATTAGTGTATGTATTCTACAATGAAAATCGGAAAAGACACATACAATCATCCACCAAGCACGTCGTTGAGCATCTGAGAATTCCGTCTCCGTTGAATCAAGGCTATGAAGAGAGATATCCATTGCAGAGGTAACAGCATGATTAACCCGAGCTCGCATCCGGGAAACATTGCCTCGTTGAGAATGTTCGTAAATGGCAAGAACAACAAGAGCCATAATGGGATCTAATTGACGAGGCACCTGTGAATGAAGCGGGCTTCGTTCTCGGGATGCATTAGCGCCGAGCACATTGATATTGGACGTGGGGCTCAAGTTATCGAGTTCTTTCTCCAAGCTAGACATGGCTCCCTGTGCAAAGAGATGGGCATATGAGCGCCTGAGGAGGATTGCGGCATCCCCTTCGGATGAATGGTGGATGGGTGGTATGAGCACTAGGATAGCAGATAATGCGAGACTCAATGATGAAACTGGCCAGTAAGGTAGATCGGCACTCTTGGGCTCTAGCATTTCATTTGATAGTTGGATAAAAGTAGATCGGTCCTCGTATATCCCTGCTGGAGAAGGAGGTAGCAGTGGAAAATAAGGGTGCATGTAGATGTAATAGGCATTTAGACTGATTGAGGCTGTCAGCATTTATCTATGTGGACCTTGTAGAGACGATCATGTGGGCCCCTAACATGTCTTCTTCAGATGAGTATATCCGAATAGCAGGAAGATCTGTGTCAATGATGGATCCTGGAGCAAAAGCTCCATCTTCACCTGGGGTAAGCTGACCCCACAATTGAACAGCCTCCCCAGTATCAGTAATTACGTCCGGTGATTGATCAAGGTTATTAAATCCCAAAAAGGGCACCATAAGCCCGATTGTACTATCCAAGAATGGATCTACTTAAAGTTAATAAAGTCTCTGTTATTGGTTTGGCTTGTTGTTCTTTCTCAAAAAAGGGACCACACTGACCAATATTGTCTGTAATATCTGACGGCGAGGCTGAAGGCTGGGATGGCTTTTCCGACAACGTGTTATCAGATGCATCACGACGATGTAATGATTCAATATATCGGGCTCCTCTTCGAGCTCCACCCCGGCGACTGGGCTGGTAAGAACAATCTCGGCCTTTGCTGTAGCACTATCGGGCATTGTAAGCGTAGATCAAAGCATACTTCTTGCAACACGAAGAACTTACGCTCTTGCACGGATATTGGCCATCGCATCGTGTCTTCGATGAGCGACTATTGCAAATTAAAGTTAGTCTTGAACATAAAATGGCGGTTGGTGTGACCGAACCATGCAAGGCATGCTGCTTTGACGGGCGGCTTGGGCGTGCGCGGCATTTGATCTTGTGGCTGGGGAGCCCCTTTTAGTGGTATTTAAGCTAAGATTGATACCTTGTTTTACGTGCCTTCACTTTCGGCAATAGCTTTCGATCGTCATGAAATATGTTAAGAGAAGAGGTGCGTTTGTCCCACAGAAGCCTGTAAGTGGCGTTCGGTGTTTGAAATGCTCCTGATGGTCAAACACCGAATCTGTGACCAATCACCATGCCCATCATTGACCCACATATAACAAATGTACATCAACTTGACAAGATTGGTATAAGAGATTCAGCTCTTCAAGTTGTTATACCGTGAAACCCTGATAGAGTTAGTCCAAATGTATCTTTACTAGTGATATACGAGAAATATATGTGTCTGTATCCTCGACGTGGAGGTGCTCACAGCAAAGCCAGCATACTAGCACTGAGTATACAACTGGCAACGGAAAATAGTACTTGATCCTTTATAAGGCCTAGGCCAAGATACGATATTGAATGCCCATATATTTGAGTCCTTAAGTGCGATAAGCATTCTTGAACTAAAAGAAAATAGCACTTGAGAGAATTTGAGTATTAAACTAAGTGGGGAGGCAAATATAGCTACACTAAATGAGCTTGATCGGCCCCTGGAGTGGGCTTCATGGCTTAAAAGCGGATACAAACAGTACCTAAATACCTAGGTAGGCTCCACTTAGATTCGAACTTGAACGATTCAAATGTTCAAGTTTTGGTGATTTCATTTCGTAAAACATGGGTCCGTACATAATACTAGTATATCATAGTCAACTTATCTCTGCACATTCGGAAGAAACATGAGATGGAACTCAAGCCTTGCTTGAAAAAGCATATGCACATAATAAAACCTTGGAATTGTAAATGCAACCTTATATATATACAGCTCTAGATCTAATCTATCCAAAGTCTATTCACAAACATTTCCTCCTTAGCTGCCTCGCAGCCTAGAAAAGCGAAACAAAGATGATACGTCCAGCGTTGATGATATTCATCACCCAGCATGTTTAGACGGCGTTGCTGGCGCATGTCCAGCTGGAATTTGCCGAGCTGTCTCGAATAGACTTGCCCGACACGTACAAACCCAGACCGCACTGTTTTAGTTAGCAAACATATTCATACGCTTAGTCAAAAAGGGCTAGCAACTCACGATAGCACAAGCAATTCCTAGAATACAGAAATTGACGAGAGTAAGGAGAATCTTCTTTGGCGAGGAGAAAAGCTGGCCCTTGTTCATGTACAGCCAGAAAATTGATGGCAGACCATCTGTTTTGAGGTTAGTATGTTTCTTCTTTCTGATATTTAGTTATGGATGGAAAACTCACAGCTGAACCAACTGCCGAAGAGAGCACTCTGTACAAGAGAAACCCATACGTTAGCAATGTAAAACCTGAGAAGATGTGGAATGAGACATACAATCAAACTCAATAGATCGTTGAAAACAGGAATTGACTCGGCAATGATCCAGGCAATAGTCCAGGTACTGAGACAGATGGCAACCCAGGTACCAGTAGCGAGTAAACTTCTTTGGTGCATGTGGTGGGAGCGGTCGCCTCGGAAGATTCGGACGTAGATGTATTTACAGGCGACATGGCCGAAAACGACACCGGCGACGATGACCTTCGTGAAATTAGTAAATTTCGTTTGATAAAATTTAATTGAGAGATCAAGTACCGTTGGAATAGCAAGACCGTATACAACCCTCTTCATCAAGGGCCCGGCAGACGAGAGAGCGGGAGAGGATACATCTGGACCGGCGTAGTGGTAGATGACCATAGCCGAAACAATGTACATAGTAGTATCAACGACCTGGAGCATGGCCAGCGACTTGGGGAATTGGCGAGGGTCCTCCATCTCCGAGATAATACCGAAGAATGATACGTGGGCGATGAAAGCGAAGACGATGTTGGTAACAGCCAAGAAAGCGTCGGCAAAGCTGGGGTCGGTAGTGACATCGTTACGAACGTTTTCTGGTGTCTGAACTGCGACGGAAACCATGGTGACAATGGTGGCAACCAAGATGCTGACCGCAGAGATTGTAGACATCAAAAACACCTTCTCGGATGTACGAGGAAGAGAAGCAATACCGCATGCCACCAAGCCAACAACTCCGAAGACGATAGTACAGGTCCCATGGTTGGTGATGGTGTTAAATGTCACAGTGAAGGTGAGAATGTGACTAGCCATCAAAAAGATGATGAACAGAAGCTGGCCAACATAGCATATTTCTCGGCCGATTGGACCCATAAGGAGCTCGCCGGCGTCACCCATACTATGGATCTGGGGGTATCGCAGCTTGAACTGCGCAAAGATATAGCCTGTATACCACGAGATGCCCGACAGACCGAGAATAATAAGAAGCGAGCTAGGAAAGTGTCAGCCTGTTAATGCGCATCGAATTCATACCAACATCTGCTTACGGGACAATTCCGAGTGTTGCTACGGCTGAGGGAAGAGACATGATTCCCAATGAGATATTTTCGGCGACCATCACTAGAACTTGGGGTTAGACTATGATTCAATCCGAGCTGAATGAGATTGATGGTGGAATCTTACGCATTCCCGCTTGCCTGTAAAAATGTCAAATTCTGCTATCTCAAGATCAAGATAAAAACCACTTTAATTGGCGATGCGTAGGGAACTTACCACCACTTCATGACACGATACTTGACCTCCCCAGTCTCTTCATTTCCAAAGGGGTCATCGACTGGCGGAGCCTTCTCGGGGTGCTTCTCTGCTTCCAGATCATCGTATACCTCAACCTCCGGCGGGCTGGCATGAGAAAATTCCTGAGCACTCATGATGTCTAATGGTCGGTGATCACAACACGAGTATCCAGATGAGAAGAAGACGAGAAAACGAAGATGCCAAAAGTCGCACAACGTGGAGGTAGTCCGAGATAATAGTATTGACCCATTTTTCCCTCGCCTTGGCGTGTGGCGACAGCCAGTTAGGGTACCGGTAGGGTAGAGTCTGGTACGGCTGTTTTTCAAAAATGTGGGGATTTCATTCCGCGATTTTCGAATCTGGCGAAATCTGCATTGTGGAGAGACTAGGCTCTACAAATCACACAGCCGAATAAGATTGGGCTATGGAGTAACAAACGGCGATGTTGGCCAATTTTGTTGGACGCGTTCCTGCAGGCTTCTGTGGAGCTTTGCTCCCGCGTCTGCTAAGCACACCGAGTGGCCAAATGCGCCCGCTCGATATGTATCTTCACCCGTAACATACTGAAAAGTTTCAGCCGGGCTCCACTCCACGCCCAAAAGAAGAAGTTACATTCGGTGAACCGATAAATTAGAACGGAGAGTTCGGGACCCCCCCATGCCCAACTTGCCCCCGGCCCGGCGCATACAACCGGCCCGGCTATCAACCCCCCGGGGCCCCTCCATTTGGCCACATTTTTATATGATCTTAGCTAATATTATATGCTCATGGAATCACCTATTCGCTGGAACAAGATGATCGAATCCGGGGGAACATGTATTCCGGAGTATTCGGATTCTAGAAGCCGGGTAGAACCCCGCAATGTGCTACTTCGAGTTGTACTTCTTTTGATGAAGGCACATGTATAACCAAGTGATGATGATGACGATGATTATGATGGTGGGTGATGTTATGCATAACCGGGTATCTTCAAGACCCAGCACTATCTTATCTCCTTCAAGTTTTACTCCATTTTATTCCCTATCTAAATTATTATTACTAAAAGCACATGAGACCTCTCAGCAAGTTTTGTTCGGGAATGTGAGGAGAGCGACCGCCGCACGTCACAGGTGAGGCATATCTGAGGGATTTTCGTTCTATCTAATAGTCATTGGGTAATTTCGGGCCACTATGGAGACAATTGGATTGTTGTCTTGATCCAAGTTTGACAGTTCAATGCATCACTCAGGCATGTCAACCAGGTATACATATCGTTGCTAATTCGTCGAGGATCCCTCGTCATCATCGGAGAAGCATGACGTCTGTACCTATTGACCGTGTGCCTTGCAGCGAACTATTTGAACGAACATGTAACTGAAAGTTCCCTAAGTTGCAAAGGGAAAAAAAAAGGATCAAACTTGAAACACTCAGGTTCCCGTTTCGCTGGACTCATTCAGCCCCGTTTTATAATCAACTCGACTGTCCATTAATTCTGAGACAATTGGCACGTTGCCAGGAGACTGAAGCTCCACTAATCGTGTTTGACGAGTCGCAGGAGGATAAAATGCCGTTTCCGAAGCACTTGTTTCAAGGTGGGTAGATCGTCGGGATCGTCGTCGTTCCCAGAGCGCCCAAATAATGGACGCAGCAGCAATAACACCAAGCGGTATACCCACACCCACTCCGATAGCAACAGACTGTGAGGACGACCGGCCGTCGTCATTTGTTGATGCAGAATAATTTTTTGCCCCGTTGTTTTCTAAAAACGCAACCCCCGGGATCACAGTCGCCTCAGCTAGTGTAAAGGGGCTCTCGTATTTGCAGCCAGGCTCTCCATTATCGGCGATCACTGCACCACAGCAGTACTGAGTTTCGGAATAGTTGTATGCGATGTTCATGATTGGTAGGCCTGTGTTGCGTCTATAGCTTGCTGGAATAAGATATTGGTCAGTATTACATCATGAATTATTTTAGCTCATATGGGTCGGAAGGTCTATATGAAGCATACAGCATGGCGCGAAGCAATCTGATCCCCAATTAGTATCTGTGCAAGTGCCTCGTGTCAAGGTGAGTCCTTGAGGCCCTTGTAAATAGCATAAACCATTGCTTAAACAAAGATCATTATAGCCACAACAGTTGGTCACTTCACTCGTGGAACAAGGGACTTGGTTGGGGGCTTCTGAACCGTCAAGGTGGTAGCAGGTACGGTTATCGGCGTTGGCAACTATAATGAAAGCTGAAAGGATAATCGAGCGGAAGGTTTTTATCATAGCGGCTAATTTGTTTGAACTGGAAATATTCAATGATTTCGCAATATGAGGGTATTCCTTCCTGGTATCGCGATTGTGCCTTCTGTCTGTAATAAGTGACGCGACGGGTTGAGATAGACGAATTCACCGCGATTAACCCCGCAAAATCGGGGTTCACTCAATAAGTAAAGCCAAGGGCTTTAGGCTCATCTCAGCTGAAGGGGGTAAAAAAAAAAGACTTGGACATGGCATGATGATCTTATTGGAACGTAGAATATAGCATTGATCGACAGGCTTGATTGGCGTTCAACCAAGACGCTAGGCCAGCCACATGTGCACTAGCGGGGCTGAGCTCCAGCTGAATCTTTTTGGACATTCAGGATTAAGAGATGCGGCAAAGTGTTGAATTCATCAGATGTGAATGTGATATCAATTGAGTTTTAAAAAAATGTAGCTGATATGTGTTAATGTAACGCACGTTCAAGCCATCGGAAATGTGGTTGACATTAATTGGTGAGGTTTTAGATATTCATACGTATAGCAGTGCCTGGGCATCATTGTGGTGCGTATCGAGGAAAGCGAAATGAAGGCGTCAATCCAACCTTTTTCAATGATGCCGTCGAATAATACTTAGCATGTGCAATTCAAATACTTAAATTGTAAGCGGGATACTAGGCGAAGTCCGAGAGGGTAAGCATGCGCAGCTGGCATGACATCAAACGTGCTAAAAGCTTCAAGTGGCTGAGAAAATGGGATCCAGGCCTGTCTTATATTGCTCGAATTGAAACATAAAGGCCGCCCTTATTAATCCTGCTGTTTCTATTTTAAAATGTAATATCACAGAATGTCAAGTATGATTGGTGGTCCCCTCGCATAGAGCCTGGTGTTCATTTTCTTCTTCATTATAGACTTCCAAGTCTGAATAGTAGTCGGAAGGTGCAAAGGCATCGGATCTCTTATCTACGCGCGCTTATCAGTTCGAATACGAGGGATTCTCAGCCGCAGTGGAGATGCACTTGGATGAGTTCGTCTTAGTGCACAAAGAATTCAGCAGTCAGCGAACACCTCTTCATGGAGAGATCCATCTTAGATCATGATTGTCAAGTCCATTTCCCTCATAAAAGTATCTTTGACAGTCCAAAAATTTGTTGACTATATGACAGAGGCATTATCTTCTTTTCGCTTGGGGTGATTACGATCATCGTCGTAGTACTTGAATTGCATGCTGCTATTCCACGCCTCCGCGTGCGCGTGCGAACTCATTGAATAAATCAGACTTTACGCCAGGAGCATCGTAGAAGATTGCTCTCAAATCGATTGAAACAACTACAGAAACTCATGCCTCATAAACCCACAAATTCAGCTTTCCTGAATCACTCTTGCCGGCGTCCTTGTCTCTTATCCTTGCGCTTCTTTTTATCTTTGTCTTCGTCACGTCGGAAAAAGACATAAACACCCATTCCACACAATGCCAGAAAACCCAAGAAAGCGAAGACCATATAAAGTGCTATGATACGTGCAAGGGATTTTCTGGAAAGGGGCATCTCCTCCATGAACTCCGTTGCATGCTTGTCTTGGTACTTGTCGATGGGGGCCACCTTTGAGCTTTGAGGCTCAGAAATCTTTGTTTCCTTTCTAAACTCAACAAGTCAATATCTGTAGGTAGACATCAGTTGATAAAAACTTACATATGACTGGAAGTGGGCTCAGTCTTGGGTCTGTATGGGATTGACATTTAGTACATCTGAAGAGTGAAGAGTGAAATGATGACTTACCGGTCAGTTGGCAGATGCGCTCTAAGCTGGACTTCAATGTTCGTGAAAAGGGGATCACTGTTCTAGGAATTACATGAGCATTATTGGTGCTTCTGAATGTGTAGTGTATTGCTTAACTACTCACGATGTGCTGATTGAGAATATGGTTCCTCATGGTAGCGCCAGTGGTGTCTTGGATCAATCTGTGTGGTTAGTTATTAGTCATAGGCGGTACACTATGGATGGCATTCGAGTGCGTACAGTTGAAAAAGACAGTACGGACATGCGATAACGCATGATGGGATTGTCTGGCCGCTTAACTTTGATTTTGAAACGGGGACTCCACACCTTACCAGCACAGCGTTGTTGATGGGAAACCGTTCTGGTGGATTGTGATCTTTGCAATCACAAACTCTGCGACAAGGCTTTCTGTATAAAGGTGTTAGGAAATGATCTCATCGGCTATCTCAATAATAGGAACAAAAATCTGACGAGAACAGAGTTGGTGGGCTTCGGCCCTTGACACGCCAGTAGGCAGGAGGTCGATATTCTTTGGATTCCCGCTCTGTTTCATCCATCTCCTGTAGCTCCTGCTCAATCTGCTCAATCTGGTTGAGATGATCAATCGATGGCATAACTGTTGATGCTGGTAGATTTCGGAGCTATTTACGAGGAATAAAAACTTGTCATCGCTGTGATTCTGAGAGATGTTAGGTATATTCACAAGGGATCTCAGGAGCACTCAAGAGCGGTATGGTGATGGAATGGGCTGTACTTGTACCGAGTAAATCAGCAACGAGCGGACCAATATGTGAAGCAGCTTCTGTTAAGCCTGAATTTTTTTTCCCTCAATTCAACCTGCTTCAAAATGATTCCTGTTTGGGGGGGGTTGGAATGAGCGCGAGCGTCTGATTCAAGCAAGATGTGTAGGCAAGGTGAGAAGGAATTGAGAGGAGAGGCTGTAGGTGCCACATGAGAAGGAGAGAGAAAGAAGAGCAGTAAAAAGTTTTTTTATTTATTGTCTCTATTTATTGGAGGAAGGAGGAACAACTTGAATCAGCTTCAAATGCTTGTGAACACGAAGGGGCGTTTGGCATCGATCACATTCTGGTCAGGATTTTTCCGTTCGCTTTATATTGAACATGACTAACACCGGTAATGACAAAAGGGACTTCCGATAACATTGGCTTGGTTATGGTCGTATCATTTAAAGACAGCTATTCCTGGAGCACACTTTCCCTACATCTGCAGTCTGCAAGTTATCAGTCCGACAGAAGCATGACGACGTAATGGGCACATCAGCAACAGCCAATGCAATCTTCAACTGTGGCTCAAGAACCTTAGCCTCGGCATTGCGGCCTAGTCGAAGCAAACACTCATGGTATCCCTGCAGAGCCCAAACATTATTCAAATGTCGACGAGCACGAATGACACTATTATCAAGACCCAGATCACATCGGTATGCAGCTGCCGCTTCTTCAACATGACCTTGCTCCAACAGAAGAGCCGCATAAGCATGACGGGAAGGCTGCATCCAGCTCCATGGTTCACTATACCCAAGACCATCATCCAGTTCAATGGAATGACGAAGGTGCTCGAATGCTTCCTTGTAGTTGCCGCGGCGGTACTCTATCTCGCCATCCAGCATGGCTGCACCAATGCCGAGTACATCCACGCACTTATTTGGAAAATCGAGACGGGACTTGGGGACGCGCTTTGCTGCCTCGCTGTATAATTCTTTATAGCGTTCAGCTTCGGGGATATTTCCACTCGCTGCGTTGGCAACGCCTTTGGCATAGTATATAGACGCGGTGGTTACACAATAGAGCTCCGTATCGTCGGGGATGGGAAGAGCAATAATTTCACTCCACATGCCAAAACGAATCATCACATGTGGGCGTACAGACATGAAGAACTCCGTGAAGTCAGGCATCGAGGTAAGCAGCTCTTTAGGAAGAGTCGCTTCCATGCGATCGACGGCATCAAGAGAAACGCGTTTCTGGCCTGCGAACATAGCTGCATATATTAATGTGTGGTAGTTGTGCATACGATATATCGAGTAGAAATTCATTCCACCCTCTTGGCGAAGGAATTTCTCATCCGCGAGGGTGGCACGTTGGTTCGCCAAAACGGCAGCCCGATAATCACCGACCAGCACATCCAAGTGTGACGGCATGTGGTTTGCGTGCCCAGAATCTGGAACCAGATCCCGTAGATAGTCTGCTGGAACTAATCCTAGCTCTGGCGTGGGCGACATCTCAATTAGGTGGATATAATAGTGCAGTATACCGGGGTGTCGAATCGCATCATTGTGCTTCAGTGCCTTTTCCAATACATGTTTCGCGTCTAAGGTGCGAGTGTTTGGGTTTGGCAGTCCGGTCTCCAAGTTCCATAATTTCCATGGGGTGAGACTCATCATAGAGTCCGCATATAGTGCGGCTACATCGAGATCGTCTCCGAAGGCGCGATACGCCACTTCCATTGCGTCAGCATAGGCACGATTTTGAAATGCATATTGTTCCATGCTAGCAGGTTTGTCACTCTGAAAACGGGATTGGATCGCATTGATAAGTGCTTGTTCAATAGGGGTTGCCTTTGGAGCCAGCTCTGATGCTCTGCGCGCTGCTTGGTATGTGCGTATCACGATATCCTGTAGATTGGCACCGAAAAATTCCCATGGCTGATTATAGTTCGGGCCGAGAGCATATGCAAGGCCCCAGTAGGCTATGGCAAGCGATTCATCATGAGCGATAGCTTGTTCGAAGCACTTGGCTCCTTCGGAGTGGTTGAATGAATAAACCCACGTTAGACCTCGATTGAACCAGACTTGTGCCTCGGGACTACTAGTTGAAACAGTCCGCCCAAAATTACCCGTATCAAAGGCGTAGTCTGTTTGCTTGGCTGCTGTGGTCATTTTGGCCCGGTTCAAGTTGAATGGAATGCGGGGAACCACCGGATCAATCGAGTTGAGAGAGGAGTGGATGACACTTCCTTTGTTCGAGAGACAGCGATGGAAACCGGCCAGGAATGATCCAGACCGCTAGTTATATAGAGATTCGACGGGGATTGACTAATCCAAATTCAACTGCAGAACAAAGAAATGGCGACTTTATTCTGTCAGGTGAGCGAGAGTGTTGGCCCCCAACCCTGAATGCTGAGTGGCTCTGTTCATTGGGCTTCCCCGCAGAGGGGTTACCTCGGGAATTGACGAGTCTTAACAGCTACGAAATTTGATACCTTTGACTAGTGCAGCTAAAGAAATACTCATTTATCTCGGTTAATGCACTGTGTATAACCTGCTTGTTATTCGGCTAGATCAATCTCTATCTTCATTTGACCATATGACTCGGCGACGGTCATTTCAATAGGATTGGGACATATGATTGACAAATTTGTCAGTTTTTTTATTCGATTTTTCTGTTTTGACATTCATGAAAATAGGCTATATTAAGGATAAATAAATGCTTGTATCGATATCCTTTCGTGAAAAAATATGAATTGTCGAAGGGTTAATAAATGCAAGACATAAGAAGAAGGGCCAGTCCACATAGGAAACTGGCGGAGAAAGTGAAGGAGGATGCAGCAGCACCAGTATAAACAGGAGCAATAGGACCGGTGCCGGTACTGGATGGTAATCCAAAGGCAGAAGGAGACTTGGGTGAAGAGCCGTGTTTGGGAATAGAAGAAGACGAGGTGAGGAAGCCTGAAGATGTGGGCTTATTTTTCGTTCCAGTTGGAAAAGCAGTGGTGCTAATGGCACCAACACCTGGATTGCCTTGGCTAGAGGTATCAACAGTACTAACCGTCACGACTTCAGTTGCAATAGCGATTGTTTCGGTATTCGCAGACCCAGTGCTGATTGCAACGATAGTCGCGGTAATGAATGACTTGCTTCCTGAGGGCTCTGAACCGGATGTGTTTGACCCAGTATCAGTGTATGATGGAGCAATAGGGCTAGTATCAGGGCTAGCAGTCTGGGTAGCTGTAACGGGGCAAACGGTAGTATAATCAACGAGAGTCTCTGTAGTCACATAAGTTGACTTCTGGGAGGCAGGGCAATCTTTCACAGAGGAAGGGCAAGCAGTAACGGTTGAAGTCCGTGTAGTGAAAACAGTAGAAGTCGACATATCAGTAGATCCACTGCCACTACCATTGCCATTTCCGTTACCATTACCTCCACCTTGGCCTGGCTGAGAAGTAGAAGACGGCACGCCGGTAGGTTGGGTGCCCTCCGTCAAAGGACAAGATGGTAGAACCCACAACGACCGTCTCAGTGGTAAGGTAAGTTGTACGCTCACGGGAAGGGCAGTTAGTGACAGTGGAAGGGCAGGCAGTGATGGTACTAATTCTGGTAGACAAAATAGTTGATGTGACGACCTCAGGGAATGCAGGGCCCGTTGACACAGAGCCAGAAGCAGAAATGGTATTGGTGCTAGAACCGGGGCCAGAGTCGGGGCCAGAATGAGTGCTTGAGGTAGAGAGAGTATTAGAAGCGGAGCTGGTGTTGGAAGCAGAGCCGGCGGTGGAGCCAGAGCCCGGGTTAGAGCCAGAGCCCGGGTTAGAACCAGAACCAGGAGTGACTGAGCCCGAAGGGGTAGCCGAAGGACGAGCAGTCAAAGAAGCAATTGGAGTAGAGCTTGGCTTAGCCGTTGAGGAAATAGGACGACGACTCCATGGCACAGAGCGGATAGGCGCCGAGGAAACAGGACGACGTGTATGGGCGGGAACTGAAAAAGATGGAACAGCAACCGAGACAGACTTTGAAGGATGAGCAGAGCTAGTAACTGGAGTAACAGCTGAAGACGTAACCATGCTAGATGAGTGAATCAGAGGCTTGGAAGAACTAGGCCGGACTTGAACAGATCGCACAGCAGAGGAGCTGGGACTCGTGTGCACTGCGGAGGAGGAAGAAACTATCTGAGAGCTGGCAATACTTGCTGGGACAACAGTGGGCGTGGGAATACTAGTCGAGCAGACAGATGTTGTCTTAAGAGCACGGATTTTATCCAGTTGCAAAGTATTTTGGAGACCAGGGTACAGGCAACCAAAGGTGAGATAGAGATTAACATCCGACGAGGTTGGTTGCCAGGATGCGGTCAATGTTGACCACTCTGGGTTCACAGATGATTGAAAGCCATGTTCGCCGTCAACAAACGTAACGTAGTTATCATGGGCGAATCCAAGCCAACAGGTGGAAAATGGGGTGGAGGGGTTGGTGGTGAGAGTCCAGACGAACTTGAAGTCCACTGATAGCGTGTATGTTTCGCCAACGACAAGGTCCGTCAGATCTTGTTCCAGGTAGTTCCATCCGTAGACATTTGGAATATTACTAAATAGGCTCGTTAGCGATCTGCTTGGAAGAATACCTACTGAGAACATTTGAATGCATGCAAGCAAAATATAGATGGACTCACAGGTAATTATTTCCATCAGAGGCGTCTCCCGTCATGACTTCCCGATTATAAGAGACCCCACCTGAAATTGTCCAGTCGCTGTAGTCACCTGTTTCGAAAGAAGGATTCTGGAAAATGTTGATCTCCTCATTGACACAAGTGACAGTTGCATATCCTGAGCTAAGGAGTGAAGCTGAGAAGAGCAAAGTGCCGAGAAGGCGAGTGGTAGTTGGCATCATCATGAAATATTGGGATACAAAATCTCAAAAATGAATGTGCCAGTGGATTGAGAAAAAATTTCAAAGGATCATAAAAGAATGACTATATTCAGAAAGCAAAAGCAACACAATGAGTGACAATCCTCTCGGCCCTAAAATTAACCTTGGAAGAGACAACACGACAACAACATCCAGGAACACATCTTAACTACTATATACCTCTCCACGAACATTCCAAGGTTTGAAACACCCATCTGGAATCATACTAACAGCAACATTGAACAAGTAACCACCAGCTCAAGCTTGCGGCTGATTTCCGACATGTACTAAGCCACGAGGCATCGAACCAATTACCCCGCGCCCTAATCCCCGAAATCAAGTATCCAGCATGGAAAGCGAGCGCCAGACCCGCATGTCTTACTCAACAAGAAAGCAGATAACAGCTCGGATAAAAATTCCGTCGCCCACGAGCCTTGGAATAGATTACATCACCGTTTAGATCACCGAACTCGCCGACAAGATAGATTTAAGTGCTAATCGGAAGATCTTAGTCGCCAGAAACTACTAGATCGGGAGATCTGTGGATCAGGAACAGGCAGAGCTTGTGGTCTGGTGGAGAGTGAGAAACAAGATTTTCAATCGGGCTTCGCGTACTAAAGACCCTGGCGTTTGGGGTCTTAGCTTTTAGTCAGGAACATCATGGATTTTATTGATCAAAACAACGCCGAGAGGCGGGCACTAAGGCACGCCAAATCACTAGTGGGAATCGGATCCGCTAGGCTAATGTTCTGGAAGTGTAGTCATGCGAAGCGACGGTGGCGTTGACAGTGACAAATCGGTATAACTGGTCTTTGTAAATCTTCATAGGTTGTACGAGCTGACCTGAGTCATGAGATATCAAGTCCCAGTGTCTCATAGAACTTTTGGTGTTCAAAAAGCCTTTGAAGTTGCTGATTCCCGATAGGTGTGGATTGACTCCACCCCTAGACCATACCGAGGAAGCGATATAATACTTCTTATATACAACAATGTTTTAAATCTACATACAAAAAATAGGCTCTCATGAAAAATACAGGAAGTATATCGTCACAAAGAGAATAAGTGCATGTAGAAAGAGGCATATCAGCAAAAGCAGGGGTATCAGAGAGCATTTCTCATATGTACCCAGATCCATCCCTCACTCGGCCAAACGAAAGAAATGCCCATACTCATCGTCGCTAGCAGATCAAAAAATTTCAAAGAAATTGCAAAATGTGCATATCAAGCTATATGTCAAGACAGAAAGATAAGAGTGCTAGAAAAGAGATACGACCACCCGAGAAACACAAAGGAAACTTAAGTTACAACTGATCCGGCGACGGACCCAGAGTTCGTCATTGAATGGATGCTGCCAGGGGGTGCGTTGTTGCTGGTGTTGTCCCCGTTTGGAACGCCGGAATCACCGTTCGTGGCGTGGTTCTCGTAATTGTTAGTCAGATGTGGCGGGGGTCGAATCTCTTTCTTGCCGTTTGTCTTGTAATGCAGGATCATATCACCAGATGTACGCCAGAGGTGCGAGCGCATAGTAGCCAGTGTCATATTTGGGGGACATAACTAGATGGAATTAGTCAATGGACAAAGATTGAAGGTATCAAAGGTATCAAGGCAAAACACACCATTTTCTGACAGTACAGCTCGAGGTACTCCTCTGGCGGCATTGGGCTCTCTTCAGGATCATCAGGATTCGCCGGGTCGATGCGCTCAGCCACGTATGCTAGCACCTTCTTGGCACGGAGCATGCGATTGGCGTTCAGTCGGGAGCTGTTGTTTGGATTTGATGGGGGCGGTGGGCCTCCATTTGCAGTCGCGCTATAGAAAGTGACTTGATTAGCTTATGAACCAATAATGGGGGAAAAGGGGATCTTACACTTCGGGTTTCACCACCGGTGGAATCGATTCATCGAAAGGTTTTAGCACAAATGCAATCTTCACTTGTTCCTTGAATGGGATTTGATTCTACATGACGATTTAGCATCATTGAATTGAGATTATTAGAGTTAGTGAATAGGAGCAAATACCTTCAACAAGAGTTCACCAAGCCAATGTGGAATAGACTTTTGTAATCGCTCAATATCCTCGCCAATACGACCCACGCTACCCCGGTACAGATCCGAGGCCACGGCAGTATCCCCTGTTTCTTCTTGAATGAATACTGCAGTACGCGAAGGGATGTGAAGACGAGGGGTCTCGCTCATTGGGCTAGGGGTAATGGCTGTAGCCAGTACTCGGTTCGGATTCGCAGCCAAGAACTCATCATATTCCGTACGAATACGATCAATCACCCCATTGATGTTAGGCTCATAAACCTTCTCCTCCTTAATTGAAGACACTTCAGATTCCTCGATCTTTTCTTCTTGGATCTGCGGCTTTTGATCGGTAGAGGTGCGGCCAAGCTTCTTGATATCGCCCATTCCCATACGGAACTTTTTACCAAACAATGAGCTTCCCTTCTTACGCTCCTCTTTGTCAGGTTCTGAAGGAGACTGTGGAAGTCCAGATTGTGAGTTTGCATCTGAGGGAGACATGGGCACTTTTTCGTTATCCTGAGGCTGTCTTGAGGAGAAGTAGTCGCTGGATTTGTCGGAGAATGAAGAGGGTACGGCATCTGGGTGTTGTTGAGAAGACGGGAGAGCATCCGGAGTGTCTGCTTCAAAGTTCGGGAATGGAGAGACGCTACTCGCCATCGATGTACTGAAATAATTCGCCGAAGAGGGAGTGCCGACATTGATTCCAAATCCTGCTGTGTTGGGACTTCCTGGAAAATCCGCATTTGGACGGAGGGTAGACAGCGAGGGATCTGAAATGGGGATGCCAACACTACGTGGAATATCATCGCCAGGCGCCGAAGAATTGAAGGGGTTGAGCCCAGCCTGTTCTTCAGCCTTTGACTGTGCAGTCTCACGGTACTCCTCATCGCGTCGGATTTCCTCGTCGACCAAGGGAGCAAAGAGCCAACGAAGAATCCATTTGCCCAAGTTGATTCTTTGGTCATCTCGGAACTGTGAAAGGTCATCATCTGACAAATCCGCTTCATCTGCGTATACTTCAGCATCGAAGCAACGGTTGGGCTCTAAAATCACGGAGAGCCTTCCGGTACGGACATCAATAGTACACCAATGAGCAATGCTCTCGGTTGTATTGATCTCATCGGCCACATCTTCAAGATGACGCTTTCCAAATGCTCGCACGGGGACACATTTGAGCAAGTCCCATAATACAATGTCTCCGGCTGAATCTTGTGTGAGCGTGCGCTTTCTATCGTTCAGCATTAAGCACTTGATCAACCCATGCTGGCCTTCGATGCTTTCTTCGGGCACTGAATGAACAGGGACTATAGATCCAAGTTCACCCTCTGACTCTGGCTCTGGAGTACTTATCCCAGACGAAGTACCTCCTAGCAGTGAAGAAGTTGCCGATAGTTGTAGCACAGCATTGAAGGGAATGTTCTTTGTCTTTTTGTCAGTTGATGGTGAGGATTCTGGTGCCGGAGCGGTCGCAGCAGAGTCAATGGTGAGTGGCTCCTCTGGCGGTGACTCAATCTCAAGTGTAGTGTCGATATCCTTCCAACGATTGATACTCGACTTGGGAGTAGCTGTCCAAATATTGTCGCCACAAGCAGCAACTTTCACGACACCTTCGTGTTCCTGTAGAGCTGCGACACAAACGCCTTGCTCCATATCAGAAGAACGCCTTGTATCAGTCTTGGCTACCAATCCAGAACGATCACTGGAGTAAAACACTGAAAGGTCCGGATGATCTGAGTAAAGTGACCAGACGCTATCATTGTGCATCGTAAGGGTATTCATGCAACGACCTGCCGTTAGCGACCATACCTTAATAGTCTGGTCTGAGGAGGCAGTCATAATTGTATCACCAGATTGATTGATCATAATATCGCGCACATTGTCTGTATGGCCCACAAACTTGGTCACTAATTTCCCAGACTTTGGATCCCATACGCGGACGACATTCTCAGGTCCTCCGCTCGCAAGAACCGATGAAACGGCACCAAGAGCATAGATAGAGCCCTTCTCAGTTTTATCATCGCCACAGGCATCGATGCTCAAGATCTCGCCGCCACCGTTCAAATCCCACAGGCAAAGTCTATGATCCAGACCACCAGATGCGACCCAGCTAGCCTGGCCACCGGGGCTAGCCAAAGCCTTCACATAGTCTGCATGTTTGCCAATACGTTCGGGAACTTCAATCGATTCGGAATGCGGTCGCCAAAGTCGTACGGTCGTATCGGAAGAAGCGGATACAAGAGCGGAGTTATCCTGCGTTAAAACGATGTCGTTGATCCAGTGACTATGAGCCTGGACCTGTGTCTTGAACCGAGTCGGCTCGGGCTGTCTCGTAGCCTTGGAGAACGGATTCGAAGGATGAAAAGGAGCCGGTTGGGGGTTGAGATCCCAAGAACAAATGACACCGTCGCGGCCCGCGGAATACCTGGGGAAGAAGAAAAACGACAGATTAGAGGCTGTACAACCCACGTGGTCGACGGATCTGCGGGGAATAATAGAAAAACCACGGCTGTCACGTCGCAGGTTTTTGTTCCACTCGTTCTTTCAGTGCAAGGATAAAAAGAGACACCTACAGGATGGAGTTTTGCTGGTCAACGGCTAACCCATTCACTCCCAGCCGGTGCCCACCGGGGGCATCAGGCAACGGTAGCACTGTAGAATGTCAGCATGGGGACTCAGAACCACCTGAAATAAAAGCCCAAGGGCCCAGCCTACCATAAGTGACCCTCTGGTGGCTCAGTTTCCGTGCCATACATGCAGATTGGGGTTATGTGGGAGAGGCAAATTGCGGAGGAGATGCGGAGCTTATCTGCCCTCAATCGAGGCCGATCACTTGCGCTTTTTGGTGGGGACCAGGACAAGGATATACGTCACGGGCGACAGGTGCTTATTTTGCCGACGATCCCCCAGAACAATATCGACCGGGGAGTTGTCAACGGTTGGATTGATTTGGAATTGGATTTCACTAAGAACGGGGAGGGAAAGGGGAGAGACATGCAAATGAGGGGAAGTTGGAAGAGCCGCCAGGGGCATGCGGTTCACGACGCCAAAGCGCTGGTGGGCGGCCGTTCTCCGTATCACCGTTACTTTACCCGTTAGCTGCCTTGACGGTGAGACATTTTATGAGACCCTGGCAGCTAATTTGACCCCATTCCAGTTATTTTCTCTTGGAGGTCTAAAAGGGGAAATATCTATTTAGGATCTGTACAGATCTAATTTTAACATAGGGTCAGATTGGGCTGGCGATACGGTCAACTCAGTCTAAAGAATTGTATAGCTAAGTTTCACTCGGGCTAAACATCAACTGCTCGGTTAGCTCAATCGGTAGAGCGTGGGACTTGTAATACAACCCGAGTTACCATCTGCATAAGAATTCCAACTAACAAGTAAACCAGTTATCAAAAAGTTAAATCCCAAGGTTGCGGGTTCGACCCCCGCATCGAGCGCGTTAGCGTGCGATATTTCTTTTTTTATTTTTTTAATTTCCATATTTTTATATAAATGCTCTCGCTTCGACGCTGTGTTCTTGCATGGCCTTGGCTAGGTAATGAATGCTCGGTTACCCGATAGGTAGAGCGTGGGGCTTGTTAGTCTTGTGATTTGATATCATCTGATGCTTATCTTTGTGATGCATTCATCTGAATCTAATACTAGAAAGGAATAATATGCCCAGGTGGGCGGCTGGTAGGTACCAACTTGAAGATGGTACCTGATTCTACTAGTACGCTTGTGGGAATCCTATACTTTCACCGCGGGAATCAGCATGCAAACCAACTTCCAAGGCAAGGTTACCTAGGTAGTGTGTGTGGGGTTGCCTCCCACTCTATACAAGTTGTAATTTTGGAATCTTATTCGAAGACAAACTTGAACATTTGAGAACTGTCAGTCAGCACCTGGGCAGCTTGCAATGTATATATATATATTTGTTTATTTCGTGTACTCATACACACTAGCGTTCAACATTTGAAGTTTTGTATATCAATTTAAATAAGCGAAGCCCGGATATCACCGGACAAGTTTAAATTAAATGATAGGTAACGATGACACGAAATACGACGTTATCATACATACTAGGTAGTACTTCTAAGCACATTCAAGTGATCAGCAAGCATCAGAATGATACCTAAGTATACATACTATGCAAATCATCCAATGTTAGAGCCAAACTAGCCAAACCTAGAGAGACGGAGATGGAAAGGGAAAAAAGATTGTTGGTATCATATATAGTCGCTATTCTTGTTTTAATCTATATGCCAGAGATCCTCTATTTAGCAACGGTAATATACATACAAGCCAATATCAACCAAGATCTACACTACTAATCAGCCCAGCCTTACGCCTTCACTCCTTCGCCTCTTTCCTGCGTTCCAAGGTATTCCACGCCCACTGATAACTACCCAAGAACACAGACCCTCCAATACCAATCCAGGCGACACGCGGCCCAATACCCCTCCAGAAAGCACCCATACCCTCATTCGCAATACCGCGCACAATCTCCCGAACATTGACAGAAGCGCCAGCCGCCCCATCACCCCTCCGCGCAAGCATAACCCTTGTCTTAATAACATCCAACGGAGTAGTCAAACCAGCCGAAATAGCCCCAGCAACACTACCAAACATAGCACTAGTCGACGCCGGAATCTGCTTCTCAGAAAAAGAAGCCGTAGAGCTCGAAGCAGGCTTCAGGTATCGCTTCGAGTACGCCTCCTTCATAGACTCCCACATCGTAAACTGGATAACCGTAAAGGGAATCTCACGCGCAATAGTAATTCCAGCACCACGGTACAGTTCCCGGAAAACCTGACCATAGCCGCCCTTCGAGGACGAAGCAATAGTGTTCATGGGTCCAGATTGCAGCGAGGCATTAGTGCCCAGTGCAGGAGGGAGGGATTGTTGAGCATAACGAAGCGATAAGATATCCTTTAGAGCGAGAAGACTGGAGCCGCCGAAAAGACCAGCCTGGGCGCGCTGCTTGATGACTTCTGTTGGGACGCGGACTGCGCACGCGGCGATTTCACCTAGCGAGGAGGCGATGGAGTGGGTGAAGAAGATGTGCGTGCGGGAGGGAGTTTCTTTTGAGCCTGGGGGAGGGAGGAGGGAGCGCTTTACGCCGTCGTAGACTATGAAGAAGGATGCTGCGGAGGGGGCAGAGCCGAAGAGCACGGAGGGGAGACCTGCGTATATGCCGCGGACTGTCTGGCGGAGGGAGAGGCGGGGGCCCTGGGGAGCGCTGGGGTCGCGTGCTTTTTGGAGGCGGGTTTTGATGGTGTCGAGGGGGTAGAGAGAGCAGTCTACTGTTAGACCTGCGACTGCGCCAGACTGAGGAGGAGTTTGTTAGCTTGATTTTGGAGGAGGGAGCGCTCAATGGCTTACGAGTAGGGATCTAGTCCATAGGGAAGAGACGAAGGCCTCGCCCTCGGGTTGTTGAGCCATGGTGTGTCGGGAAACTGTTTGAAGGGGCTTTCTACCACTTTAACATGCTTGGTTGGTTCAATTGAGGCGTGTGGTAATTGGGACGGGTAGAAGTTGGAACTCCAAAGACGAGTAGAGGAGAAGCTAGCCCGAGGGTGTAGTTGAGCTCCGCAATCGATGTAGATCGAGGTTTTTGCTCCGCGGTCAGGCCATCCGATATCGCCGGAACGAGAGTTACGTCAGGTCGATCACCGGCAAAAGTAGAAACGAAGGAATATAGGAGTATAGTGATTTGCCGAGGAGAATTTAGGCCACAGTGAAGGTATGTTTACAGAAATGGTCTTTTAAACAGAAAATATTTTCGTAGGTTTAAACTATCTATGACATCAATGTTCTCTGTCAAGTCCCAAGACGCTCCGCGCTCGCGGCACAGGTCAAACGGAAATAGAAATGTCTCAAGAAAGGGCCGTCTGCTGCATACTCGGGAGTTCTAATGGGGACATCTAAATTGGAAAACTGGCCTCCAGGGATGTCGAAATCAGACAGCACTGTCACCGACGTGCGAGGGATACTCAACTGGGCTGGGCCTCCTGAAAAGTGCGGTTGACGGGTAATACAGAAAGGTCACACGGGAAATTAGGAGGATAGATATCAACCGGGGAAGAATGAAAGAAGGGAAAGGAGGACAAGATAATGAAGTATGATTTGCAGCAACGTGAAAATCATCTAGACCAGTCAAAGACGACGAGAGAACGAGAAACATTTGATTATGAGGCAAAAAGAAGGAAATAGTAACAGTGACACGCCCAACACACAGGGCTCGGAGGGAATTATGCACATACGAAAAAAAATTTGATACAGAGAAGGGGAATCATTTGGCCTTGGAACCTTTGCTAGCCACCGGAGGGCTATGCGATGGAGGCTCAAGAACGTGAGTGTGGTTAGAGGCGTTGATGATTTGACCGGAATCCTCTTGCTGACAGCGGATGATGTTTCGTACCCAGTCATCAGCCATAACTTCGTCAAGTGTTGCTCGCTCTTTCGGATCAACCTTCAACATGCGGCCAATGATGTACCTACTTTCCCGCGGCAAGATGCGGAGAAGGCGCCACGGGCCCTTAATAACTTCCTGGCGTTGGGCGGGTGGCTGAGAACCAGGTGGAAGAGGCGGAGCTTCCTTGCTAGTTGTGCGAGTGGGTTTGTCATTGGACGTGCTGGTTTGACTGGTTTGCTTCTGGGCTTGGGTTTCAGTCGACTGGTCGCCTTCCTTCGAGGTGTCGGGCTTGGTTCCATTTGTTCCATTTACTTGTGGGACTGGAGGCACATTTGATTTATTAGGTGTTTCGGAGTTGCCTGCCGGGTTTGAGGAGGGCGGAGGTTGTTTGTTTTCATGGGCAGACGAAGGAAGATCGGGAGACGACTTGGGCCGAGGGCGTCGGGGATCCGAGTCAGGGACTGGCGTACCAGGTGTCGGGGTTGAGACGAACAAGCGATATGAATTGTCGGTGGTGCGCGGTTGCTTCCATGGGAAACGGCGGAGGGTCATACAACAGAAGATGATCGCCAGCGACCATACATCCGTGGGGCGGGGGTCATATTTCTTTTCATCATAGACTTCGGGGGCCAGGTAAGGATCGGATCCAACGATGCCTGAAGCTGGCACAATTCCATTCTCGAAAGGATATCGGAATACAACCGCACTTCCAAAGTCGATGAGCTTCATGATACCACGGTCATTAACCACCACGTTGTCGAGTTTCAAATCACGATGAGCCAAGCCCATTCCGTGAAGATAGGCAACACCGCTGAGAATCTGCTTGAAAGAGCAAGAAATCTCCTCTTTGGTCATCTTGCCGGTCATAACGATTGCGAAGAGGTCAAATGGTGCATATTCCATCACTTCGTACCAGTGTGAGCCTTCTTGAATGATATCAAGAGTCTCGATAATGTTGCCATGGTGCAAGGTTGAGCCAATACAGAACTCTGCTGTGACCTTCTTCGAATACTCCTTCAAGCTTTCCCAGCTATGGCGTTCCCTAAATTGCTTCACTGCAAATGTAACTCCATCACCCTCGCGCTTCAACAAACGGACCGAACCACCAGCGCCGGATCCAAGCACCTTGCCCATCTTACCATACTTGGTTGACAAACCGTGATCATCAGCAAAAGGGACGTTATCGGGTGCCATCTGGTACGGGGTGGACTTTCCAGATCCTCGGCTTGATCGTTTTGATGCTGAGGTTGGGGAATCTGGCCGCTTATGACGGTGGCCCATTTTGAAGAATCGCTTGAGCTCAGACATTGAGCCATGGTGGCCATGGCCATGTTTGGGCTCATGGTTTTTATCCTTATTGAAAACACCCCGCTTTTCGTTGTTAGACTTGGTTATATCACTAGCACTTGCCGATCTGGGTGTACCAGGACGGAATGCCCGCTTAGCGTCCCGACCGCTAAAAATAAATCGAGGATCGAGCTGTTTCAAATCCTTCGCTGGCGGTGCCCGTTTACCACGTGCATATGGATCATTCGGTTCACCTACTGGGGTAATGGCGCCCGGAGGAGTATGGGAGTCTCGCGGAGTAGGAGGAGGGCTTTCTTCTTGTGAATCGTTGCCGATGAAGAATTGCGCACGGTGTTGTGGGATGGTAACTTGAGGCGAGGGCATAGAAGTGACGCTTTTCTTATCGGACAGGTGATCGGTGGATGGTCGCGGAGATTGGACATTTTGATTCTGATGCATTTCGCCGGAAGTGACCGGAGGGGATGCCTCAGGGGTGATGGCCTGCACGTTCCCTCGACCAATTGATCCCAATGCAGCTACACTGTCGGTAGATCTACCATCCCGAGATTGCGTGACAGCTGGAGTCAGAGGCGGCGACTGGACTGCGGATACGGGGGGAGAAGCGTGAGGAGAGGTGACATGAGAGCCGTTGCCCTCACGAGCATTCGGATCACTAGACTCTCGAGATGTCACCTAAACGAGATACGGGAACCATGTCAGCGAACATCATTGCTTTTCTCTGCATGACTGTTGTTGGTGTGGTAGTGAAAGCAAACTATTGGGAAGGGGAGGGGGGGCTAGATGGATTTGGGGGCTTCAACGCCCGTTCATCCGGTGAGATCCTGCCGATCTGGAGATCTGGAGATCTGACGATCTGATTTGGGGGGATAATAAATTGGGGCTAGAACTTGGAGGGAAAAGCGTAGAGACGGTGGTCCTCCATCGAATAAGAGAATGAACTGAAGACTTACCCGTGACGACGGCAGCGACATTGGTTCGAATGAAAAGTTACGTAGGCGGGACTCCTGGAGCTGGGATCTCTGCAAGCTGATCGCCAGGGATCGCAAGTCGTCTGCGTTGGGGTCCTGTGACTGAAAGTCTGGTATAGACTTCTCCGACACTGGAGAGAGCATAGAAGAAGGTTCAATCTCCTGATTGACCGACGAGAAGCGGACCTGGGCAGGCTGTGAACCTGACTTGGCGTCGGGGTCGGACTCCGCCTGGGGCGGCATCTTGGCGGGGTTCTGCATAGTCGAGCCTATCGACGATCAATCATGAATTAGGAATTTGGCATTCTAGGAGGCACGGCAAGGAAGGAGAAGCGACCCCAGACATACCTGAATCCGCAGCGTTGGTTGGGGTCGAGCCGGCCGTTGCAGACGTCATACTCTTGTTCACGACCTGGAATGGAGACTTCTAAGCGGGACACATACCCCTCACGAGGTCGTGATTCTCGTGGGGGAGCAAGGTTCTTATTTGTGAGTCTCCCTAGGTCGTATCTGGTGAAATTTTTGTGCTTTGCCAGCTGAAATCCTTTCGGATGGGGACAGTTTGGAATCTCTGAACGCGCGAAAGGCGAAGAAAAGAAGGTTGAATTGCGGGAGAGAGAAAAAAAAAAAGGTCGATTACGCGGGTAAAAGAGGCAAATTCTTGCCGTTGAGTTTTTCTTGTTCTTGCCAGTTCAACCAGCAAGAGTGAAGAGCAGGAGGGGAGAGATCAGCACAAAAATTAAAGGTAAGAGAAGAATAGAAAATTAAATCCCAGTCTCTGGATCATCTGGATTATCAGGATAAGAGAGGAGGGGGCAAAGAACCGGGCCTGAGGCAAAACTGGGTGGGGGTCCGACTGTCACTGTACAGTATAGACCAGATTAGTGACGCTGCTGGGCCTTCTGGATAGAAACTGCATCTATCTATTCATCGATACCTCCTGGCGATCCGACTAGATGTCGCGGTTGACTCATGATTCTCTATGTTCTATTCTAATTCTACACGGCTCTAAATGCAACTGGTTACGGACCATAGCTGAAAGAAGCTCTCTCGATTTCTCCCCGCATCGGATGTCCACGGAGCTATGATGAAAGCCCACGACACGTTCGAGTCACAGGTTGGAAGTAATCCGACCGTGCCGACTTCCCGGTCCAAGGTTTTCTGTTGCCCAGTCGATCACTCCGGAAATGCACGAGATCGTGTCTTCCCGATGATCTGGAATCCTGCCTGTTCAGGTCTAGTCGACGCCCTGCATGCTATCACTGGTATTGTGATTGGCCTCGGACTAAGCCTGTCCTCTTATTGCTCGGGGGATCATGGGTACTGTACAAAGACCCGCCGGTTCTCCAATTTCTCCGACCATGTCCCCCGGTGGGGAGAACGATGACAGCACTGATATGTATAAATCAGATCTTATGTCTATCTCTTACTTATAGGTATCTCAGTACTTGACGGTCCACTCCATTCTTGTCAGATCATCGCCATCCCTCCGCCAAGCCTCCAAACGTAGAGAGCGGACTTGGCTGTCATCAACAACTAACTGGGCCAGATACCACCACTCGACTTATGCACGTTACCATTGGCTTGATGCAAGGTAACGTCGGCCTACATTAGGCTAGACTGGGCTAAATGCACCCTCCAATCTAAATCTAAGCGCGGCTAGTAGTGTATCTGTAATAATATGTACAGTCGACACATTCGACACCTGAGGTATCACTACATAGTGCATGACAGGGAACCTCCCACAGGGGCACTAAGGGGAGTTGATCAACCAGGCTTGTACATTGCTGCGTTCGTAGATTCAAGTTGCATCTTACTAACGTCATTTGACATTACTGGGGGGGGGGGGTCACTGGAGAGGCATTAATTCTATGTATACGAAGAACAACTTGGAAAGAAAAAAAAATACTCTTAGTATTGCGCAGAAGTATCGCTCTATCATAGTATGCAGAGATGATTCAGGTATAATACAATCGGGGACGAGTACAATATCTCCCCGTTTTCTCCCAGGAAACGCCAAGTAAACATGAAGAAGATATAGAAACATTCAACGGTCGGTCAAAGGAAATCCCCAATGCCAAGTACACCTAAGAAGGTAAGGCGGAATCACATATGATGCCCATACTGGCACCAACCAACCGCAGACACCGCGGTGACACAGATCATCGGATCAACATTTATGGCACAACCTGGATTCCAATCGACTTGGCCTGTGACATGACGCTCTTGCACAGCCCTTGCAAGCTCAACCCTGACAATCGGGTCTCGGTGTGCTTGATCTTGGCAATCTCGTAAACATGCTTGAGCGAGATTTGACCACAGACCTCATGGCCAGGGTTCATGGCACCGCGGAGGCGGTTCTTTCGAGGCTCAACATTGGCGGCGTTCAGGAGCAGGTAGGTGGTGGTGGGAGTGCGGAGGTCAAAAGCGAAAGATCGGTCGGGGCGAACAGTAACGCGCGCGGGAATAGGAACACCGGGGTTGATGTGAGATGTGCGGGCATTGAACTCCTATAGATGAACAGTATTAATAACCCGGTCGGAGGCTGTCATGGGGCTGGATTGTGGTGATTATGGTTGTTCAAACTCACCTTGCAAAAGTCCATACTCTTGACACCCTTACTACCCAGCGCCGGACCAACAGGGGGACTGGGACTGGCCTGGCCAGCGCCCACAATGAGCTTGACGAATTGCTCCCTAGCCAGTGCGGTTTTGGCCATGATGAATGTGGATTGGGGTGGAAAGCGAGGGTGTTCAACGGAATGTCGTGAAGGTTGAAAGCCGCAAATCGCTGGAGCCGGCAGATTTTCCTCCGCCTTTGCTGATTGGCCGGACACCAAGCGAGTTGCTGAACAGCTGAACAGCGTCGAACGTCATCGCTTAGGCTCTTCTTTGATACGGAAAAGACTGTGCAAACGACGACAAATCAAATCACATCGCATAAAAGGTTATATTTGGAGCTTGCCCTGTTTTCGCTGCGGCTGTTGAAGATACTGGGGTCACGTCCAATCGAGCTTGTCCTCGTTCCATTCGCATCCGAACTAAACTCGGGCCCCGCGTCGATCTCCCTTCTTCACCTCCTTTCACCTGCTTTTCTTTTTTTTTTTTCGTTTCTCTCTCTGCTTTCGACCCTTCCCAGAATTTCATTGTGCAGTTTCTACCAAACCCGAATCATGAACTGGCTCAAGTCGACGTACGTCTCACTCTTCTGGATGTGGTGATGACGTTAAAACTGATCCAAAAAGCGCAGCCTCTCCGCGGCGGTGGGCACGCAAGAGCCTATCTACGGCCCCGAGGCCATCCAATCTGTTGCCCAGCAGACTGCTGAGACTCCTTACACCGTCCTGACCAAGGACCACCTGCGATGGAAGGCATACCAGTATACAAATGTCGAGACCCAGACTTTCTATATCATGGCGGACAATGGGACCCTGGTTTTTGTCCAGGTGATCTACAGCAACATTGCGTGAGTAGAGATAACAGAGCCCCTCTACCCCTCCTCACCATGATTTTGATGGGTACTTAATCGCCATCCGAATATACCCACGGACCGCTTGATACCTAGAGAAGAAAAGGCAAATGTCGCTAATCGGAGGATCCCGCGGAACAGAGGTATCCATACCACCGCGCACTTCAACACCAAGATCTTCGACCTCAGTGGCGAGGGTAAGCACGTCTGGCACTCCGATGCCCTCTCCAACTTCATGTTCGACGACAAGATGCTCTGCTTCGGCGCCGACAACATGACCATCACCCTCAACGAGGAGGGCGATGCCTACACCATCAAGTCCACCGTCAACCCCGACAGTGTCGTCGACCTGAAGTTCACCCGCAAGGCCCCCGGCTTCGCTATCGGTAAGGACGGTACCTCTTACTTCGGAACTGACCCCAAGAACCCTTGGGGATCCATGATCCACTCCTTCTGGGCCCGTTGTTCCGTCGAGGGTACCATCACCACCAAGGAGAAGACCTACGACCTTGGTGGCCGCGGTGTGTTCATCCCCGCGCTGCAGGGCATGAAGCCCCACCACGCAGGTAAGTATAAAACACCTGTTTATCTCAGCCAATAAATCGCAGATCTAATTCTAACATTCCTCAGCCGCTCGCTGGAACTTCATCAACATGCAAACCCCCACCTACTCCGCTATCATGATGGAGTACACCACTCCCCCATCCTACGGTTCCACCAAGGTCAACGTCGGTGCTATCCTGAAAGACGACGAGATTGTCTATGCTGGCGTTGACAACAAAGCAACCCACACCGGCTCCACAACCGACCCCGACAGCGAGTGGCCCGAGCCCACCTCCATCAAGTGGGAGTGGTCCGGCAAGACCGCCGAGGGCAAGGAGCTTTCAGCCGAGGTTGACGGATCTCTCGGCAAGCGACTGGACCGTATCGATGTCATGGGTGAGGTTCCTGGTTTCATTAAGACCATCGCCGGCAGCGTCGCTGGTACCCGACCATACATCTACCAGGTAAATATTCTCCCAGTTTCAGGTTTTTCTTCGGCCTGGTAGTATTTTTTGCTTGCACATGAATACTGACATATGTCTTTTAGTTTGCTCCCAATGAGAAGCTTTCCCTGAAGCTGAACATCGGTGGCGAAGAGATCACCGAGGATGGCTTCATGTTCTCAGAGTCTACTTTCATCTCGTAAGCCTTTAGCTATTAGCTGGCCTTCTCTCCAACCCACGTATATATGACATTCGGATCCCGCTTGTGGGACCTGTTGGCGTTCGTTTGAGTCATTTTATATTATTATATGGAGGTAATCGATATCGAAGCCTCTCGCGTACCAGATATTTTACAGATTGTATCCTGGATACTTAATGCTATTGATTATATATCTCTCCGTGCGATCTGACCCATGCATGTATTTTCTAAACATTTCAAATGGAGACACATAAACTGTAATCGTTAATGTCACTGGGACCTCGGGATCAAACGATAATACATAGATTTTTGTACACAATAAAAGTCTGAATTCCAATTTGTACAAAGTGAAGAGTGAAGGAAAGGCACACCGAAAACATAATCAAATAGTTAAGGCAATATACATAGAAAGAATCAAGAGTGAACTTGAAATGAAATTCGCTGACGGTCTTTGGGTATCGAGCCATACTCAGCGTCTAGAGGTAACCCTCAACTCCACAAAACAAAAAATAAAAAATACATAACGAAAGTAGAACAAATACAAGAATAAAACAAACTAATTATCAATCATCAACTGCTCTCCCTCATCCAGAAGGGTAGTAACACGCGACAGATCAGAGATCATCTTACGTCCATGGCCAACCAACAGCAACTTCTCAGCATTGGCTGGTAGTCCAAGGTAGGTAGGTGGCTCGCGCTCAGGAAGGTTATTAATCCAAGCAATGAAGTCCCGAATGCTAGTGCCGCTAGGCAGAGTGAGCAGCTCATCCTTTTCAACGCCTGAGACAAGCTTGTAATCGTCTTCGAAGGCGGCAGGGGTAAGGAAGCTGTTGACTAGACTCTCCAATTGCTTGAAGTCGGCGGCGTCATCGATCTTTCCACCGTACATCTCAGCAATGAGAGTGCGGATCATCTCCCAAGGAAGTTTCTGGGGTGCAACGTTTGAGCGGCCTTGGGCGACTGTGTCAACCCAATGATCGATGATCCACGCAGAGCATTCGTACTGTGGAGATATTTGTCAGTATTGTTATTGTACATTTCAAGGGGATTAGGAAGAATACTTACGTCGCTGTCATTGAATTCCCAGAAGCCCTTCCATCCGAGACTAGGAGCGTAGCGAAGTCTTTCTTGAACAACGGCGTGAAGGAAGCAGAGCAACAAGTAGACACGCGCCTTTTCAACAGGAGCCTTGCTAGCACGGGTGGTCAATGAGGACATAGAGTCCTTCATGTTGGCACGGACACCGGCAGGTTGCTCGTACATGAGGACGCGAGATGCACGGATAAGGTTGACAGGGATCTTAGGGCTAGATTCCATGGAGAGGAAGAGTCGGAACTCCTTGTGAGGCTTGAGAGAATCCAGTCTCTTTTCCAGACTCTGCAACCACGAAGGTGCCAAGTGAACGTTCTTGACCAGTACCCAGTTACCAGTGGCAGCTGCGTTGCTGATAGCCTTGTCGGCACTTTCGAGACCCTCGTTCGAACCCATAGCAATATTGGCACAGGTGGCATGAGTTCGCTCAACCAATGCATCGACCTTGTAACTGGCGTCGAAACCTGGGCTGGAGCTGAGAGAGATAGGAGTCGTTGCCGTAACTTGATCAACGACATCCTTGAGATCACTGCTACCCTCGAATAGCTCACGGCCGAACACAGCTTCGATGAAGCGCTCCGCAGCAGGGACGAATCGGTCCATGCGACAAAGTTTGACAAGGAGCAAGGACCGGAGAAGCTGGTCAAGCTTGGGTGTGCTCTCTTCCCAGACAACAGGAACGGCGTTTTCGGCGAGCTCTTCGCCAAAGAAACGATCCCATTCATCTTGAGGAATGTTGGGAATGTATTCCTTGAACAGAGACATGTTCAGGAGCTTGCTCATCACCTGCTCACGGGCGTCGACAGTGGTTGAAAGATCAGCGTCTTCAACAGACTCGTCTAAGACGTGGTCGAGAAGGGCTCTGTCCATTGGGAACGGAGTAGCATGGGCAAGCAGGATAGCTAAGGTGATACGATCCTTTTGAACTAAGCCCAGTGAGGTTCGTTGGTAAGTTGTGATGAACAGGTCTCGAATGATGATTTGGACGCGGGCAGAATGGTCCTTTTCTTGTGCAAGGCGCTTATTCTGATAGAGCACAGCATTGAAGATATCCACGAAGTACTGCAGAGAGAACTGATAGAAGTGGTTGATGTGATGGAGCTGTTCAAGAACAGCGAAAACAGCACTGCAGGCTCGGGCAATGATGCTGTATTGTTGAGTGATAGTCTCAACCTCAGTCATAACGCCCTCAGTCTCAGACATCTTAATTGAAATATCGGCAGCTTCCTTCTTGAGGGTTTCCAATGTTTCGATAACGTTGTCGTCGTCCAAAATGTTTCCACGAGACTCGTTGAGAGCTTGCAGAAGACGCTTCTCAAGCGAGCGAAGGTGGACCTTGAACTCTCCCTGCATCTTGACCAAGTTGTTGCGGCGTTCGTCGACATCTGGGCGCTCGAACTTGAGAACATCATTCAGGGACTGAGTCTGCAAACTGCTCTGGGTAACCGTAAAGTTGACGAATGTGGTACGACTGCACACATCTGGCGGGAATGAGGCAGACGGGTCTCTAGTGGACAAGAACAGTCTGAAGGATGGGGAGAAGTCGATCTCTTGCTTGCCAAGCTGGATGAGTACACGACCTCCTGTCTTCTGGTATTCCTTGTTGAGGACGTGGTTGAGAATAGGGTCCAAATGCTCTGCATCCTGAATGAGAATTGGATTGCCAAAACGCAGGGCACTCTCCAGCTGCTTCACAAATGAGTCATCCAAGAAGCTGGTGACTGTGAGCTTGCGGTCCTTGCTTTCTTTCTGCAAGAACTCGGTAACCCGACCAGATGGGTCAACAATAAGAGGGTATCTGTTGAAGCGCTTGAGAACGATAGCGTTCTCAGTGCAAAGATCGTCAACAGGGAGCGAGTTTTCTTGCCAAGTCAGACGCTCATCGGCATTAGACAGGTATTCGGTAATAGGGTTATGTGGCTTGAAGTTGATGCCAGACTGCGCAAGCTGGTGCACCCAATCGTCCACCATTGCCTTACGAAACTGCTGATCATAAAGACCAGCATAGGCAAGGAAAGCAGCGGCAATGAGAACATCACCCACAAGAGTACTGATCTGGGTTTCGAAGGACTTGCTACCTTCTTCCCAACGTTCACGTTCAGACGCCAAGCTATCGAGCAGACGCACACTTCGGTCAACCTTGAATTGAACTCGGGACATTTCGGTCTTGATTGCTTGAGTTTCGCTGATAAGGGCAGCATATTCAGCCTTATAGGTGCCAATACTGCTCTCCAAGCTTTGAATGGTAGTTTCAATAGTCTGGGCCTCAGCCTTAGTTTGCAAGGCCTGTTCCTCGAGTTGGTCGACCTCCTCTCGCAAGGGACCAACGCGATCCAAGATCTCGGAGTAGTTCACTTGAGCCTCAACCCATTGAACCAGGGGACCGCAGGCCTTACTGGCACGGTTCACACGCTCGTAGGTGAAGTCCTCCTTGGACAAGAACTCATTTTGCATCTTGACACGGTGGTTTCGAGTCATCTGACGTTCATTGTCATAGTTGACGATACTGGCAATGAAATCATCTCGGCGAACAAGACCTTGAATTGTCTTCCAGCTGTCGACCTTGTGACCAAGAAGCGTGCACACAGCTTCCAGTGCAAGTCGAACACTGGCTGGAGGATTACCCATTGACCGGACCTCAGTAAGATGTTGACGTTTGATGTTGCTGACACTGCGCTGGGCCTCCAACACAGCAGGCTCCGCTCGTGCCAAATCGTGCAGTACAACCTCTCTTCGCTCTGCGACTTCCTTCTCTTGCTTCTCCAGCGCCGCTTGAACCTCAAGCGACACTGTCTTTCTCTGTTCTGCCTCCTGTTGATCTGCGACCATGCGCTGTAGCTTCTCATTGGCTTCGGTGTCCTTCTTTTCCAGTTGAGTCTTCTTCTGGGCAAGACTGCCACGCAAATCGCTAACCTTGTCGACGGTATCACGGAGCTTCTCAAGACCGACGTTCAAGTGACGCTGTTGCTCCTCGAGATCCTCGCGCTTTTCATTGAAAAGCTTGACGTATTGTGCAACAAAGTCAAGGTAGTGACGAGGAGTCAAGAAAGTTGAACGCCCTTGCTGCTTGTGCAGGCGCTCGTTGATGCGTAGAAGCGAGTGATGAATGTACACCATAGAGTTGACAACAGTGTCTCTGTGTGACGCGGGGAGGGATAGCTCGCGATAGGCCACAGGAATACTGTCGGGGGAAGTGAAGTTTGGCTTATCAAGGTCGACTGATTGAGTCAGCTCAGATCCGACTTGGAAGAGAGCTTGATCAGACCAGTCACCCATCCAGTTCAGGACGCAACGGTTGAAAAGAGCTGGACTAGTGGCTGCCTTCGAAGAAAGGCCTTCTTCCGGCGGGTTCATGGTAAACACAACATGCAAGTTCTTGACGATCTGTTGTGTGAACCACTTGTACAACTCCTCCTGGGAATCAAGAAGCAAGCCCTGGCGCTGAGCACCCTCTTTACAGGCCGTCATCAGAGACGAGAACTCATCTCCTTCAAAAAGACCAGGGACCTCGGCGTTGGCAAGCAGGGTGTTCATGCGTTCCAAGAAACCAGAGTCAAGGACATTAGATTCGTCCATGATAAAGCAGATCTTCTCACCCTTACAACCGGCACGACGAAGAACACTTCTAAGATCATCATCAAAATCTTCTGAAGAGTATTTGCCGTGTACCTTGATTTGAAACACCTTCAGACCATTCATCCAAGCAACAAAACGAGATAGTGTTGTCTTTCCACTTCCACTTACACCGATCAAAATAAGATGACCTTGAGGCTGGCGGAAAACACGATCAATACGCAAGGCATGTTCAAGAACATCATTGAACAAGACCAAGGGCACGTCAACCTCCTCTTCACAGAAGGTCTTGAGACGAGCCTTGACAAAATCGCGAAGTCGCTCCTGTTCGACTGGGACATAGTGCTTGGAAAGCCAGTTGGAAAACAGAATTGGGCCCTTCAATGCTTCTTGGTCGTCGATTGTAGGGAAGTGCTCTAGCGCAATGCGGCGAACAGCGTCGGCAGTCCAAGCTCTCTCATCTTCAGCAACCAATCGATCCTGGAAGAGACGGAGAGCCTCGTGAGCCCAGATACGGACCAGGCCTTCAATTGACAAAGTTTCAAGAGGTTTGATGGCTTCATAGACACCGCGAACCCAGCGAGTCAATTCACGAGGAGAGTAGACATAGTGAGGCTGAATCTGGGGTGTAAATCTTGATTGCGATTCCAGATAGAATTGAACCATTGCCTTGGTAAGAGCTTCAGAGTATCCACGCAGTAGTGGAAGAATCTTGAGAACAGCCGAGTTGAAGGTTCCGTAGATCTGATTGAGAGAAATCTCCCCGGGGTAGTCAACCATAATAAGAGGTGCATGACGGAGGAAACGTTCACCCATGGCGGTACGGCCAGCATCAGTTGGGGGATTACAGGCTCCAACAAACTGGATGCGGTCCAAAGAGACCCAAGTCTTGTCAGAGGTACGCCAGAAGCCATTCTGCTCAACAAGTTGACGCAAGAAAGAAATAGCACGCTGAGTTCCATAGCGATCAGGTGCAGGCAAGTTAATCTCGTCGCAGAAGACAACCAACCAACGACCAATCTGATTAGGCGACATAACAACACCATTTAGTGTCTTCTTATACTCGCAGTACTGCTCAAATGTCTTGATCAACAGGTCTGGAGTAGTCGCGCTGGAGAAATTGAGGCCAACGACCTCCATGTTTGGCAGTTTTCTTAAAGCGGCAAACAGGGTCATTGTTTTACCGGAACCAGGAGGACCACAAAGGAGCAAAGGCTTGTGCTCAGCGAGCCAAGAGTAGAGAACATCCTCATGACGGACAGTATCGACAGTAGGGATAATAATGTCAGTCTGGGTGACCGAATGGGTGTTGATATCAATTGAAGGAACTTGTGACTGCCAACTTGTCCATTCTGACTTAGGCAGGGTAACATCGTAATCAATCAGAGATGACTCTCCATCTGGTGGCAGATCAATGGTTGAGGTGCCAGTGACAAATTGACCGAATGCCTTGCGGTCTGTGAGAGGGCAATCACCAGTAAATGACCATACGAGAGTAAGCAGAAGTTTCTTCGTAATGTAAGACTCGATCTGTTCAGGGTCCAGAGGAAAATCAACATGCTGCACATTATACTCCAGAACATTGCGACAAGCCTTGTTCAACAAGCTGAAGAGCGTGTTCAGTGCCCGAATATCAGTAAATTCCATGATGTGGTTGTACTTCTTCGCCTCATCCAGCGACTTGAGGACAAGGTCATCCGTCTCAAGGTGCTGCTTGAGAATTGTGGATAAGGTGTCCTGAGTATCCTGCGTCCTGGCAGCAGCCGTTCCGGCAGGGGCACTATCATCGTCCAAGTCCTCGAACGTCTTGGTTTTGAGGCCCTCGACGTAGTTGGAAATCATCATGGTAGGAGTGACAGTATCGGCATTGAACCAAACCATACCACAACGACTGACAGTAGCGAGGGTGGCGTATTTCAAGGTTTCGACTTCGAACATGATACGGACATTTGGAGGCAAGTTGAGACGCTCCCCGTTAGGCAGCGTAAGTAGCTTGTTGTCATCCAGAACACTGTTCAAGTTCTCAACCCACTCAGGGTCAACATCGCCATCAAAGACGATCCAGTGGCGCTTGCTGTCTTCACCTCGAAGGTTGTCGACAATCTTTCTCAGAATACCAGTGAAGAGACCGTCAGTCCACTCTCGGGTGGTGCTATCAAGGTTACCATAGAGGGCTTCCTTCGACATGACCTTGGAGTCAATGATGTGGCTGACACCTTCCACTCCTTCAACGCGTTGCATCGCCTGCAAGAGAATCTTCCAAGCAGCCGACTTTCCGGCTCCAGACTTTCCAACCATCATGACACCATGATGAATGCTCTGAATTTGGTACAGTTGAAGAGCCTTGGCAATCCACATATCGCTGTCAACAAAGTGTTGCTCATGAGCAATGTCTCGGATAGCTTGAGTAAGCTGTTCAAAGTTGGCAGGGACGTAGTCGACACCAGGGAAATCATCCATTTGGATTTCAAGCATCTTGTCGACATCTTCCTGAACCAGCTTAGGCGCGATGGTTTCACGCAGGCTCTGGACGATAATCTGAGGTTCAATAACATCGTCGGGGCCAAGGTCTCCATCGGATTGCGCGAGACGAGCGCGCTTGAGGCCACCAGAGCTCACAAGCACACTCTTCAGAGCACGAAGCCCGAAATCGTAGTGGGCTTGATTAGTTAATTGGGAAGCACAGTGATCAAAGAATGGCACAGTCTGTTTGGACAAAGGCTTGGCTTGCTTGAAACCTTGGGAGAACAACATGACTTCCGCAATGAGTTCCTTGTCGGGCTTTGACATGGCAACACTGCGGAACAGCTTCTTCAAGTTATCGGGCAAGTTGGATCGGCCTGCATAACCAGGATTCATGGTGATGAAGATACCTGTGTTGGAGTTGACGGCGAGCTTCCTTCCAACCAATTCGATTTGGGACTTGGCATCTTCCTCGCCTTTTCGTAATCCAATCTGAATGTTTTGGATCTGTTGAGAAACAGCAGATAGAATTCGCTCTTCCAGACGGTTGAACTCGTCGAAACAACCCCAAGCACCAACTTGACAGATACCAAGAAAAATACGACCCATTGCTTGGAAATCGAAAGTGTCGTCACAACAGAAGACAAGAGTAAAACGACCAAGCTGTAGACCCAAAGCCTTGACTGACTCTGTTTTTCCGGTACCAGCTGGACCGTACGGAGAACCACCAAGCCTCTGGCACAGAGCCTGAGTAAGAGTGAGGAAACATCGGTCAGTAAGCGGGGTGCGAACCAGTCTCTCCGGCACACCCAAATACTCGAAACCATAGTTCAGCCTAGCGTTCGCCATGTGAACATAAAGGCGTTGAAGGAAGTCACCATCGGGCTGGTAAACATAACGCATCTGAAGTAGCCAAAGGTAGTGCGTCGGTGTATTGGCATTAAGCTCATTCAATTTCGCAATAGTATCACGTTGGTGAACGAATTCAGTAATCATATGTTCACATTTCTTACGAGTGATAGCATCGAGCTCACCGAGCACAGTAGCAGCTAGCAACTCAAGGATTCTGACTTGGGAATCATGCAAGGTCGACAGGTTGGTTCCGCCTTCTTCCAACGATTTCTGGACAGCATTTGTCCATACAACCTGACTAGCAAGAACGACAATCTGCGCAGGGTAGTTGGCGAGGAAGTCGTTAAAGGCTGTACGGTCGACTTCAGGGGCGCTGTAAAGAGTATCAAATTGTTCAACAGCCTCGCCAAGAAGCTCAGCAAGACTTAACTTCATGTTGTACTCAAGCGCGGAGAGCCAGTCATTGATTCTGGGAGTCTTGATGAGGTTGACTTCGCGTTTCAAGCGGACCTCTTCGCCCTCCTTAGAGGTGAACCCGACAATGTTGTTATCATCATCCATGAGAAGGCCGGACAGACCAGCGAACATCTTCTTGAAATGTTTGGCAACACGGAAGATGTCATTACTGTTACCAATAATCTCCAGCAAATCTTCGTCTCCGACAAAGTAGAATCGAGGGAAGGATACACGCTCGCGTTCAAGATATTCACCGAGAGCCTTCTGGATCTTATTAAGCAGTTCTGCCAATCTCTCCAAAGACTTTTGGACACCATTGATCGCGAGAATATCCAGAACAAAAGGAGACTTGTAAACCTTCTTCATCACAGCGAAAAACTCGGAGTTAATGTTCTGGAAACGGCTCGACTCAAGAGGCAAAAGATGCTTGATATCTGCGTTACCCGTAAAAACACCTTCGAGGTAAACCCATTGTCTTTGAACATCAATCCAGACATCGAAAAGAACATGAACACGGTTGAGCTTATCTTCCCAAGAAGTGGCTTCCTCCTCGAACTCCTTGTAGTACGGTGAATGCCTCATCGCTTGTAAAGAGTTAAGGTTCTCACTGCACTTCGCAAACAAGTCATCAAAGCCACGGATAAGGCGACACTTGTTCTGATAGTTGACGAGATCCAAGGAATAGTTCTGCCAAGTCTCGCGAACAGACTTCAAGAATTCTTCGAGCGCCATCTCGCCCTGAGCCTGGGCAATCACATTACGTATAATATTTTCACTCGTGGTAAGTTGCAAATCCCAGACATCACCCAGTGTCAATGAGACAAGAGAGAAGCGCTTGCCTGGCTTCAGAGATTTATAGATCTTCTGCCAGTGTCTTTCTTTAACTGCCTCAGATTTCATGTCAGACAGCAAAGAGTTGACCTTCAAAAGCTGACGAAGCACATTCTGAATGTGTTCAAAAGCAGCATACTGCCTCATGCGGCTGGGCATTTCCTTTGTCATTTTAATCAGACCATCGAGGGATTGACGCAGCTTTCGGGGCTGGACGCTAGTCCAGAGACCGTCACGAAGGTCGTTCAAGCTCTTCCAGATGGTAGATAAGGCTGCCCAAACTGACATGAAGTCTTGAACCTCCTCAAGAATGGCAGGCAATGAGGACTCCGAGCTTGCAGGAAGATCAAGAGCTTCTTTCGCCTTAGAGACCATTTCAAATTCAGACTGAAGGGACTCGAGGCGCGACTGGAAGGAGCTGAGGGTGCGAGAGGCCTCATCAGGCGGAATTGTGCCTGACACGGGCTTCTCGTCATTCCATTGGCCGATGACTTCGGTGATTTTGTCACCGATAACACGATCTTCTGCTGCAATCTTTGCACGAAGACCCTCGGTTTGGTCATGTACAATCTTGCTCTTTCGAGAAAGCAATTCATTGAGAGCAGCCCATTCACCATCTACATTCTCCACGTGAAGCCAGTCACTGGGGAACTGGTAGCGCTGGCGAGAGAGTGTGGTTTGACCTTGACGGAACATGTCGACCTCTGGCTCCCAAACGCGAGTCTTCCTCTTGCATTGTTGGACGATCGTGATAAAAGAGACAGCGTGTGCTGTGGATGAGGCTTCCAATGTCTGCCCCTCTAGATCGCGACGGGCTGCGGCGATTTCTGAATGGACCTCCCGCATGCGGCCCCCAAGTTTGGCGCCGAATTTCTGTAAAATCTCATGTTGCCACTGGTCATATTTGGCGTTGACCTTGGTTTGAACTTGTTCATAGTCAATGCGAATGTTTCCAAACGCTCGGCTGACCTCAGAAGTATCAAAGGTGGCACGACTCTTTCTAATTTCTTGAAGTAGCTGAAGCCATTGGGAAAGATCGTCTCCGAGAATGTCGTATACCTGCTCGGATTGCAAGTCCCAAAGCGATTGGAATTGCAGCCACTTATCAACATATTCAGAGACATCCTTCAATCGAGATTCAACCACGCTGTAAACTTGATTCAACTCAGTGGTGCAATTTTGAGGAAGATCAGCGAAGCAAGCTTCCGACTGACGAACATTCTGCACGTCAATGGAAATTTGATAACGAGTTGCTTTGATCTTCTCCAGATTGCAAATAACACCAAGCCATGAATCGAAGTGCGAGAACCAGCTGGCACGAGCGAATTGCAAAGGCGGATCTAAATGAAGGACTTGATTCTTCATGGAGATTTCGTGGAAGAGTTCGGTAAATTCAATGTTGTACGCAGTAGTTTCAGAATCGCCATTCGTTTGAAGAGAGTTCTCGTTGAGAGACTGCTGGAAAGTGGTGATCCATTCACGAACCGCACGGAGTAGACGATCACGAAGAATGGCTTCGATCTTGCCATTGAGCTCGGAAACCCAGTATTCAAGGTTGACGTAATTTTCGAGGTTGAGCTTATCCACTGCAGTCTGAATGATGTCCAGTCGCTGCTTGAAAGCCGTAGCATTGTAGGGGCATGTCTTCAATTCATGAATCGACTTCTGGATGTTTTCATTGATCGATGCTAAAACAGCAGTCTTGTTCTGGAGAACAGAAGCCGAGCCAGCAAATTCACGAACAAATTGAACGTGCTTGCTTTCAGTGCCCCTAGGCTTTGAAGGATCAATAGATCCGTTTGCTAGGGCCGATTGCTTGACGTGAAGCTCATAGGAATGGACAAATGACTCCCATCGCAAAGGAATTCCTTTGCTGACCATAGCTTGCGAGTCATTCACGTACCCATTGAGAAGAATGGAGACGTCAGACATTGAGGCGATGGTACGGTTGGTCTGCAAAAGAGTTCTCACACTCTCCATCAAACTGATAGCATATGGATAAACACGCTTGGCTTCTTTGGAAATGTTACTGACAGCATGAGGTACTTGGAAGTTCAGCCAAATAAGGTTACGAACTTCTTTGAACAATGCGATGATCTGAGCATCGAAATTGACGGTTAGTTCGAGCGTATTTCCTGCGGCACGGTTGCGGACAATGTTGAAAAGTCGGCCAGAAATTGTTATATGGCGTCTTTGCACATCATACAGCCACGATTCAAAAACCAGCCGTGTATCCAGCTTCTTGCGGAAGAGGTTGCTTTCGGCCTGCAGCTTTTCACCCTCGGCATGAAGGTGCCAGTCTTCTCCAAGCACATTCTCAACCTTGCGCATATAGCCATCAAGTTGGCGTTCGATTTGGCGAGCCCAAATGATAGCCCCAGATACAGGTGGTAAATCGCGCAACTGGGCCATAGCATGGGCCTCTGAATGACCATATTGCTGCTTGAATCGCTCATGGAGGGCAGAAATGTCGCGCTTGACGTTGTCAATGAGTTGAGTCTGGTATTCACCAATAGCTCCACGAATCTTGGGCCGAACCAACAGGGCGTTGAACTTAGAGAATACGCGGAACATCTCATTGGCGTTCTTGGCTGTGGCGAGGCGATCACGGAGGCGGGCAATAATCGAGTTCTCAACACGAGATGTGCGCTCGCTGTAGCCAATTTCGGCATTTTCCCAAGTTCGTGCACCTTCTTGCGAAACATCCAAAACATCAATATTCTGGAGAGCAGCATATGCGTGAGTGACCTCTTCGACGGCATCGACATCACCGATTTCTTCCACAATAACAGCGCCGTCGGCGTCAATACCCCCAGTCTCTCCGCCTGAAGAGGACTTAGGTCCAAGAACATTGATAATCGTCTTCTGAAGCTGCTCATGGTTGACTCGGAAAGTGTCAATATACTTCAATCTTTCGCGGACATTATCAATTCTGGCGTTGATTTTGATGGGAATGAACTTCTCATTGCGACGTCTCGTTGATTCACGGGCAACATTTGTAAACTCCTTCAAGTTTTCATCCCAAGTGCGCCAAATTGCTTGAGTGACCTTCATCAACGATCGGAAATCACGATAATCGAGGTGAAGGATCTCACGCCCGTCGATCAGGTCATGAATTCTCTTATCCAAATCTCCAGAAATAGCCTCAACAAGGGAAAGTGCACGCTTGATGGGATAAGGGCAAATCTTCAGCTTCTTGTTCAAATGGTTGAAAATCAAGCTTAAAGACTCTTGAACTTTCTGCAAAGAAGTTGCAGAGAGCAGCTCATCTAATGGGAAGTCGCGCATAAGTTGGTTGTACTTCTGAACCAATTCAGTTGCATCTTTGAGCCCAGTATCTGCTTGGAAACTCAGGGTGGGCTGGTAGCGCTTAGCATGACGGAGAATGTCCATGGTCAGTTTCACACCATCGCTATTCAGCTGGGCCTCGATTCCCTCCAAAGCTGATTCCATAGATAACCAGAAGTTGACTTCTGGGGATGCTGAATCTCCTTCTGGGTCCCGTGACATTTTGGTGATTGTCTGAATTGACCTAATCCATCCGTTCACGGTGTTCTGAATACTGTTCGTAAAAGCACTGTTATCCAACACTGTGGAAGGAATCAGCTCTACGGACGGTCTGATGCCTTTAGTCTCGGCCTCCTTCAGCGCAGCCTGGACCACCTCGTGCAAAGGAAGGTTCAAAGCAGGAATCTCCACATTTTGCTGAAGATGCATCAAGCCCAGCTCCAATTCAGCGAACCTCTTTTTCGTTCCCGGTATTCCGGTCTTCGCCTCCGTATCCGTGCGCGGCTTCGTTCCTGAGAGCGTCTCTTGGTTGCGAGTGTTGGCTTCGAAGTAGGGAGTGAGACCATGGTGGAGCATTAAATGAATAACTTGGAATGGCGACAAAGAAGTTCCTTGCTGGGACTGAGCATTGTTGAGTGCTGCAGGCCCAGGGAGGTTCATCACTTGGATTTGAGCGGCGATTGGAAGGGTAGGATCGATAGGGGCAGGGCGTTTGATGAACGCGACAGACGAGACGGTTGTAGAGGCGGAGGAAATCTCGGAAGATAATGTGTAGACATACTGAATGGAGGATTCTGCTTGATCGCATCAGTATAAAAGAATAAACAATTGCTTGGGCACAGGACTTAGAGGTGGACTGACCAGGAGCATCTGTCTCGCCATTTGTCTCTTCTGCAGCCACAATATCCTTCTGCACGTAAATCGCGACCTGGGATTCCGATGCAAATCGAGTACAGCGCTGCAAAGTGTCGTTGTACTTTGCCGATGAAAGCAAACTCCCAGTGGTTTCCAACTCGGTCTTCAGAGCTCCCAGTGTTACCTGAAGAACGTCTGTCAAGTACTGGACCACAGCGCCTGAATCCACCAAAGCTGCCGGGTCTGGCATGGAGACGCCATTTGGCGCCCCTGGCGCAGCAACCTCCATAGTTTATTCCAACTCTAGAGCGACAGAATGGAGGGGATCATCGAAGATTGAAAATGGAGGAGCGCGATCGGCGTGGGCGGATTAAATTGTTGACAGGGGTCGCGTCGACCAGGAGAAGGGGACAGGTACACGACGACGACTGATATCGAACAGCGGTAAGTAAGAAAAGCCCAAGCGGCTTCAAATTAAATTAATACGGAGAAGAGAAAAGTCGAACAAGGTTATGGAGTCTGTCGTCAGTCGCCTGGAGATAACAGATACGCGGTGTTTGTTCGTACAGTTCAGGGGAGATGGGGCTAATCCGAATTGGGTTAGGTGTGTCACGCCCGACCATGTGACAAAAGGCGGTTCCTGGCGGGTTCCATGGATGGACACATCATTAGATCTATACCACTCGAGATGAGAGGATCAATGCAGATGTGAGCTTATAACTCTACTAAGTACGCTACAGATGAGCAGGCCTTTATCTTATTTCATTCTCAACCAGCATTGAATTGCATGCATAGTACTGTTCCAAAGAAAGATTAAACAAGATGTATATATAATTGCTTGTGTTTGTCCTTTTTATTGCTATTTACGGTGATGCCCAACATCCACTGATCCATGCAGTGGCCAGATTCATTCTATTGATATTGTCTAAACATGCACACTATTACTATTACCTAAGTAAAGACTGAAGAAAATTAAATTCATGGAAGACCTTAGTAACGGAAACTAGTTCGTTATGTAAATTTGAGGAGTGGAAAATAACCTATGCAGGAGCCAAGACCACAGGGCCTGCGGCTCTGGCTCATCAGCATTCTTGACCTTTTCCGACCCTCCGTCTACCCTCAGCCTGAGGCTGACTTGCAGAACTAGCGGGCAAAGCTTCCAGACAAGCCCTTATTTTCCTCTTCAAGTTCCTTCACCACAGCAACCTCATCCTCTTCGTCATTTGTAACCCCGAATATTTCTTTCAATTGGGAATCATACAGCTCTCTTTCCTTCATATCGTCGATGGACAAACGCACAAGGGTCTTCGTCCAGAAACAACAGATACCCTCCTGAAAAGTCTCGTCATTATAATTGCTGAAGTCTTTGGTGAAGCGAGGTTTAATTTGACGATGAAAAACCCCAGAATATCCCTGTCGGACTATCAAGGGCCAAGGAATACCAGAAGGTCCCAGACTGCCAGTTCTCCTCCAGGATCTCCGACAACTTTGGACTCTCTCGAATCCTGGACTTGCTGGAATATTGAGATAATGGTTTCTTATTGCTTTGATTCATCCCTTGTTTTGAAAACCTAAATTAAAGAACTTTAGTCACTGTTCGACATATTGCAGTCGATGAAGAATGTTGACCTCTTCACTTTTGGCAATTGAGTACATGATTTCCTTCCGAAGAAGGTGGAGAATTTTGGGCATGATGGCGACTCTGTGACTATCAAGACTTGCCTTCTCTTCAGAGGCCACATGTGCAGAGGAAATATAGACAAGTGCCCCTGGAAGTCGTATTGAAACTGCAGGCAGCTGATGCATTGACCGCCTGATAATATTGGGTTGCTGTATAAGACAGGGGCTCTCTAAGCGAGGCTCTTTTTGGGCTGGACAATTCTCCTCAAAAGAATTTTACGAAGGCCTAGAAAATGCAGCTTAGGCATTTCAAAATCCGAGGAAAACAATATGTTAGACTTTGATTTCATTATTTTCGAACAAATTTGAATGTGTCAGACGTCTCATGTTTATTTACATGTCTACTATGATTTAGGTAGACACACGCTGGCTTACTTCGGGCTCATCTCGGAACAGTAAGATGTAAATAGCCATATGACATTTACTTCAAAACTTCAAAGGTAATAGACCGAGAAAAATAAACCGAAAACAAGAGCTAAATCTAAAACTTCCACTGGTTCATCCAGTTCTCCATTAAGGGCGCGTTGATCGCCTTTAGCTCTCGCAAAGTATTACTGGCAGCCTGCGTCTTCACTGTTTCTATCACCGGGCTAGCATCAGCTACTATTGCAGCTTGAAAAAAGCTCAAAAGTTTCAAAGCCGGTTTGTCTTGAAGGTCAATCTGAGTAGGGCTGCTAAAAACTTCCAAAGTTTCAAGCCACGCCTTGAAGTCCACGGGCTGAGCATCAAAATACTTGATTATGGCCGGTATGAGAGATGACCAATTTGCGTTTTCTGGATTCACAATATGGAAAGCAGCGCAGGGCTCCTCGTTTTGTGTGTTACGGCGGGCTCGCACAACTTCTGTGATGACCTTGGCAGTTACGTCCTGGTTTCGGGTTAAAACAAATTCCTATGAGGCGAAGAGAGGGATCAACTTACGACTGGCACCCACTGCACTGAAACCGACTCCAGAGACTTGGGTATTTTCTTCAACGTTTTCGATGTAGCGATGATTGATGGAATCCATTCCTGTTTATTCCACATTCCTCTTTCAGTCGTTGGACCAGCAATCTGCCCAACTCGGTGGATACTGGTGGGAACACCAGTTCTGGCTGAAGCAATGGCACAGATTCTCTCAGCTATATGCTTTGATTCTCCGTATCCTTGGCGCAAAGCTGAACTGGAATCATTAAATACTATTTCGGGAATGGAAGGACCCCGTTCAAGACTGTTTCCTTCAATTGTCGAAATAGACGAAATAAAATGAATGTGAGCAGTTTTTTCACTGGTGAGACTAAATTCTATCAGGCGGCGAATTCCTGCGATATGAGGCTGCTCAAACGCTTCAGCTTGATGATTGAAATTAACCTTCCAGGCATTATGAATAATGGTGTCGACGCTTTCTAAAAGCTCCTCGTACTTGAAGCCCTCTAGGCCGAGCCTTTCAGCTTGGAAATTCGCTTGAAGAAATTCCACGCGACGCGGAAATTCCTTGAAATAGACAAGTCCTTTGTCATGAAGACTTTGGAGTTGTCTCTGGGCTGCATCTGCAGACCTGTTGAGGCAGTAAATCTTTGTAATGGTCAGATCACGAAGAAGTTCTGATAACAAATATGCCCCTAAAGAACCCGTAGACCCAGTAAGAACAACGGCATGGCTTTCTCCAAGATCGTCCGAGTATTTTCCAACCAAGTTTGCTATTCGTGTTTCCCGGTCACAATCACTTTCCCAACTTGAAACTGCTTCAAGTGGATCTAGACGTTCGCCGTGGAGTAAGTTGTAAACATGTTCACTCAGTTGACGAACTGTAGGTCGAGAGTATAGTTGCGCGCTGGCAAACGCGCCTCTTGCATCGCGCTTTGAAGACCGAAGAGATGCTTGAAGAGTCTGGCCAAGACTAAGGGTCTGAAGTGAATCAAGTCCCAAGGCAAATATATCTACATTTTCCTTGACTGTGGGTGCACCTAAAATATCGGACAATATTGACGTGATGTGAGTCGTGATATCGGATTGACTAGCATCTGAGGGGAGCTGCGCGACGTCTGGCATATCAGCCCTCGAATAAAGATCGCTGATCTCTTCTTCGTAATCTGCCAGAGTAGCTCGTCGCTTCACAGTGGCTTTCGGAGTAAGTTGGAATGGCTTAGACCGAGAGGAAATGCCAACATGGCTCTTCATCAACTGGCCATGTCCTGGAGCAGTTTGATTGGCTTTTTCTATAGTCGGCCAGATCTCATTGATAAGCCAAGCTGGATCGTCGCCAGACCATTTTTTCCAGTCCGGTTCGACAAGAACGGCAGGTTGAAAGTAGCCTTGGCCAAGGACTATCGCTAGGTTGATAAAAGGATTTCCCGCGATGATTTGTTCCATCGTGGTGGGATTGAACTTTTCCCCGTTGCTAAGAACGATGATATCATCTTGTCGACCAGAGTAAAGCCATAGATTTTCTTTTATCGGATGACGAACAAACAAATCACTGGTACGATACTCCTGTTGATCAGGATAGGTATGGAATACGCACTGCGCAGCACGACTCTCCTCGCGAGTTACCACGAGCTCAAAAAGGCCGTTGCCGGCGTCTTGCATGCTTAACCCGGCGTCGGGATTGGGCTCAAAGTACTCCCAATCTTTTTCATCTTGAGTTTTCAAGGATGCAAAAATCCCACATTCACTGGATCCGAAAACCGTTTGCAGGTGAGTGAGCGAAGCGATGTGCTTTCCAATTTCAGGAGTTAGAGGTGCACCCCCGAAGACAATGGAGTCAAAGTTTTTCAAGCACTTTGTTCCCACATCAGATCTACCAAGTGCTTCCAGTATTGCTGGAATAAAAATACCAGTTCTAGGCTTCTGATCTTCCACTATCTGCGCGAGTATTTCGACCGTCAAGGGTCTATCCGGCGTCAAAATAAAGGGAGTACCGAAAAATATCGGCAGTGTGATATTGAGAATTCCCATGATATGGAAGAATGGGCCCATCGCCAGAGAGCGATATTTCTGTAGAAACATATAAAAGCTGTTGACCCTTCCTCCTGGAGTTGGAAATAATGGGATTTGCTCGATTGCAAGGAGATAGCCATTTGTTATTGGAACTGGTTTGGGTAGCCCTGTAAAATTAAGTTAGCATCACAATCTTCATGAATGAAACTATTGCTGCATTATCCGCAATGAGACTAGAAAGACATGCCTGTCGTTCCAGAGCTATGAATGTAGATTTCGACCCTGTCCTCTGAATCCTCAGTCAACACCTCAATATCAGGAGCTGGTCTATTGCTATCAAAAACATCCCATAGACCTGAGACCTCCCATATCTGTATAGAAGAGTCTTCAGCGACAATGTCCTTTATTTGCCGGCCTCGCTCTGTCGTAAAGATCATTTTGCTACACCCAGTCGAAGCTAACAAGTGTTGGGATGCCAACATCGAGTTTCGGGTTGATAGAAGTAGGGCCTAAGGATAGATTTATCAAAAAAGCTGGTTCGAACCCTGGAAATTTCTCATACCAACCTTGTGGCGCAGTTTCATACATGCCAGAATGAACGCGACATATCGAACATCGTTTGTACCGACATACGCCAAAACTTCGGGTTGGGTAGATGACGCGACATTATCTTGAATCCAAAGTGCCATACGATTGACGGCATTTGCCATATCGATAAAGCTAATGTCCTTGCATCTCTGAGAGTTATCGGATGATACTGGCTGGACACAAAATAGTCTGTTGGGGTCCTCGATGGCAATCTGGTCTGTAATTCGCCAAAGAGTTCTGTGGCAATCTACAGAGCCCATGATCACTTGTGTAAAAAGCAGAAATCCTCAAAGACAAGCCAAGATTTCTTTGACGCTGCGTCATACCTAGTGCTAGTATGTATTATTTCTTTGGTTTATTCAAGTCTATTTATACTATTCTACTATACAGAGCTCAGACTACTCCACGACAGTAGAGATATGCCTTAACCCCGCCGAGCATCTTCCTATATTCGTTAGTTTATATCAAAGCAGAAGCAGAGTCATAGGTGCAGGTTGCACAGAAGCGGGGAAATGCGGTTCCTCAAGTCGTGACAAATATTTGATCGGCAAAGTTCGCATGCTGGTCTCTAGTAGCGCCTGCCTAAACCAAAATACCCAGGCTGAATGTTGTACAGGGCGGATAAATTACATGAAATTGACCATATTATGCCAAAAGATAGACACTCAGTTCCTGCGATGGGCATCTTGCATAGCCTATTATGCCGTGAAGCAAGCCTTGCATAAAAGAAAATAGAAAATGAAAAAAAGGAAGGAAAATAAAACAGCCGGCGAGTGACAGAGAAATAGCGGTGAGAACGAAGATCCCAGCCCTTATGTGGTGGTGTCTGCTGATTTTACCTGCATTTGAACATGCTCAAGCGATAGGTTTTCTACTCAGCTGTAACTCATGAGAAATGTCATTGGACAGAACTCTAGGGCACTAATATCACACTGAAAGCAAACACAATTAACAAGGGACGGTTGGGATCAAGTCGTAGTTTTGCCCCTGTGCTAGTTGGAACTGAGGCAGAGGTAGTGAAAGCCATTCCAAATGCCCTCCCCTTCCCCAATAGATTGCCGTGTTTTGAGAGAGCCTTAGTCAAATTAGTTAGGTATCTGGTGTTAGATTTCCTAGAATACCACCCGGCCTGTGAAAGTAGAGCAAATTTTAGTTCAAACCATAGAATACCATTCCCGCCGTCGCATCTTTCCAGAATTTCATTCATTTGAAACAATTGGGGATTGGAAAACGCACAGATTGGGAAATATAAGACTTTTGTCGATATATACCTGCGCTGGCGGCAACCTTGGAAATAATTATCTATCATCTTCGTACTATGTAGCTGTAAGCATAAAGATATGCACACCAATTGTAGCCTAGAAACCTTGGAAATTCTATTCGATTTGTTATAAACTCTTCGATGTAAAATATACATAGACAAAAGCACCATTCATCCGACTAAAACTTATAAAAAGACTCCGAGTCTCTAACATTTGAAGACACTGGAAATCAAGATCCCATTAGTGTCAAGGTGTGTTCAATGCTGCATTCAGTAGTATGCCTAGCGGTACTACGGTAGCATACAAAAGAATGCATACTTCCGATCCCAATGTCTACAAGAGTACACTTAGTCTAATCTACAATCTATCCCCGAACCATCCTACCCGAGACGCAAAAAGCGTGGAACCCGGAGTCCTAAACGAAGTCAGGAACAATGTTTCGAGGCGATGTGTCACAAACCACAGTTTTCCTTCTGAAATGGTCTAGCTGAGTGGGTCGCAAAGGGTACTTACATTTCAGAAACCAGGTAGGATATTTGGCGGCAAGATATTCTATTTAAACGTACGCTGGCTTAAAGGAGAACTTTGGATTACCACTGGCAGGCACAAACCTTTAGACTAAATATGCTGATTGAGTCATTCCCACTAGAGATAGTAATTACTATAGGCCCAAATGAATGAAATCAACTACAGGCCCTATAGTATAGATTTCCACCAAGCGCTCCGAGAAACAAAGTAGGACAACATCGTCAGGGATACAATCACGAGAGTGGCAGGGAAGAAAATAAAATCTACATGGACTTGACTCCAACTTGAAGAATACACGATACAGGATACAATAAAATACTCTATGTGGAAATCGGCTTCAATAAAATATCGAACTGGCTCTAGATTATACACAATTAAAGGACCATCGTGGAAAAAAAGCCCATTTACCATAACCGATTTGGTTTAAAATATCGAGCTGTGAACATAACAAAAATTGTATAAGTAGCTATTTGAAGCACTTGAGTCTAGTTCCTGCAAAGTGTGCCTGATTTGAATTGGTTCTAGCTTGGTATGAAATTCCTGTCCGGTCCCGAGATTCATGAACTGGAGAGAATTCATGATCAGCCTGAGGCCATGGGCCATGTTGAGGTAGCTTTGTGAGGAGAATAATTAAATATAAATATCACCATTCTCCTAGTAGCTATGAATCATATTCTACTCAATTATCTCTAAATTATCAGAGCTTTCCAACGTTTAAAACTCTATTTTTAATTTCCCCAAATGCGTTTCATCTTGCTCGCTGTTCTCGCCCTTGTCGGTGCCGTTATGGCCGCCCCGGACAACAAGGCCGCCAAGGTATGTCATTTACACCTAGGTAGTAGGTAGTAGGTATGAATAATGAATATAAAACTAACTATACTTTCAGATCCCCAATGGCTCTGCCTGTAAACAGGATGGCAGCATGGGTAATTGCGAAAGCAATTTCTGCCTGGTATGTGCATTAATAAAGGCGCCATCCATCAAATTAAATTATCAAAGATGGAATCTAACTCATGTGAAGCAAACCCCTGACCAGTCTACTGGTGTCTGCCAGTAAACCTTGGAACTTGAAGGAGTTCTACTTCTATCTCCTCGGAGATAGAACCAGTGGTAGCTAGCTCATGCTAAAAAATTTCAGAATGATGAATCTATAGCGTGGCCTGTTCTAGGGTAACCCTTAAGAACAAATTAATTGCTTCGTTTCTAATCATATCTGTGCACGTTCAAGTAAGGCGCTATGTAGATCTTGTTCAGTCTTGATAGAAACAGAGAATGATTGAGTTTAAAGTCATTGAAGAAACACAGATGTATCGGCAAGGCAAGAGGCTGAAAGGAAATGCAATGAATTGCACCATCATACTGCAGTCCCAAGATCGGCACCATCTCCTTCCGCATCAGAATCGCGGCAATCGCAGGAATATATGCGGCGGAATTCTTCTCGGGGAATTCCGCTGATCGTATCCAGAGCTTTTTGACTTGCCCTCACCTTCGCATACCGACTGGAGCTCCCCATCGCTTCTCCGACTGAAATACCGTGGATCATCACAGCAGCCAAAATAGTTGGAGACTCACCATCCGCGGAAGAGAGATCCCCCGACTTGAGGCAATAATCCTTGCAGCCATAAACCCCCGTAAGCTGGCTGTGGAGGTAGGTCTATTGAATAATCAGTTATAACCTCATGATTATACATTGAGGGTTTTGAATTCATACCGTTGGGTGCCTATTGGCAAAGGTGTCGTACAGTGACATGTCGATAAAAAATGGGCTGATATGCTCGTTGAAGAATTCTTCAACCACCGTATAGTCAAATCCAGAGTCGACAAAAATGGCGGCAATAAATGCTTCAAGTATGTCGGGTAGGCACTTGGTCAATTATCAGCATCGTGAAGTATTCGATTATTGCAAGTAGCTCACCTTCGGGGATTCCTTCGTCCCGAGCCAGTAGTCCATTGCCCCATTGCTTTCTTCTTCCGCGAGTTGTATTTCCTCAGCATATTGTGTTACGCTTGATTGGACGGGGCTGCTGAAGTGTTGGAGGTGTTTATGAAATTCCAGTTTTATGGCAAGTGCGCCGAGGAACCTATTCGAGACCATTGCCATCTTTTCTTCTGATAAGTCACAAAAGAAATTTATTATGCTGCTTTTGTGGATTTCTTACCTTATGCTCGGTCATCCATTGAGGATCTTTATCTGGAAAACGCTTGAATAGATACTCTACACAAACCATATCCAAGAGAGCATCACCAAGAAACTCAAGGCGTTGATAGCACGGCACTTTTGCCCATGCTGAGGGATAGGAGGGATGTGTAATGGCAGACCGAAGAAGTGGAGGGTACGAGAAGCGGTAGCCTAGATAATCGAAGATCTTATCGGCGAGGTCTTTTTCATAGCCGTCAATCTGTCTCATTTGATATGTCGGTTTTTTGTACGAAGATTCATAGTCTGCCCAGCATGTTGCCTTATGATTGTCATTGTTAACAAAAAGAGAGACCGCTTTGATGGCCATGTCGAATCGGTGATCCTTTCCCCCGGTGAGCAAAGAAGCTGCAATGAGCGCCTCGCAGACATCGGCTATAGTCTTTTCACCGAGGCTATGTAAACTCTCGGAGTCAAGATGCTTGACAAAAATGCGACCGTGTTGGAGATCAAGCCCAGGTGGGTACCATGTGTGTCTGTAGAAACAATTGCAGGTCAGCCTTTACCATGAACATTAAAAACTGCAAAGGCATTGTATAAAATGCACCGAGAGAATCCACGACTGCGGATGTACTTAAAGAGGTCAATCTTCGTGGCGGCATTGAAAAGATTTCTATTGCAAATTAAAATCATTCGATTGACGTGATAATCGTATTCGTCGTCATCGGGATATTGGCAAAAAAGTGCTATGGAGGTCGCCATCTTCAGGAAAGCGTCCCCTAGAAATTCGAGTCGCTCATAGTTTTTTCCCATCCCGCGTTGTACGTGAAGTTGGAGGGAGCGATGCTCCTCTGTGTTATCCGAATCCTTAGTGAAAGCCTCCAATGCATATCCTGGCTCAATTGCTAGCCCTATATCTCGACAGCCCTCTATCACAATCAAGTAGGCCTCAAGCCTGCTCATAATGGCAGGAAAGGCTAAAATTGATGTGGCAATCGGGACAGGAATCTGGAAACACGAAGTGTTATTGAGCTATTTTCCCTCTAGGAAGAAATCAGTACTTACGGTGGAGATTCTTAATGGCTGAAGACAGATTGCAGTCTTTCTCACTTCTGCCTTTTCTGCATCTGTTGCCTTGTCTAGAAAGTTTCTTCGTAGACTTACGCATTCGGCTTGAAACACTGGCTGTTCCCAATCCGCATTTTCCAGGATATTCATTCGAGAGTTCTTGGAAAGGCTGCAAGAGTATTCCAAAATGTTTTTCATCCATTTTCGCTTTGGCGCATATCCTGGTGGAGAGTCTGAAGGCCGAAGTGACGGGTCGATATTGAACAGAAAGAAGCGTTTTTTCCCGTCCCATTTGTCCCAAAAGAAGCGAGTCAAAAGCATATTGGGATCCATTTTTTTATTCCATGCTATCTCATGGTTCTCATTCGCGAAGCTTAAAATGTTCCAGTCGATCAGGTCTTTTGGCGATAAGGTAGACCTATCAATCGTAACGCCCTGCTTAACTGGAGCAAGCCAGTAGGGGAAGCTCTCAGTTATGGGGTTGAAAGTCTTATGAAATACATCGCGGAAAGCAGTGTAGGTAAATTGAGAGAGGCAAATCAAATCCTGCTCATGTACTGAGATCGTGCTGTCAAAAACCACAGGCTGGATGGTAGTTTCTTTATCATTCTCCAAGAAAATTGGAAACTCTGGGATCTCTGGAAGGCACACTCGAGTCAGGAGCACGATACTGCGGTGCTCGCGGGAGAGCGGTTGCAAAGGAAGAAAAACAAATGCCATTGCGAAAAGTCTGTCTGGTAAGTTGCCTTGATTCTCTTCCCATATGGAGGGCTTACAGATCATCTTGTACTTGTTCGTCTTTTTTGAGACAATGGCCAGCTTTGCGTTTCGCATTGCTGGAAGACGCTTGTGGTAAACAGATCTCAAGTTGTCGTCCAATAGTCTATTTTTCCACAACAAAACACATGCGTCGATGGCAGCTGACTGCTTTGCCAGTACTTTTGTTGACGCTGGTCTTCCTATCAATCCTCGAATGGGTGACTTCTCGGGAAGGATTATCTCACAAACGAAATGGGCTGGTAATGAAGTGAGAAAATAGGAGACATGAGTTGATATATCTTTCTCGTATTGCTTTGCGATGACATGTTATATGAGATGCTGGTTTATGACTAGTATGGGGGACCACTTACCAGGGATTCTGCATAGCGTGACAAGACTTGGATGGCGTGTTTATAGGTCAATCTCGCACCTGTTGACTGGATAGTAAAGGTCCTCTTCTCTCCCTGGTTCTCTAATAATTTGTCCAAGCTTAGCTCATCGGCAAAGAGCAGTCGGTCTCTGGGAAGAGCGTTGCAGAATGCCTCCATCAGGTTCTGTATAATGTCCATTAGATGGGTTTTGCTCTTTCTAGTTTTCATTACCTACCTCCGCTTTTTGAACTTCCTGGATTCTTCTTTGATGCTCAGCATTTCCCATTTCAATCATGTGAGCATACTATGAATAATCTGTAAGTCTCTTGCCAATTATAAAGAAAGAAGTATACGTACTGTTGAATCAGCATGCCTTGCGCGCCCTCTGCTCTGAATGTATTGAATCAGGGTGTCATATAAATTGAATCTATCTCAAATTAGCGCAATCTTTTTACTATGAGATGTCTATGCACCATACCGTATGACAAGATTGCAGTCCGGAATATCGAGACCTTCTTCGGCGACTGAAGTTGCGAACTCCACAAAGTTAGGCCATATTTCAAGACCACCTTGGAATGCATATTCTTACCAGGCAATTTATATCACCCCTGCGGAATTTTATAAGAGCAAGGAATTGCCCACGGAATGTCGTCGTTCCAGTGAGATCTGAATGTCGAACCCCAACTAGGACACCAGGACGAAGATTAGGGATATTCAGATGATCACAAAGGTCTAACAAGATCTTTGCAGTATTTCTTCTTTGAGTAAAGATAATACACTTTTTGTCCTTTGAGCTCCCAAAATGATGGGATAGCATGGCCAAAAGAAGTTCTACTTTCGAGCTGAACTGTCCGGGCTCCAGGGGATGTTTGAATGGGTGCGCTCTCACCATTTCGCAGGCTTGTTTCGCCCTCTGAATGTCACTTTCGATTTTGCAAACCTCACCAGACTCTGTGACTTTTTCTTTGGATAGGGAGTTATCAAGCTTTGGTATCACATCGTCCACGAGCGCTTTCGCCCATACGCGATCGGCGCACCAGCTTCCTAACTCAGAGCTAGCATTCCACGCGAATCGAAAAATAGGATCCAAGGCTTTTATTTCTCCAAAGGCAACTTTCATCTTCTTAAAAAACTCTGTCTCATATGGCACATCGAGTTTTCGAAAGGTCCATGTCTCTTCAGCTGGCTTTTTAACTACTTCTCGCAAGGCCGAAAGCTTCGATGTGGTTGCAATCTGGCTATCTAGAAGAAGCTCGAGCTGGCTGTTGAAGTGTCAGTTAATATTTAATAATTTTTCGACGATAAGATATTTATTGAACACACCTCGCTGCTTCCGAAATATCAACCTTTGCGTCGATTGGGGATGCTGTCATACCGAAAATCTTCGGGCGAGCTGAAACATCTGTTTTGAAATAGGAATCACGAACAATACTATATTTCGTATTAGAATTCAAGAATAGGAAGGCAATTTCTCTTCATATAAAGAAGTGGGAACAAAATGCTATAATACTGACCGGGCATATGGATGCTCTTTCTTCGTGTGGTGAGCCTCGTCGAATATCAAAATATTGATTTCGCTCATCTTGACAAAGGCATTGAGTAAAGCATGCTGCATTATGTCTGCTGTGCAGACGATCACCATGTTACTTCTCAGATGCTTCTGCCAAGTTTGTTCGTCCCAAAGATCTGCTCCCATGGCACCGTAAAAGTGGCCGACAGTCTGATCCAGGTTATTTCGTAAAACAGCTGCCTGCTGGAAAACCAGGGTCACACTATCAACCTAGGATGTATCAGTCTAGACTCATGGGGCAAAACAGAAATATACCTACCAAAAAGACTGCGACGCGGTGTTTCTTTCCATGCAAGCGGTCATCCAGCTCTTTCTGTAAGACGTGCTTGAGTAAAAGCACCGCAATGAGCGTCTTTCCGGAGCCTAACAGCATGTAAGTCGTTGTATCAAGTCAGATATGGAAGTAAAGCCTACCAGTATCGAGAACAGCGATGATATTGCGAGACTTTGCCCGCTCAAAAAGCTCGATCTGGTAGTCACGGGGGTCTAAACTACCAACTCCCTCTTTCGCTACCAGATTGGATATGCTGAGCAGATTATCTAGGGCTTCCGGTGCTGCTTTTGACTTTTGGGTGGTTTGAATGATGTCTTCTTTTGCTCTTTTGGCTAATCTAGGAACTTGTCAGCATCTAGATAGAGTCAAAACGATTGCTCCTTTGCACCAGGTAAACTGACAAGGCCTGGAACTGTACGTTCTGGTTTCTTCGCATCTGAATTGCTTCGTTGGTAACAACGAGTTGCTCACTTTCAGAATCAGATTGCTCAGATTTTTCGGACTCGCTCAGAGAAGAACGGTGATCGGGATGGGATGCCATTGTGCTGATCGAGAGAACAGCTGGCTATTTGTCATTTAAGCAGCTTGTGTGTGAGGAAAGATCCTTGCCCTTGTAAAAAAGAAAGTTGGAAAGTTGGAAAGGGGAAGGGGGGTGTTGGCAGATTGAGGAGAAGATAGTATGTGTTTTGCAAGTTGGTGAGGGGATTTTCGATCTTGTTTGACAAGGCCGAAGGAGAGTTGACAACTTTGCAAATGACGTAGGGCAGAAAATTCCTAGAAGCTAAAGAAAGAAGAAGAATCACCTAGTTAATAGATGAGTTTTCAAGTTTGCGTGTTTGCGTGTTTGGGGAGGGCAACCTTTCCAAAGTTTTAAGTTTTAGGTTGAGAAGGGAAAGAAAGGGAAAGAAGAGCCTTGGAAGTTCAAAACTAGGGAAGGGACGATGAAGAAAGTCATAATGTGGAAGGTGCAAGCCCAACCCAATAATAAAGGCAGGAGCCTTCAAGTTTCAGAATTTGAAAAGTTTTGGAATATAACGCATCAATGGGCACTTGATATAATATATTGTCTACTAGCACCGAGATCTCGTATCTATTCAAGGAACAAAAATAATATTAATACAATTTATTCAAATTACCTAAGTCTCTAACATGTGATAACCCTAACCAGGTACTACTTAGTAGAAGCCTCCTGAACTATTTGTAGTCATCTCGGTACTCTCTATACTCTCTAATTTCATGTGAGCTACTAGTATATTACAAGTATTCTCTTCTTAGATGCAGGCCAGCAGACTCATTGTCTATCATTTAAGTCGGAGCGCATATATGGACATGCCCCATAAAGTAGACCGAATTGTCCGCCCAAGCATTCCTCGATCTTTCATGTGTCCTAAAGCCACATTATTAGCCAGAGATGATACACAACGGCTGCCCACTACACAGCATAAAGCTCCAGATGTCGGATTCAAGTTGGGGCCTCCTTCCTCGCTCTCGGTGGAGATAGCTCTTATCAGCTTATCGGCTCGCCAAAACTCGCAAAATCGCGGGGACACAGGACACGCGCCAATTCATATTCCCCTCGATTTCTTGAGAACCATGGCACAATCCCAGAGTCTTCGTTCATCGTTCCAATCCGCAAAAGAGAGCAAATCGGCGTTGGAGGCTAGAGGCGACACCAACACCGCAGACTACCGAGATGCTGTAAATGCAGCCATTGCCGAATTTAGAGAATGTCAACGACAAATCAGTGTCTTGTCCCTGTTCAGTTCGAACGAAACGCTTGACGATGTCTCATCGGGAGATATACAGTGAGAAAATACGAGCATGTGCATGTTTGTTTGATCCTACTGACCATTTGGCCTAGATATATGACTTTGGAGTATCATCTCGCCGAACTTGTCCAGCGGGGCCCTAGCGTCGATCGTGAAGCTGCCCTTCAAAGAGCCTTAGAACAGTATGAGAAGTTCCTTACACGACTTGATGAATATGAGTTATTGGTAAAGAGTGATCGAAATTTATTCGAGGAATACATGGCCAACCCATTGGCTTTCACATTGGCTCCCATCAATGATGCTGCGGCGAGGCGCGAAACCAAAGTGAGACGTTTCAGGGAAGAAAAAGAGCTCAAACAAAAGCTAGAGGTGGGACACATGAATGAATTAATAAGATCTGCCTACTTGGTTGCTGACAATCCTTGAAGTACTTTGGCAGAAACGAATCACGATTGGAAAGCGATAGCGAAGCAACCCGGAAACTCTACCTATCTGAAATTCAACTTTATACACACCAGACATTTCAAGCATTGGACCTACTGGTACAAGAATTATCGATGCTTTCGGCCATGCGCAATGCCCCTGCACCTGAACTATCTCAAGCACCACGAGATGACCCCCGACAACGCAGCAATTTAGGAGGTAGTAACTACTCGGACCGTCTGGACCCATCTATCTCACAGTTGCTTGGGGGAGGAAGGAGTGGGCCAATACTTAACAGCAAAGGAAGACCAGTTCAGCCATTCACTCTACTCGACCGTCGGTCGCAGCTGCAGCAGGGAGTCTTCCGTTCAGGTCATAACCTGCCGACCATGACTATTGACGAATACCTTGAGGAAGAGCACAGGCGAGGCAATGTTCTCCAAGGAGGCGAGCAATCTGGAATTCAACCAGAGATAGATGAAGACGATTTGGACAAGGCCGATGAGGAAACCATGAAGGCTCGAGCTTGGGATGAATATGTCGAAGCAAATCCTCGTGGATCCGGCAACACCCTCAACCGCGGTTGATTTGATCTCATTACGAAATTGATAATGTCTTTATAAACGAAATATTGGCGCTTTAAAATAAATAAATCCTAAAAGCATGAACGGAAATCTCGTATGAAAAAAAAAAAAAAAAAAAAAAAAAAAAAAAAAAAAAAAGTTAATATAATTATAATTGCGAAGGGGTATATGCCTAAGTACATTCCCAGTGTAAGCGATATTTTTTTTTATTGGT